>LR738714.1:176774587-176931168 GCA_902687465.1 Secale cereale | reverse complement strand
GGTGACACGGGTGTGGGTCTGGTCGGGGATGGGAAAGGAAATAGAGAGAGAAGAGAGAGAGAGAGAGAGAGAGAGGACGGGGGTGGGACGGCCGTTTACGTACCCATCTCTTTGTGGTCAGCTGGCGGACGGCAAAGAGGTGGGGCCGGTGGGTCTTTACGGTTTAGACCACCACTGGACCTCACCCACCTCTTTGCCGTCCGCCAGCTGACGGCAAAGAATCTTTGCCGTTAGCTGGCAGAGGGCAAAGAACTAGCTGATGGCAAAGGACCTCTTTGCTTTCCGCTGATTCTTTGCCGTCTGTTTTCTTGAAGCGGACGGCAAAGGACATCTTTGCCGTCCGCTAGTGGACGACAAAGAGCTGACTGATGGTAAATCTCCTGTTTCCAGTAGTGTCATCTGGCCATGGTGCAAGAAAATGCTCAGAAGGCGATGAAGGGGGTATTTAAGGTTTTATGGCCCGAGGAGCAGTGATACGTCCCAAATGTATCTATAATTTATGAGGTATTTATGCTTTTCATGGACTAACATATTGACCTAATGCCCAGTGCAAGTTGTTGTTTTCTACTTGTTTTTTGGTTTCCCAGAAAATTCAAATCAAATGAAGTCCAAATGCGGCAAAAAAAATTGACGATTTTTTCTGGAAGGAAAGAGACTCAAGAAGTTTTGAGGGAGTACCAGAAGACTCACAGGGGCCCCACAAGCCACCAGGACGTGCCCATAGGCAGGTCGCGCCTTGGTGCCTCGTGGCCCCCCTATGGCTCATCTTCACGTGATTCCAACTGTGATAATTCTTATAAATACCAAAACCCCAAAAATAACCGTAGAACTTCGACTCCATCGTCGCAAAGCCTCTGTACCTTCAAAATACCATCTAGAGCCCTATTTTGGCACCCTTCCAGAGCGGAAATCATCACATGAGGCCATCTTCATCATCCTTGTGGTCTCCATGACGAGGAGGGAGTAGTTCACCCTCGAGGCAAGGGGTATGCACAAGTAGATATGTGTTTGATCTCTCTCTCTCTCTCTCACTCATGCTCTTGATTTGGCATGACCTGAATGTACCACGAGCTTTTAATAGTTGGATCATATGGTGTTTCTCCCTCTCTATCTTGTTGTGATGAATTAAGTTTTTACCTTTGAGGTTTCACTATTATCAGATTGAATACTTTTATGGATTTGAGAACACTTGATGTATGTCTTGCATATGGATACCCGTGGTGACAATGGGGTGTTCTATCGATTCACTTGATGTATGTTTTGGAACTCAACTCGCGGATTCCTGAGGTGACATTGGGGTAATCTATGCATAGGGGTTCATGTGCGTTTTTGTCCTTCTTTGTCTGGTAGAAATCTTGGGGCACTCTTTGAAGTTCTTTATGTTGCATTGAATACTATGAATTTGAAGTTGTTTGATACATATCAAATAATCAATTCACGGATACTTGTGATGGCAATGGTGTATCTAGGTGACATTAGAGTTGGTTGATGCATATCATATGGTGTTATTTTAGTACGAACTCTAGGGTTATTTGCGACACTTATAGGAATGGCTCTATAGATTGATCGGAAAGATAACTTTTAGGTGGTTTCATACCCTACAACAATTTCATCTTATGTTGTCCGCTAAATAAGAACTTTGGAGTGATTTTTGTTGCACGTTGAGGGATTGTTATATGATTCAATTATGTTACCATTATTGCGATATTGCACTAGTGAAAGTATGAACCGTAAGCCTTGTTTTCAAGCATTGCAATATAGTTTCTACTCCATTTTATCACTTGCTACTTGCTATTTTTTATGTTTGCTGATTACAAAAAGCTATACTATTATCCATACTATACTTGTATCACCATCTCTTCGTCGAACTAGTGCACCTATAAAATTTACCATTGTATTTGGTGTGTTGGGGACATAATAGATATCTTGTATTTAATTGCAGGGTTGTTTGAGAGAGACCATCTTCATCCAACGTCTCCCACAGATTGATAAACCTTAGGCATCCACTTGAGGGGAAATTGGCACTGTCCTACAAAACTCTGCGCTTGGAGGCCCAACGCGAGTCTACAAGAAGAAGGTGTGTAGTAGACATCAAGCTCTTTTCTGGTGCCGTTGCCGGGGAGGTGAGTATTTGAGGGTATATCTTTAGATCTGTCAATTAAATCTCTTAGTTTCTTGTTTTATCACTAGTTTGGTTTATTAAAAATACTAAAAAATGGAATTTAGGTTGGCTCATATTATTCATCTTTATATTGTCTTTCTTGAAATTGATGGGTCGAAAATTTTCTCTCAATTGATAGAAGAATAATACAATATAATGTTTGGTATAAAATCCATCAATGACAATCATGATTGCAAAGTTTCTAGTATGAATTCTTTGAATATCCATGATGCTAGTGGTATGCAAAGCCATAATCCTAGGGATGCTATGTTTGATGAAGATGATATATTTAATCCCCCAAGTTTTAAGGAGCAAATTTATTATTATGACTGTATGACTCCTATTTATGATGATTATAATGATGAATGTGGGTTTGGAAGAGTGTCAACTCTAGGTAATGATCCCCCTACTTTGGAGGGTTTTGAATCTTGTTTCAATATTGATAAAAGTGGATTTGGAGAGGTCATTACTTTATTTAATGATAACTCCGCTATTTTGGAGGAGGTTTCAATTGACTATTATCAGAACAAAGTTGCTACCTATGATGATTATTGTGAGGAAAAGTCTGCTATAAAGAATATAAATAACCATGAAACTTGTCATCATGATTTTAATCAAGTACCACATGATCGTTATTTCATTGAATTTGCTCCCACTACTATTCATGAGAATACATTTGCTTATGTGGAGAGTAATAAAATTTCTATGCTCGTGGATCATGAAAACAATGCTTTATGTGATAGCTATATTGTTGAATTCATTGATGATGCGACTGACAATTACTATGAGAGAGTAACATATGCTTGTAGGTATTGCAATAATATCAAGTTTCCTCTCTTTATGTTGCAAGTTTTGAAGTTACGCTTGTTTTGCCTTCCTATGCTAGTTGATTCTTTTTTCCATAATTTGTTTGCTCACAAAATTCCTATGCATAGGAAGTGGGTTAGGCTTAAATGCACTTGTCATGTGATTCATGATGCTCCCGTTATGTTCCAATACTTTACTCTTATATGAGCATCACTAAAATAATCTTGCCTAGCTAAAAAGGCATTAAAGAAAGGCGCTTGTTGGAAGACAACCCAATATTTCTACCTATTGTTTTTGTGTGTTCACATGATTAAGCTAACATAGTAATCATGTTCTATAGATTTTTTCAATGAAGTTCCAAGTAAAGCCTTTCGGATAGTGTGGATGATAGTTGACTTGACTCTGTGCAAAAACATGAAGTTTTGCGTCTAGTGTTGGAAATTCTATTAATTACTAGAACGTGATAATTTTATAATTTTTAAAAAATGATTGATATACGATTTTCCTTCTTTTTACAAATTTTTAGAGTTGCAGAAGTATGATCTTTATCCAGATCATTACTAATTGTTCTGTTTTTGGCAGATTCCATTTTCAATGCATAGTTTTCTTGTTTTAGTGTTTCCATAGCTTATATTAAGTGATATAAATTGTGGAAATGATAGAGTACAGTAGGGATTATGTGAAATCTTGTATTTTACAATATCAAAGTGAATGATTTTCTCTTTATCATACTAACCTATCTCATGAACTTCCGTTAAGTTTTGTGCGATTGAAGTTTTTAAGTTTTGGTTGTGATATCAATATGAGGAGAATAATGAGTGGCAAGACCATAAGTTTGGGATACCGAAGGCACCCAAAGGTAATATTCAAGGAAAATCCAAGCAACTAAGCTTGGGAATGCCCCGGAAGGCGTGTCCTCTTTCATCAACATTACTGGTAACCATACTTGCAGTGATATTTTTATTCGTCACATGATAGGTATTTTGCTTGGAGTGTCATTTTATTTTGTTGACATTTACTTTAAAATAATGTTTTGTATTGTTTATTTCAATATAATTTCAAGTATGGTCTTTGATACGTCTCCGTCGTATCTATAATTTTTTATTATTTCATGCCAATATTATACAACTTTCACATATTTTTGGCAACTATTTATATGATTTATTGGACTAAACTACTGATCTAGTGCCCAGTGCCAGTTCCTATTTTTTGTATCGCAGAAAATCCATATCAAATGAACTCAAAACGCTATAAAAATTGTCGGAGAATTATTTTGGAATATATGTGATTGTTAGGAATTGGAAGCAACGCAAACGGGAGCCCACAGTGTCCACAACCTACCAGGGCATACCACCAGGCCCAGGCGCGCCCTGGTGTCTTGTGCCCTCCTCGAACGTTGGTTGCGGCCCTTCTTCTGGCGCAAGAAAGCTAATTTCTGGACAAAAATCGTGTCAAAATTTCAGCGCAATCGGAATTTCGGATCTCCGGGAATTTAAGAAACGATGAAGGGCCAGATCTAGAGAACGCGAAACAGAGAGAGACAGAGAGTCAGATCCAATCTCGGAGGGGCTCCCGCCCCTCTGCCACCATGGAGGCCATGGACCAGAGGTGGAACCCTTCTCCCACCTAGGGAGGAGGCCAAGAAAGAATAAGAAGGAGGGGGCTCTCTCTCCCCCTCGCTTCCGGTGCCGCCGGTGTGCCGCCGGGGCAACGATCGGGACGGCAATCTACATCAACAATCTTGCTACCGTCAACACCAACTCTCTCCCCCTCATTGCAGCGGTGTAACACCTCTTTCCCCCCGCTGTAATCTCTACTTAAACATGGTTCTCAACTCCATATATTATTTCCCAATGATCTATGGTTATCCTATGATGTTTGAGTAGATCCCTTTTGTCCTGTGGGTTAATCGTGATCTTGGTGGTATGATTGTATATTTTATTTTGGTGTTGTCCTATGGTGCCCTCTGTTCTCGTGCAAACGTGAGGGCCCCCCGCTGTAGGGTGTTGCAATATGTTCATGGTTCGCTTATGGTGGGTTGAGAGAGTGACAGAAACTTAAACCCGAGTAAGTGGGGTATGACGTATGGGAGTAACGAGGACTTGATACTTAATGCTATGGTTGGGTTTCACGACCTTAATGATCTTTAGTAGTTGCGGATGCTTGCTAGAGTTCCAATCATAAGTGCATATGATCCAAGTAGAGAAAGTATGTTAGCTCATGCCTCTCCCTCATATAAAATTGCAAGAAGGATTACCGATACTTGTTATCGATTACCTAGGGACAAATAACTTTCTTGTTGACAAAAGCTATCCACTTCTATTTTCTCGCAAAGTACTCCTAGTTTCATACTTGTTTTCGGTAAAGCAAACATGAAGTGTGCGTAGAGTTGTATCGGTGGTCGATAGAACTTGAGAAAATATTTGTTTTGCCTTTAGCTCCTCGTTGGGTTCGACAGTCTTACTTATCGAAAAAGGCTACAAACGACCCCCTACACTTGACGGTTATCAAGACCTTTTTCCGACGCCGTTGCCGAGGAGTTATAGCGTGGGGTGAATATTCTCATGCGTCCTTGTTTTCTTTATCACTAAGTAATTTTTATTTTGTGCTCTAGTTTTCTATCTTTAGTTATGGGTAGAAAACGCAAAATACCAAAAAATTAGTTGTACCTACTAAACCAATGGTTGAACAACAACCCAAAATCTATCATACTACTGAAGCTTTCTACTTGGATCATCTTCGATCCATTTTTGCTCGTGCTGAAACCACAACTAGCCTAGTTGAGGGCAAATCTTTAGATGAGCATGCTTGTTATGTGCGACATCGCTTGTCTCAAAAAGGGAAACTTTTACTGGATCAAATTCATCATTTGCAGTGCTATGCTTGGAATTTATGTGAAATATATGATTTTACGTACTTTCATGTTCAACAAATTGAAGAATTTGTTGCTTTAAGGGTGCTTATGAAATTGCTTCTTTGATTGAAAGGTATGATGCTACTATTTACAAATATGAAAATTTTGACATACTTAAATATTGCTATGATAATTATGCTTTCAATGCTTATATTAAACCATATATTGAGCACTTCTCTACTGTCCAAGAAGAGACTAATATTTTGCAGGAGTCTATGAAAGAAGAAATTGATGACACTGTGAGCTTATTGGATGAAAAGGATGAGAAGGAGAGTGAAGAACAAAAGGAGGAAGAATAGATTAGCTACCCGTGCCCACCTTTTGATGAGAGTAACCCCTCAACTCATACATTGTTTAATTTTCCTTCGTGCTTATCGAAGGATGAATGCCATGATGATTGCTATGATCCCGTTGATTCATTTGGAATATCCCTTTTTGATGATGCTTGCTATGCTTGTGGCCAAGATGACAATATGAATTATGCTTATGGAGATGAACTTGCTATAGTTCCTTATGTCAAACATGAAATTGTTGCTATTGCACCCACACATGATAGTCCTATTATCTTTTTGAATTTTCCCGCTACACTATTTCAGAGAAGTTTGCACTTATTAAAGATTACATTGATGGGTTGCCTTTTACCATTGCACATGATGTTTTTGATGAATATAATATGCATGTGCTTGCTGCTCCTACTTTCAATTATTATGAGAGAGGAACTACATCTCCGCCTCTCCATGTTTCCAACACAGCAAAATTGCAAGAAACTGCTTATACTATGCATTGGCCTTTACTTGATGTGCATGAATTGTTCATTTATGACATGGCAATGCATAGGAAGAGAGTTAGACTTTGTGATTGCTTGATATATGTTGCTTTGTGCTCACTACTAAATGACAAATCATTGCTAATTAATATTGGCTTTGATATACCTTGGGATCCGGGTGGATTCATTACTTGAGCACTTTATGCCCAGCTTAATGGCTTTAAAGAAAGCGTTGCCAGGGAGACAACCCGGAAGTTAAAAAAAGTGTCATTTATTTCTGTTGAGTGCTTTTATAAAGTTTAAAAACAAAAAAAATATAGAGGGGAACTTAAAACTTCACAAAAAGAAAAGTGAAAGTGAGATAGACGAGCACCGTGGAAGCAGGAGCATGCCTTGAACATTGTTCAAGCCCTTGGAAACTTTGTGAATATTAATTACATAAACTTATCAACAAAAATAATTATCCCCTTGTACAATTCCATTGTATTATAAAAATAATGTGCCAAGATTTGCCTTTAGGATGATTAAATTGCGTGTTGGTTTGTGCGGTGCGAAAACAGAAACTTTGGCTATAGTGCGCAATTTTACATTTTTTACTAGAACGTCGAAAGGTTCTGAAACATTTTGCATAGTCTCGGTTTACAAAATTTTTATTTTTGATAAATTTTCCAGAATTTATAGAGTTAGAGATGTATGGTGGATGTTCAAATCTTTACAGACTGCCCTGTTTTCACAGATTGCTGTTATAGCTTGATTATTTGCATATGTTTGAATTCTTGTTGAAGCCTCCTTGACTTGGGGCCATAGAATTGTGATAGCGTATAGTGGGTAATGTTTGCTTATAATTATACAATAAAGTTAGAGCAGCACATGATGGTATTTCATTGATCATATGCACAAACCCCGCTAAAAGTTTGGTTAAGTTTTGTGTGGATGAAGTGTTCCAAGATCGAGGAGGTCTCAATGTGCGGAGAAGGAGGAGAGGCAAGAGCTCATGCTTGGGGATGACCAAGCCACCCAAGTAAATATTCAAGGAGACTCAAGCATCTAAGCTTGGGGATGCCCCGGAAGGCATCCTGTCGTGGGGTTGTCACGGCAGATGTCTTAGTTGTGGAGCCATCACGCCTAGGTTAGCTTAAAGGGGTTAATCCAGACAAAGGACACATAGATTTTATACTGGTTCGGCCCCTTGCGGTGAAGGTAAAAGCCTAATCTAGTTTGAGGTGGTATTGCGTAGGTTTCAATTGTGGGGGAGCGAATACTCTTGACCTAGATTTCGATCTCTTGTTTCTTGTCCTAAACCGTCGTCGGGGCATCGCTTTAGATACACAGGTTGGTGCCCGTCGGTTCATGGATTCTCGGCCGGCTCATACACAACGTGTCTGGCTCAGTGACTAACTACTCTTGCCTTACAATACAAGTCATACATACATGGCGGTTCATCCTCCTGGGCCTTAAGTTATCTCTGGGTCTTGGGTCGTCAACAGGCTCGTATGATCCGCCATGTTTATTGTTAAGCCGCCAGGGACATGACCCGGCCCTTCCTGGGTAGTTCATATCCTACAGTTATATCCCCAACATTAGGCCCCAGGTTGATTTGAACTTATTCATATCAATCTTCAACAATTGTCAAAGTCTTGCATCGCTTCATTTGATAAACCTTGTGGTAAACCGCCATGACATCAGCATGTAGAATTTTCTTAAACCGCCATGACATCACGTCGCACGTGGTTCAGAAACATCTTAATTAATCCTTATCTTAATGACCATCCTGAAAATCAAGGCATCCTTATAGCCACATGATGGTTCCAGCCTCCTCGATTCCCGCGCATGCTTTATATATGCCCCCTTATAAATAGGGACGAGGTGTCTTTACAATTTCCCCCCGTTTCCTCCTTCGTCTTCCTCCTTCGCACAGCTGCACCAGCACCCAAGCTCCACCGCAGCGACCTCTAGCTGCCGCATCAACGCAGGCCGCTGCATCGACCTGATTAATCCAAAGAATCCCGGTAGACATCCGCTGCTCTTTGTCCCCTGTAAGCGCATCTCTCTTTTCATCTCAGATCTATATTAGGGTTTTAGCAGTTCATCGATGTTCTTGCCGTTCTTCGATGTTTCCTTCAACTCTGATAACCTTTAATTTGGATAAGGCATAAACCTCGTGCGGAAGTAGTTTTAACATTCATTTTCACCATCAGAGTAATATTTCTCCATGAAGATCTCATCGAAGTACCCATAATTTTCCACTGTCGCCACCTTAGGCTAGAATTTTTCTATTTTACTGAACTGCCTCAGATCAAATATATAGCAAAAACTTGTGAAATCTGTTTGTCCAATACTTAACCATTCCTTACCTATAGATCTAGAATATGACCACTGTTCGGGTGGCTTAATTGATAATTCACAACCCTCCATCTGCCAAGTTTAACAGCAGAACTCTTAAGCCGGTAGGTACCATTAGTGCCCTCTTAAGCCGCCAATGTGAATATCTGCATAATTCAATGTTCATATTCCGGTTCAAACTATTAGCCTTTTAATAACCTCTTACCCTTGGATCGATAGCTTGACTTAATAACTTGGTATTAAACCGGAAATAATCTTCTTTGCAGCCCCAAAATGTCAAAGGCAAGAATCGTCACCTCCTGTAATTGGGTCGTTTCACGGGTCACCGAGGAAGAATTAAATGAATATGTGCAAACATGCATCCTGGAAAAGAAGGACATCATCCACTGGCGGGTCCCAGGTGCCGACACTCACCCTGAACCAGAAGATGGCGAAGTAGTGGTTTTTAGAGGTCATATGGACCAGAGCATTAGTCCCCCAGTTCAAAAAATTCCGAGATGTACTGCATTTCTACAAGCTCCATCCACAAGACATTGGACCCAATTCGGTTTCAAACATCTGTAACTTCCAAGTATTTTGTGAAGTGTACCTTCAACAAGAGCCGACTATGGAACTATTCAGAGAGTTGTACAATTTGAACCATCAAAATGAATTCACCGACGGTCCTAGCCTCGAGCTAGGTGGTATCTCCATACAGCGCCGGAAAGAGGCCACCTTCCCAGCTGCTGCTCCTCCCAGTCACACAAGACTGGAACCAGACTTGGTTTTATTGCTAATATACTTCACCAGAAGGAGAAAATCCCTTGTCGGGTTATCGTACCAGCTGTCTTAGTAGCAGACATCATCTTCCGGATTGTATCAGTATAATAGAACGGAAGAAATATGTGTCTGTTTCTGCAAAGACCCGGGCCTTTATGGCCAACGGCCTAACTAGTATTGATCTAGTTCGATGTTGGGTCGCCTAGAGAGTCTTGCCTCTAAGTCGCCGTCCTGGTGTATTGTGTGAATTCATTGGCGAGTTAACAGATCCTCAGCGCCACTGCCAGATCGAAATCACTGAGGAAGACATCAATAACATGACCAACTCCCGGCAAAATGAGAGCCTAGAAGACTGCAGCCAATTCGCACTGAGTCCTTTCTGTACTCTGAATAAGCCGCCGGCTGTATGTTTTTTGACTCAAGCTCTTAGTCTAGCTCATATCTTGATTCATATTGCCTGCTTATATTCACTGAAAATGTTTACAGGACGATTCACCCTTTTGGACCAAAAAGCTTCAGTAGAAACCAAAGAAACCCCAAGGGAAGAACAAGGCTGTCAAAAATCCTGCCAAGAAAACCAAAGCTTCTCAAATTTTTGACTTCGACGATCATGAGGAGGATGATGAGTCAGAGGTAGAACGTGATTCTCTTAGCTCATTTTTTGTATGCCTTATTGATAATGATCCTTATGAGGATGACGCGGAAGCCAACCGTGCAAAGGATGACGAGGTAATTATCCTTTCCGGCTCAGTACCCCTGCCATCACAGAAAACTCGACAAACAAGCCGGAAAGTAAGATTTTCTCACCCTTTTGCTTACTTGGATCCCAACTTTGTTTTGAAGAAGTAGCAACATGAAGCTCGCCGCACAACCTGGAATAGAGGTGGCAGATTGTTATCCTCTGGCTTACCTAATACCCCAGCACCACGCAAGCGCCAGAATGAGGTATTTCAACATACCAAATCTATTTGTTCCAAACAAGCCTTTGTTCATCATGTATTAAAAACCTTCTGACTCAAATTATCAAGGGTCCTCCCACTCTTCATCTGGCGATTAATCTCACACTCATCTTCCGGCTTTCAAGACTTCCCCTGGGTGTCATCTTTATCTGTGATGTTCAATATTTCTAACTTCATACTGACCTTTTTCAGCCCTTTGTAGTGGGAAAGCAATTCCTAGAAAAAGGGCTAAGATAAGCAAGCCAACAGAAGACCCCGAGCCTTAAGACCCAAAAAAGAAAGCACCGATATCTGAGGCCTCCGTGGAATAGCCGGAGGAAAAAGCTGATGCCGCCACCAAAAACTTGTAGTGCCTCTGATGATCATGTGGTTGTTGACCCCGTGGGTACTGAACCGTCGAACCCAGTCAAGCCTTCAAAACAAATCACTGAAGAAGTTCTCGCTGGTACTAGTTTCCAAGAACCGGGGATACCTGTTGATCTTGCCAAGCATTCGGCCAAGGACGAATTGATTGAAAGGTGCAAAGTAAAATTTGGCATGGCCAACCATTCTCATCTGAGTGTCAGCAAAATCTTTTCCCGCTATCTAAATCAAATACACAGCATCCGTGACCTAGAAATTGACATGGTCAAGCACATGCATCAGAAATATGAGGTATCCACTTTTACTAGGACATATTCCTTCAGCCCCCAAGTCTATTGAATATGAATAGAATAGAATATAATGTAGACTTTGTGATATAAACTTCTTAGCTCTGCATCTGAATCGAAAATCCCTAGTCCTAAGGGTCGGCTTAAACTTATCAAGTTGAGCCGGTTCTTCTAAGAATCAACTTTGCACCTGTAGCCCACAAGGGTTGTCTTAAATTTATCAAGTTGAGATGGTTCTTCCAAGAATAAACTCTGCACCTATAGCCCCCAAGGGCCGGCTTAAACTTATCAAGTTGAGTCCGATCTTCCATTATAACATATTTCAATGTTTTGCATACATTAGGCCCCAAGTGCCAAGTGCTATTACTTGTAAGGGGCTTGGGACTTGCAAATATGTATTACTCTATAATAAAACTTTCTGCACGCATTATCCCCCAAGTGCCAAGTGCTATTGTTTGCAAAGGGCTTGGGACTTATTAATATGTACCACCTTATAACTATGCATACTTGTTTGAATCTGCTCTTTTCAGGAAGCATCTAGTCAATTTCAGTCTCAGCTGACTGATTTACAAAACTGGCTTAAAGCTCAAGAAACTGAGACCGAGAAGGCTGACTCCAAGTTCAAGTTTAGCTTGAATGGGAATGAAAAACTCAGAGCTGAGTTTAATACTGAGAGAACCACCTGGGCTGAAGAAAAAACCGCCCTAATCCAAAGGGCTAAAAAAGCTGAGGCCTCAATAAAAGAGGTCACCACAGAACTTAAACGTTTGAACCATCATGTCAATTAGATGATCCTTGCTATCTTTGGTAAGATTTTTTTATATTGTACTAATTCGCCACCCTTAATGTATAAATCATTAGGCAACATAATCATAATATGCCATGCAGGCCCCAGAAGTAGGAATCTTGGGAAGGAAATGATGATAAAGCTCAAGGTTGTTTATAGTTTGGTAGAACAATTATCTACTGGACCACACCGCACGTTAGCCACAATCTCCTCAAGTAATCAAGCACCATCTCTGCTCAGCAATGTATTAAGCCAACTTTCCGTCCATCCTGCCAGGATTAATGAGATCAAAAGGTCCACTGCGAGAGCTGGTACTATTACGACTTTAAGCAGGGCGAAGGCATGGCAGTCAGAACTAGACCCAGCCGAGTTAGCCACCGGATGTCCTAGTATAAAAGAGGACGGGTCTCCTTTTTACAAGAAAGACTTTACTGCATGTGTGAAAGAAATGCGTCCCTTGGTGAGTCTGCTGGTTGAAGAAACAAATCTGACCAAATATCAGGCGGCTTATACCATAGAGAACCAGAAAATGCCCACACCGGCTTATAAGATTGCAGATCTTATCCCTCCAATTCGTAAGCACACCTTTGCCCCTGAAATCGACCCGTATTAATGATGAAGCTGAATTCCAAGCCTTAACTGGAATCAATTGGTTAACGCTTGACTTCCAGACGGTGGAGGGAGAGGAGGAAACGACGCAGGATGACCCGGAAGCTTCAAACTGTCGAGACCAGGAGAACTGAACCGCTGAACGGTTCTCGTTTTTTATTATCAAGCGTTGCTTGATAAGACACTTAACCCTGTGGGCTTGCAGAACCATGTAATATGCTAGTGAAATTGTTGATCTGTGATGCCATCATGCATGTTTTGTTTTGCATGACACTATCGCTTTACCAATTTAAGGTCGGCCCCTTATGCTCCTGATTTCATTAACTATGCGAGATTTTTTACCTGCACACAAAACAAATCACAAGTGCCCTGGCAGTTTTACCACTGGGTGGGTCACAGTACCCTATAAAACCACTGGTGACTAAAGGCACTCCATAACCAGGGCCAGTTCAATCGTAACCTTACATAATTATAAGATATCATACCTGCGATATTTATTCACACTGTTGGCTTACCATACCAACGCAGTAAGGGTTATAACCCAAAAGATGGAGCGCATAACACCCTGTTCAATTAACATATGTCGTCGGCTTACAATGCCATATGCAGAAAGGGGTAATATCCCAAAACTTAGAGCACAGTGCTTCCAAGTTTACAATCATCATATACTGGCGACTTATAGTCCAAAGCCAGACCGGGTTTAACAAACTCCGGATGGATTCATATGTGATCCACAAGGCATCAGAGCCCTCATTGGTTTTCAAACATGTATCAACATGTCACAAAACACTCAAATCAAATATAAATCAAAAGACAAAAACAAGGCGTTCATAGGGTGCCAAACCTTTAAATCAAGTGATGTCAAAGGGTCGCACAGCTGCTTGGTTAAACCTTCACTTAACCTTATAAGCCGGGCCTCACATGACCAATCGTCATTTTAATTTTGACAAGTTCAGGGTCTGTATAAGATTAACTTGTCAAAAGTACGTCGAGTCTTTCCAGTCAATCTGGGCAGAGTGGTAGACTTAAAAGGCAGGATAACCCGGGTTTCTAGGTGAATACACCTGGCTTCCAAGCCTATTACAAGGGTCGGAAAACTCTTGTCCGTTGAACGAAGAGCCCCCATGTAATATTTGATTCCAGCCATACAAGCCGGAGGAATAGGTTAATCACAGCTATGCTCGATTGAGCAGGAAGCCCCCAAGTGATCATATGAAATAAAGACTCATTATTAGCAGAAATGAAACGACAAAGGCCCTGAATTATCAGGGATGCCGCCTTTTTTATAATCATCATAATATATACATTATCAAAATTTACACATCATGAAAGTCGGTGACTCAGGTGGAATAAGGCCTAAGATGAGCAATATTCCATGGCCGACGGGTCTCCTCCTCCGGCGTGCATGAATCCTTGTGGTCTCGAACATCGATAACGTAGTATGATCCATTGATTAAATTCTTGCTGACCACGAAAGGCCCTTCCCAAGGTGGGGATAGTTTATGCATATCAGTTTGATCCTGGATAAGCCGGAGCACCAAGTCACCTTCTTGAAAAGTTCTGGTCTTAACCTGGCGGCTGTGATAACGGCGCAGATCTTGCTGGTAAATAGCCGAACAAGCGGCCGCAAGGTCACCCTTCTCATCCAACAGGTCAAGTGCATCCTAACGTGCTTTTTCATTATCAGCTTCAACATAAGCCGCCACATGAGGCGAGTCGTGACGGATGTCACTAGGGAGAACCGCCTCTGCTCCGTAAACCATGAAGAAGGGTGTGTAACCCATAGATCTGTTGGGGGTAGTATTAATGCTCCATAGTACTTAGGGTAACTCCTCCACCCAACAACCCGGCATCCATTACAAAGGGACCATAAGCCGGGGTTTGATGCCTCTCAGGATCTCTTGATTAGTTCTCTCAGCTTGACCGTTGGATTGGGGGTGAGCCACTTATGATACATCAAGCCGGATATGTTCTCGTTGACAAAACTCTTTCATAGCACGCTTGGACAAATTAGTGCCATTATCAGTTATAATGCTATAGGGAAAGCCAAAACGGAAAATCACCTTTTAGATGAATTAAACCGCCGTCTCCACGTCACACTTACTGTGGGGACCCCGACTTAAGAGTCGAGATCACCGAATGCACGTGTACAGTGACCCTAGAGATCAATGCTCACTGAACACACAGAAGCTGAATAACAAGAGTCTTACATCCATACATACCGTCTTACACAAATTATGGCCATTATGGCCACGTCTTACATAGATAAAGCCTCAAGGGCTGAATAACAAATAACTCGAATAGCGGAAGTCTTCGAAGATAATAGAACCCATGCCATCTGCCTTAACCCTACATGCATTCTGACTGGGATAGCATCCTAGTTCGCATGTTCGTCTCCATAGAATTCTTCTTCATATTCCTGCTCTTCCATGCCTGGCCAATTAAATAACCAGTGGCAAGACAATGAGTACTTTGAATGTACTCGCAAGCAACCCATGATTTGGTTCAAGATAATAATGCAATTATACAGAAATGGGCAATCTAGCTACAAGCTAGAATAAATGTTCTACCATCAAGTATATGCATCAATAAATTCAAGTAACCTCGAGGACAGGTTACCGATATCAACATGAATAGGATTCAACTTAACGAGTCAAGTCACCACCTTGACTCAACACACACATATACTTTCACCGATATAGTAAAAATTCTGGACATAGTTTAAGTAGCACCACCCAACTATCCGTGACCATGGACACGGCTATTCGAATAGTTTTACACTCTGTAGAGGTTGCACACTTTACCCACAAGATCCGGGAAGCTTTCGTGTCACCCACGATCCCGCAGTACCTCAAGTACTCGGGGGAAGCACCCGGTCATTATCTTTTCTTAGACGACACTAACATAGGGTCCACTCATTGGTGCAGAGCCCTCGAGTACAAACAATAGATCATGGGACTTGCCCTATTTTCAGTGTCACGCATACACGTAGGGACCAACGGTGTGTCCGATGCCCTGTGAAAACAGTCATGGTCGCCTATCCGAGCACGACCCCGTCCCGGGAAAGACCTCAAGTCTCCCCTGTCACTAGTAATGTGGGCACCATGCTAGTATCGGCCTAAGTAATCAATAATGCCCCGTCCCATAAGGGGTAGAGTGGTTGCACATGTTTGGTTGGGACGGTAGTCACACATAAATCTAATCCATCCTTTCACCCAAACAAGAATCTTTATTGGCACATCACTTCTTCCTCAAGTGATGACCTATCTCAACATCACCCTCGGGCATTAGGGGCACCCGATGGTTTTTTTTGAAAAGAATACAACCACGAAGGTCTCATAGCACACATGCAACTCTAAGTATCACTTCTAATCATTTGCATTGCATCTAAGCACATAGCAAGATCATGAGTAAAGCATGCATCATGTGGTGGTTCTCAACTAGGTCACCACCGTCACTCTTATCATCATGCATTTGGAAATAAATGGGTTCCGAAGAACACAAGGGTATCATGGTCAAAGGGCTGCTTGCCTGGATTGGCTTGGTCTTCAAAGTCTTCAAATCCTTCCCCTCCTTCTTCTTCAGCAACATCGTCAAATACGGTATCTAATCGTCGCAATAAACAACGGGAAAATAAGATCACAATAAAAATAGAAAAACCAAAGTGCTCAAAAAAATGTCAACTTATTTTTATTAAATACTAGAGGGAAAACTAAGATGGCCAAAATTCTTAGTTTGAGTTTTGGAGTGGCACAATGGGGTACTTGAATATTTGAACAGAAGTTTTTAATGTTCAAATATGAATTTAATTTTGAACAGAACAGAAAAGGTTCATGGATATGTGTGAAAGTGACACCATTAAATAGGCTGGATTTTTACAATTTTTAGGAACTGGAATTAATTCATTTGGATATATATTTAATTCTGTGGAATTATTTGAAAATCCAAAGAAAAGAAAAAGGGAAAAGGGCTCTGTGCCACTGGGCCAGATCGGCCACAGTGCAGCAGGCCCTGGGAGAACAGCCCACCGCACGGGCGCCAGCGCGCACGCCAGGGTCGTTCGACAAATTCCTACCTTTATATCTATCTCTGAGGTGTTTGGGTTTTGCAAAACTCCATAGAAATGCAGAAGTGAAATGCTATCCCCACTCCGACCAAGATAGAACTTTTACCAAAAGTTTATTGTGATCTTTTTGTTCAAATAACAATTAAGGTGAAGCAGGGTCAGCAACAATGAATCTCTTTATGATAAACAGATCCATTTTGCAAGTTCGTTATTACGGGTAGTTCCTACAAAGAATCGGACTAATGACGTATACAATGCTTGAATTATCGATGTAGATGCTACATAGTGGGTTCTCATCCTTCAGAGACTACGAGTGTAATAGGAGCATCCATTGACAAAAGGATCACCCTAAGATGATCATCGGTTTTTAAACTTGACGGGTGGGGCCTGGCGTCAGTGAGAGGAGAGGGGAGCGAGGGCGAGGGGAGGCTGACAGGCGGGGCCCGCCTATCATCCCTAACCCTCCGGCAGAGAGCCGGCGAGCTCAACGGCGATGTTCCCGGGCATGGCGGGGCGAGCTAAGGGCAGGAATGGATTCAGCGGAGTGTCGTCGATCTGGTGGAGGTGGTGCGGGTCGCCGGCGTGGCCTCGGTCGCCGACGGCGAGGTCACGCGGCGGATGAGCTTCGGGCGGATGCTGCTCCGGTCGATTCCGGCAGCTGCAGAGAGGGCAAAGAGGGGGAAACACGTCAGTGTGGTGCTATGGTGCTAGATCGAGTGAGAGAAGAGGCTGGGGCGGCCTGTACCGAGCAGGCGACGGGGAGCCGCCGCGGCGGAGCTCGAGCTCGATCTCGAGCTCGGGCTGGTCTGGAGTGGGGCGAGTGGCTCTGGGGGAAGATTGAGAGAGGGAGAGTGCGACTGGTGAGAAGAGGAGGGGCTCGGGGGTCTATTTATAGGCGGACGGCGAGGTGTCGTGGACCTGTGCGCCGGCGAGCCTCTGCTCGTTGCCACAGGGCACAGGAGGCACTGGGGAAGTGTCTGCGGGGTTGCTGGACGAGGTCCAGGGCAGAGGAGAGGAAGAGAGGGAGCGGGGGAAGCTTCTGGAGCTGCGCGCGTGCGAGGCCGACGACTGGAGCTCGCGGGCGGCCGGCGTGTGTGTGAGGGCGTCCACTGGAGGGAGAAGGAGGAGGGGGACAGCGCCGGGGAACGTTGCGGACACCGAGGTGCATTGAACGGCGCGAGGGGGAAGCACGAGGTGGTCGGGGCTGGCTGATTGGGCGAGGCTACAGTGCGGGTGTGCACTGTAGCACGCTCTGGAGCGTGCCTTCTGCATGCCACGGCATGCCGTTGGCTAGCTGGGCGCGTCCGCCGTGTCTGGGGGTCCATCATGAAGTAAACAATCTGGCTGTCGCCTTGGATGCCTTGGTTGTCCAGTGGGATAGGAGGGAAGCTGAGAGAAGATAAGAACTGGGCTGTCCAGCAAGGTAAATTGGGGTTTTCACCCTTCAATCATTGAACTCTGGCCATGGGGAAGTTACTGGAGGTAGAAGGTGACTAGGTGAGGCTGTGGTAGAAAGTTGAATCAAGGGTAAATAGTAAAAGAGGCCAAAACAGTGGTTTTCGTAAAATGGCAGAAGGTGTTTGATTATATTTTGGGCAACCAAATGATCTCTACTAGCCATGACACTTAACAGGATTAAATGGCATATGGAAATAGGGTGTTTCACCAAGTTTGGGCTTGTTTGAAGAAACTTGCCAATGTTACTTTGGTGAACCCTAGAAATCAACAGAAATGGTTTCACCATGCTTAACTCAAACTAATCATCTCCCCTTGATGCACCACTTGGTGTAGTGTCATCATTTGGGGTTATGATCATGCCCAAAAAGTTTGAAGCCCCAGGTAAAAAGTTGGTAATGTAAAGTTGTTCAAATTTGAATTTGAACAAAAACGGTTTTGGGGTACTCTGATCAAGTTACCCTTCTCCAAAGCTTGTGCCATTTGGTCTAGATGCCTTATTAGACCATTCTAGCATGTGCACCAAGTTTGAGAGTATTTGGACAAATTTCGCAATGTAAAGTTGCTCAAACTTCAGATATGGACAGAATGGTTTTAAAGGGTTTTGATGATGTTTTCTTGCTTCCCAAGGCATGGGGCTTGGCAAGATCATCAAATATGTCATATATGACATGATAGAATTTCCCTGGAATTTTTAGAGAATATTTCCTTTGTAAATATTTCAAAAGCTTGAAATATCCAGAAAGGGTTTCTGAGGGATTAGCCCAATATTTTGAACATGACCAAGTGTTGACACTCTTATATATGGACAATATATGTCCTATGAGTCTCCCTGAATTTTGGCAAATATTTTTGAAATACTTAAATAATTTTTCCCTATTAAAGACCATTTCCAGCCTTAAGAAAAAGCCTTAAAATAAAATAGGAAAATAACTTTTAAAATTATACTTTTGTAGTTTCTGGGAGTCCTATGACTACTAGGTCTCAAATATACTTTTTGAAATAATTTTCTCACCCTAAATCAAGCACTTGTAGTGCAAACCTCAATTCAGGGGTTTTTGGAATACTAATTTTTGAAAATACATTTGGCCAAATTAATTTTAGAAGAAAATACTATACTACTATAAACACTTGGTATGATCATTGGACAGAAGTTTTGGGTAAAGGGTTGAATTTTACAAGAGGGAATAGTTGACTTAATTGAGCACTTGAAAAACACAGGAAGAAAAACTCAATTCCAGAGAAAAGCCAAATGACGCCAAAAAAATTTGCTGGTCCAAATTTTCATGCTTTACAGATGCAAATGACATGTTACAAAATGCAGGGTGTGACACTTACTAGCCGGCTCTGCTTCAACCCATTTTGTAAACTTGTCAACTGCCACCAGGAGGTGAGTCTTTTATCTTTGGATCTTTTTAAAGGCCCAACCATATCAAGCCCCCAGACTAAAAATGACCAAGCCACAAGAGGTCGACGTGAAAATTTCTAACAACTATCATATTTACTGATCAGATCCTCTGCATCAGCATGAGACGTCAGCCAATAAAACCCATGATGAAAAGCCTTGGCCACAAGAGACTTAGAACCAGCATGATGACCACAATCTCCTTCATGAATCCTGCAAAGAATCTCACGACCCTCCTCAGGAGAAACACAACGCTGAAACACCCCGGTAACAATGCAACGATGCAACTCTCCATTGACAATGGTCATTTACTTAGATCACCGGGTTATCTGCCTAGCCAAAGTTTCATCCTCAAGTAACTCACCCTGAGTCATATAAGCCAAATATGGAACTATCCAATCCGTATTCGCATGAAGAGCCGCCACCAATTGTGCCTCCAGGTCAGGTATAGCTAGATCTTCCTCTGTAGGCAACTTGACTGAAGGGTTATGCAGGATATCCAGAAAAACATTAGGTGGCATCGGCTTACACTGGGATCCTAACCGGCTCAGAGCATCATCTGCCTCATTTTTCCTGCGATCAACATGTTCCACCTGATAACCTTTAAAATGACCAGCAATAGCATCAACCTCGCGGCGGTAAGCCGCCATGAGCAGATCCTTAGAATCCCAAGTGCCAGAGACTTGCTGAGCCACCAAGTCCGAGTCAGCAAAACACGTCACCCGGCTTAGATTCATCTCCTTAGCCATCCGAAGACCATGGAGCATGGCTTCATATTCAGCTGCATTATTAGTACAGGGAACATCAACCTTAAAACATAACATAATTTATCACCTCATGGGGAAGTCAAGAAAACTCCAGCCCCCGAGCCCTCCAATTGCATGGACCCATCAAAGTGAATGGTCCAATATGTGTGATCCGGCTTCTCTTCAGGCGTCTGCAACTATATCCAATCATTGATGAAATCCACAAGTGCTTGAGACTTGATGGATGCGTGAGGCATATACTTCAAACCACGAGGTTCAAGTTCAATGGTCCACTTGGCTGCCCGACATGTGGCTTCTCTGTTTTGAATGATATCCCCTAAAGGAGTAGAGCTGACCACAGTGATAGGTTTACCCTAAAAATACTGCTTGAACTTTCGGCTAGCCATGAACACCCCATACACAAGCTTCTGCCAGTGTGGGTACCTCTGCTTGGATTCAATAAGCACCTCACTGATGTAGTAAACCAGCCTTTGAACCAGATGCTCCTTGCCTGACTCCTTCCGTTCCACCACAATAGCTACGCTGACAGCCCGGGCATTGGTAGCCACATATAATTATAATGCCTCCTTATCAATAGGAGCAACAAGGACTGGTGGTTCAGCTAGCTATTTCTTCATGGCTTCAAACGCTACATTAGTAGCGTCACTCCAGATGAAGTGATCTGTTTTCTTTGTCATCTGGTATAATGGTATAGCTTTCTCACCCAACCGGCTTATGAACCGGCTTAAGGCCGCAATACGACCCGCTAGACGCTGAACATCATTGACACACGCCGGCTTAGCCAAGGAAGTAATGGCCTTGATCTTCTCCGGGTTAGCTTCAACGCCTCTGTTTGAAACCAGAAAACCCGAAAGCTTGCCTACTGGCACACCAAAGACACACTTGGCCGGGTTAAGCATCATCTTGTAGACCCAGAGATTGTCAAAGGACTCTTTCAAATCATCTATCAAGGTTTCCTTCTTCCCGGATTTCACCACAATATCATCCACATAAGCATGAACATTGCGCCCAATCTGATCATGAAGGCAATTGTGCACACATCGCTGGTAAGTCGCCTGGCCACTCTTGAGCCCTAAAGGCATAGACACATAACAAAAGGCTCCAAAAGGAGTAATGGAAGTTGTCTTCTCCTGGTCCTTAACTACCATCTTGATCTAATGATTACCAGAATAAGCATCCAGAAAGCTCAAACGCTCACAACCTGTCGTAGCATCAATAATATGATCAATATGGGGGAGAGCAAAAGAATCAACTGGACATGCTTTGTTCAAATCTGTGTAATACACACACATACGCCAAGTACTATTTTTCTTAAGCAGCAACACCGGGTTAGCTAACCAGTCAGGATGAAAAACTTCAACAATGAACCCAGCTGCCAAGAGCCGGGCCACCTCTTCACTGATGGCCTTACACCTCTCTTCATTAAAGTGACAAAGGAATTGCTTGACCGGCTTAAACTTCGGATCAATATTAAGAGTGTGCTCAGCGAGTTCCCTCGATACACCTGGCATATCAGAAGGTTTCCATGCAAAGATGTCCCGGTTCTCACGGATGGACTCGATGAGCGCACTTTCCTATTTCAGATCCAAATTAGCACTGATGCTGAACTGCTTGGATGAATCACTAGGAATGAAGTCAACCATCTTAGTGTCATCTGCTGATTTGAACTTCAGCAAGGGGTCATGCTCTGTGGTTGGGTTTTTCAAAGGCGTCATATCTGCTGGGCCAACATTATCCTTATAAAATTTCAATTCCTCTATTGCACAAACAGACTCAGCATAGGCAGCATCGCCTTCTTCACACTCCAAGGCTATCTTTCGGCTTCCATGCACCGTGATGGTACCTTTGTGACCCGACATCTTGAGTTGCAGATAAACATAACACGGTCTTGCCATCAACTTTCCATAAGCCGGCCGTCCAAACAGAGCATGATACGGGCTCGAGATCTTGACAACTTCAAAGGTAAAAGTTTCTGCTCTGGAATCATGTTCATCCCCAAAGGCTACTTTCAGAGCAATATTGCCTACAAGATACGCCGACTTACCAGGCACCACTCCATGCGATGGAAAGTATTATAGTAAAGGATATTGATGCTGTTGCGTCCATCCATGAGTACCTTAGTAAACTTGTACCCCCCAACCTGAGGTGCCACCACCAGTGCCAGGTGACCCGGATTATCAACCCGGGGCGAGTGATCCTCACGACTCTACATAATGGGTTGCTCAAACCAGCGTAAGTAGTGGGGAACCGCCGGCTCAATAGCATTCACTGCCCTTTTGTTGAGCTTCTAATCCCGATTACATAAACTTGTGGTGAAGACGTGGTACTGCCCACTATTCAACTGCTTCGGGTTACTTTGATACCCCGATTGCTGCTGATGCTGAGCCCCCTGTCCAGACTGTTGATTATAACCACCCTGATTGCCTTGGCCTTGAAAACTGGAACTAGAACCGCCACCACCGTAACCCGGACCGTGAGAGCTGGGTCCTGAGCCACCATCTGGCTCATGATTATTCTGAAAAATTGAATTTATGTACTCACTCATGATGAAGCAATCTTTCCAGAGGTGAGTGGCCGGCTTTTCGCGACCATGCTTTGGGCTGGGCTGATTCATCATCTCCTCGAGGTTGAAAATTTGCCCTCCAAACCGAGAGTTTGGCTTTCCCTTCCGATGCTGACCATTATTCTACGAGTTGGTCTTAGCCACAAAATCCAAACTACTATCAGCCTTGCGCTTACCATTGCCGCCCTGATTCGCCGGGTTATGCTATTGCCCTTTGGTGTTGCTACTCTTCTTTCCCTTACCCAGCTTTTCCTCATCAGGCTCAGGGTCCTTGTGTTGGGGTCTACCATAGGGTGCGTCGACTGCAAATTAAAATTTTCCTACGCAAAGAACATCCAGGAACATGTTAAGGGAGATAAATCACAGATCGTTACCACTAGACTCGGGTTATGTTGTTGCCCTTTGGTGTTGCTACTCTTCTTTCCCTTACCATTGCCTCACAGGTTCCTTCCCTTAAGCGCGCGACCCCTTAGGTTCAAGTCGACTTGCTCGCAGGTCGGATCACCTCCGACCTGCATGGTTGGTAGCGGCCTCTAGCAAGGTGTGCCGGCCACCAAGCAGACTATGAAGCTGGTTAGGCGAACCTGTACAACATGTCACACTTCCATTCCCTTTGCCACATGATATATGTTGTCGGGCTCAAGGCAAGACTGTCATCCTTGTGCTAGCCCGTCCTCTTTCTCGTTCTAGTGATGCCGATCCAAACCGGATTATCTCATAATCCTTGTCGCATGGCCATGCTTATCCTGGTCAGATCACATGAAGTGGCCCAGAGCATACCTCTCCTGATCGAAGGGGAAAATCCCATCTTGCTCGACCACGTCTCGCAGCATGGGTCTGGACAAGCCTGAAACCTACCTTTGTAACTACCCAGTCACGGAGTAGTGTTTGGTTGGCCCAAAGCAAGTCTATCACCATCCCGAGAACATGCGTCAGCTCAGGTCTTAGGACATAGAATGTATGTTGTACTAGAGACTCACGGATGACGTATCGCTGCGTCTCATAGTTGGGTCTGTCTGACTTGGACCTTATCTCGACTCGGATCCGACTACGTCGAATCCGACCAGAACTTTCCAAGTCCACATTATCCAGTTAGCATCCAATGCCCCATGGCTAGCAAGACCGAGCCATACACCATGTCATATGCTAGTCTAGTCCGACGTGTGTCCACACATCACTTACGACTAGGGACCATTCAGGATGTTTCATACAACACAAGATCTCACAGACAAGTCACGTCCATGCCAACAAGTATCAATGATTACATCCAATGACTATCTTTATTCATAAACACATAGGAAATATCATCATACATGATTGCCTCTAGGGCATATCTCCAACACCTTGGTACTATCAGAGTCGGCATACTTGACCAGAGCCACCATGAGCTCCCCCATGTCATCGCAGTGGCGTTTGAGCCGCCCCAGCTTCTGCTTGAGGGGCATAAAACGGTAGTTTTTCTCCAACATTAGAACTGCTGAACTAGCGTTGATACGATCTGATGAGTGCATGATGGCTGAGACCCGGAGTACCCAATGGGTTGTTGACTCGCCCTCTTCTTGGACACAGGAGTCCAAATCCACAATTGACATAGGCAGCTTGCACGTGTCTTTAAAATTCTGGATAAACCAGGCTTTTAATTCGGCCCATGATCCAATGGTGTTGGCCGGCAACCCTTTCAACCAAGTACGGGCCGTCCCATCCAGCATCATGGTGAAATACTTAGCACATGCGGCATCGCCAACATCCAGCAGCTCCATTGCCATCTCATAACTTTCAACCCAAGCTTTAGGGGGCTGATCTGCTGTGTAGTTAGGCACCTTTCGAGGGCCCTTTATATCCTTGGGAAAATGCATGTTCCGTAGATCCGGCACTAAACATGGCACACCCAAGGTCCTAGATGTCACGCCTATCTCCACCGAAGCTGTTGAATAAATCGGAGAATGTTGATGAGCCGCTTGCTGAGCCGCTAGCTTGGCCTCCCCACGTGCTCTGCCCTGGTCCACTAAAGCCTGGACATCACTACCAGCGCGGGGCAGGTTAGAACTACGAGGCTGATTGTGGTATCGCTCACAGCTGGACACGGCCGGCTCATCAATATGCCTGCTATAACTCCTTGGACGTGGTGTTGAGTGGATACGATCACGACTGTATGAATAAGCCGCCTGTTGGGCCACAGCCGTCTGAAGCAATTCTCTGGCTCGTCGTATTTCCATTGCCACCAGCGATTCACCTTCAACCGATAGAGCTGCCAACCGCATCGCTGCAGCAATCATATTATCCAAAGGGTTAGAATAATGACCCGGTGGCGTTGGTACATGTTGAGGCAGAATAGTATTCAAACTGGGTGGCTCCATCATGCGCGGCTGAACCGGCGCTCCAGCCCCAGGTGCTTCAACCCGGTTTATCTCTAGCGGGTTACTGGTCCCCGCTCCAGGCGTGTTGAAGAGGTTCCTTGCATCACAAACCAGGGGTAGACGACTCTAGTGCCTCCTTCTCAAGACTTTATTTGAAGCGTTTTGATCCAAGGTGAGCCGGAAAGAGTCCACCTGAATCTGTTGTGCTTGAGCATCCAAAACAGCCCTCTCCGTGGCCATCTTAGCATTCTCAGCCGCCAGGTCCTCCTTGGCATTAGCGATCTCATCCCTTAGCTTTGCAACGTCAACTTTATGCTGCTCTTGATTATCTGGGGTTATCTCCACCCCCATTAAAGTCGCCAAAGCTTCCAGCAACTCAGTCAAAACTTGAGCCGGCGGGCGCGCAGAGCCGACAACGCCAGCTGTTGCCGCGGTCGTAGAATCAGAGGTCATAGTAGCAGCAATTGTAGATCCAAGCGCCAGTTGTGTACCAGCCATGAAGTTCGCCACCCTGCTCGGCGGCTCATAGGTATCCAGAATACCGTCGCCATCGAAATAGCCCCCAAGCATGACGTCTTGTAGTTGATACATTGAATCGGTTGAGCCAGCCGACTATTCACCGCCAGAGTACACGACCGTCTCTCCACCAGATGCAGATCCTTCCTCAAATTCCACCCCATGGATATATCCAACAAAGGTGCGCTTCACGACGGGTTGAACCCGGGTGGGTCATGCACATTGAGCCGTCTCGATGATGTCGGTGCAAGTGTCCGGCTCAGGGCCTAGTTCGCCGATCTTGCCGATGAAGACGTGGATCCCGCCGAAGGGGACCCGGTACCCGTACTCAATTGAGTTGGCCTCGTGGCCCCAACCTGCGTCGTAGATGTAGAGCTTGCCGCGACGACTCTTGGTTATCCGACCCACAGTGTATCCCATGATCCATTAGAAGTTGCCCTTCACGAACTCGAAACCATCGTGCGCAGGCCCCATGGTGGGCGCCAACTATCGTGGGGTTGTCACGGCAGATGTCCTAGTGCAAGGACTTAGTTGTGGAGCCATCACGCCTAGGTTAGCTTAAAGGGGTTAATCGGGACAAAGGACACAGAGAGTTTATACTAGTTCGGCCCCTTGCGGTGAAGGTAAAAGCCTAATCCAGTTTGAGGTGATATTGCGTAGGTTTCGATTGCCGGGGAGCGTATACGCTTGACCTAGCTTTCAGTCTCTTGTTTCTTGTCCTAAACCGCCGCCAGGTCGTCCCTTTATATACACAGGTTGATGCCAGGCAGTTCACAGAGTCCCGGCCGGCTCATACACAACGTGTCCGGCTCGGTGACTTACTACTCTTGCCTTACAATACAAGTCATACATACATGGCGGTTCATCCTCCTGGGCCTTAAGTTATCTCTGGGTCTTGGTCCGTCAACAGGCTCGTATGATCCGCCATCTTTATTGTTTAGCCGCCAGGGACATGACCCGGCCCTTCCTGGGCGGTTCATATCCTGCAATTATATCCCCAACACATCCCATCTTTCTTCAACAAGTATCGGTATGTTTTCGGATTCGTTTCGTTCACATGATATGCGTAAATTCTTTGAGCGCCGTGTGCCTTTTCTTTTTCTTTTAATAATGCACCATGCTGGTATGAGATAGTCCTTGTCCAACTTATAGAATGCTCATTGCACTTCACTTATATTTTTTGAGTATGGCTTTATAGAATGCTTCATGTGCTTCACTTATATTATTTGAAGTTTCGATTGCCTGTTTCTCTTCACATAGAAAACTGATGTTCGTAGAATGCTCTCGTGCTTCACTTATACTCCCTCCGTCCCAAAATTCTTGTCTTAGATTTGTCTAGATATGGATGTATCTAACACTAAAATATAACAAGATACATCCGTCTTTTGACAAATCTAAGACAAGAATTTTGGGACGGAGGGAGTATTTGTTAGAGCATGATCTTTTGTAGAAAGAATTAAACTCTCATGCTTCACTTATATCTATTTATAGAGTCAAACGAAATTGGTCAATTGCATGTTAGTCATAAAATCCTGCATAAAACTTATGGATCACTGAATATGATATGTTCGATTCCTTGCAATAAATTTGCGATATAGGGATGATAATATGTTTGAGGTATTAGTGGATGATCATGTTTAGTAAGATACTGCTATTAAGGTTTGTGATTCCCGAGGCATGCACGTATAGTGACTCGTTATGCCGGGAAGTTGGAGCACAATTTATCCTTGATTGTCCTATCTTTGTGCGAAGGTCGGAGGCGTGCGATGGTAAACTCCTACCAACCTGATAACCCACAAGTGTTGGGGATCATTTGTAGCCTCTTTCGATAAGTAATAGTGTCGAACCCAACGAGGAGCTAAAGGCAGAACAAATATTCCCTCAAGTTATATCGACCACCGATACGACTCTACGCACGCTTGACGTTTACTTTACCTAGAACAAGTATGAAACTAGAAGTAGTTTGTAGTTTTTGTGGGATAGGTTTGCAAGAATATAAAGAGCACGTAAATAAAACTAGGGGCTGTTAAGATAAAGAAACAATAAAGTTAATGATAGCGAGTGTGGAAAAGTGGTGGTAGGAGTTGCGAAATTGCCCCTAAGCAATTTACTACGTTACTAGACCGATAGCAAGTTTTATGTGGGAGAGGCCACTGCTAGCATGTCATCCCTTACTTGGAATTCTATGCAGTTATGATTGGAACTATTAGCAAGCATCCGCAATGACTAATGTTCATTAAGGTGAAACCCAACCATAACATTACCATATATTGGTCCCCCTTCAATCCCGTATGCATCAATTTCTACGCTAGGTTGAAGCTTCTGTCACTCTTGCCCTCCAATACGTAGTCCTATCAACATACAACTAACCCTATGGTGTGATCCACTCGCGCGCTAATATGATGGGAACCAAAGGACAGCAACATAACCACAAGCAATTTAAACCAATCATAGCAATTCACCAATCACCGATAGGACAACGATAATCTACTCAGACATCATAGGATGGCAACACATAATTGGATAATAATATGAAGCATAAAGCACCATGTTCAAGTAGAGGGTACAGCGGGTTGCGGGAGAGTGGACCGCTGTAGATAGATGGGAGAAGGTGATGGAGATGTTGGTGAAGATGACGAAGGTGTTGGTGTAAATCGCCGTCACACGATGATGGCCCCTGTGGCACTCTGGTGCAACCGGAAGCAAGGGGGAGAGAGCCCTCCTCCTTCTTCTTCTTCCTTGACCTTCTCCCTAGATGGGAGAAGGGTTTCCCCTCGGGTACATGGTCTCCATGGCGGCGGAGGGGCGAGAGCCCCTCCAAGATTGGATATGTCTCTCTGTCTCGCTCTGTTTCTGCGTTCCCAGATTCTATCCCTTCACCGTTTCTTATATTCCCGGAGATCCGTAACTCCGATTGGGCTGATTTTTTGACACGATTTTTATCCGGATATTAGCTTTCTTGCAGCGAAAAAAGGGCATCAACTGCCTTACGGTGTGGCCTCGAGGGCCCAGGGCGTGCCCTGGGCAGGGGGGCGCGCCCCCACCCTCGAGGCCCACTCGAGCATCATTTCGTGGTGGTTCCGCTTCCCAAAATTCACATATATTCCAAAAAGAATCTCCGTCCGTTTTTATTCTGGTTGGACTCCGTTTGATATGGATATTCTGCGAAAGAAAAAAACATGCAACAAACAGGAACTGGCACTGGGCACTGGATCAATAAGTTAGTCCCGAAAAATAGTATAAAAAGTTGCCAAAAGTATACGAAAGTTGTAGAATATTGGCATGGAACAATCAAAAATTATAGATACGACGGCGACGTATCAACATCCCCAAGCTTAATTCCTGCTCGTCCTCGAGTATGTAAATGATAAAAAAGATAATATTTGATGTGGAATGCTACCTAGCATAATCTTGATCATGTCATCTAATCATGGCATGAATATTAAGACACGAGTGATTCAAAGCAATAGTCTATCATTTGACATTAGGACGATAATACTTCAAGCATACTAATAAAGCAATCATGTCTCTTCAAAATAACATGGCCAAAGAAAGTTATCCCTACAAAATCATATGGTCTGACTATGCTCCATCTTCACCACACAAAGTATTTAAATCATGTACAACCCCGGTTTTTGCCAAGCAATAGTTTCATACTTTAGTATTCTCAAACCTTTTCAACTTTCACGCAATACATGAGCGTGAGCCATGGACATAGCACTATGGGTGGAATAGAAGGTGGGGATAGACAAAAGGCGGGAGAAAGTCTCACATCAACTAGGCAAATCAATGGACTATGGAGATGTCCATCAATCGATATCAATGTGAGTGAGTAGGGATTGCCATGTAACGGATGCACTAGAGCTATAAGTGTATGAAAGCTCAAAAGAAAACTAGTGGGTGTGCATCAACTTGCTTGCTCATGAAGACCTAGGGCATTTGAGGAAGCCCGTCCGTTGGAATATACAAGCCAAGTTCTATAACGAAAAATTCCCACTAGTATATGAAAGTGACAACATAGGAGACTCTCTATCATGAAGAACATGGTGCTATGATGAAGCACAAGTGTGGAAAAAGATAGTAGCATTGCCCCTTTTTTCTTTTTTTTGGGCCTTCTTTTTTTATTTGGCCTTTCTCCTTTTTTTATTTGGCCTTTCTTTTTATTCTTTTCTTTTGGCCTTTCCTTTTTTACTTTTTTTCAAGGGACAATGCTCTAATAATGATGATCATCACACTTCTATTTACTTACAACTCGATACTAGAACAAAAATATGACTCTATATGAATGGCTCCGGCGGTGTACCGGGATGTGCAATGATCTAGCGTAGCAATGACATCAAAAAACGGACAAGCCATAGAAACATCATGCTAGCTATCTTACGATCATGCAAGGCAATATGACAATGATGGTGCGTGTCATAATAAATGGAACGGTGGAGTTACATGGCAATATATCTCGGAATGGCTATGGAAATGCCATAATAGGTAGGTATGGTGGCTGTTTTGAGGAAGGTATATGGTGGGTGTATGGTACGGGTGAAAGTTGCGCGGTACAAGAGAGGCTAGCAATGGTGGAAGGGTGAGAGTGCGTATAATCCATGGACTCAACATTAGTCATAAAGAACTCACATACTTATTGCAAAAAATTATTAGCCATCTAAACCAAGTACTACACGCATGCTCCTAGGGGGGAGGTTGGTAGGAGTTAACCATCGCGCGCCCCCGACCTCCACACAAAGGATGACACTCAATAACTAAATCATGCTTCAACTTTGTCACATAACGGTTCACCATACGTGCATGCTACGGGAATCGCAAACCTCAACACAAGTATTTCTACAATCCACAACTACCCACTAGCATGACTCTAATATCACCATTTTTATATTGCAAAACTATTGCAAGGAATCAAACATATCATATTCAGCGAACTACAAGTTTATGTAGGATTTTATGACTAACCATGTGAATGACCAATTCCTGTCAACTCTCTAAATAGATATATGTGAAGCAAGCGAGTTTTAATTCTTTCTACAAAAGTTATGCCCACGCTCTAACAATTATAAGTGAAGCAAAAGAACATTCTACAAATGGAGGTTTTCTATATGAAGAGAAACACGCAATCCAAACTTCAAATGATGTAAGTGAAGCACATGAAGCATTCTATATAGCCATACTCAAAAGATATAAGTGAAGTGCAAAGAGCATTCTATAAATCAATCAAGGACTATCTCATGCCAGCATGGTGCATAAAAGAAAAGGTTAAAACTAAATGCAAAAGACGCTCCAAGATCTGCACATCTCACATGAATGAAACGAATCCGAAAACATACCGATACTTGTTGAAGAAAGAGGGGATGCCCTCCAGGGCATCCCCGAGCTTAGACGCTTGAGTCTCCTTGAATATTTACTTTGGGTGCCTTGGGCATCCCCAAGCTTGAGCTCTTGCCTCTCCTTCTTCTCCTCACATCGTGACCTCATTGATCTTCGAACACTTCATCCACACAAAACTTCAACAGAAAACTCGGTAAGATCCGTTAGTATAATAAAGCAAATCACTACTCTAAGTACTGTTGAAAACCAATTCATATTTTGTTTTTGGATTGTAGTTACTGTAATATAACTTTTCCATGGCTTAATCCAAAAATAGAAATTGATAGTTTCATCAAAACAAGCAAAGTACGCATCAAAAACAAAATCTGTCTAAAACAAAACAATCTGTAATAATATGAACATTCACCATACTTCTGATACTTGAAAAATTCTTCAAAAATTAGTAAATATCAGCAATTTGTATATAAAGACAGTGCAAAAAGTTTCAGAACCATTTGACGTTCCAACAAAAAATGTAAAATCACGCACTACAGCCATAGTTCTGTCCTGCACCGCACAAACCAACAAGCATTGTAAACATCCTAAAGGCAAACCTTGGCACATTATTTTTATAATACAATGGAATTGTACAAGGGGATAATTATTTTTGATGAAAAGTTTCTGTAATTCAAGATTTGCAAAGTTTCCATGGGCATGAACAAATTTCAAGGAGCTCCCCCATTTCAACGGTGCTCGTCCTTCTTACTTTCACTTTTCTTTTTGAAAAAGTTTTAGGTTCCCCTCTTTATTTTTTTGTTTTTAAACTTTATAAAAGCACACAACAAAAATAAATGACTCTCTAAAACTTCTGGGTTGTCTCCCTGCCAGCGCTTTCTTTAAAGCCATTAAGCTAGGCATATAGTGCTCAAGTAATGGATCCACCCAGATCCCAAGGTATATCAAAGCCAATTTTAATTAACAATGATTTGTCATTTAGTAGTGAGCACAGAGTGATATGTGTCATGAAACAACGAAGTCTAACTCTCTTCCTATGCATAGGCATGTCATACAAGAACAATTCATGCACATCAATTAAAGGCCAATGCATAGTATAAGCAGTTTCTTGCAATTTTATTATGTTGGAAACATAGAGAGACAGAGATGTAGTTCCTCTCTCATAATAATTGCAAGTAGGAGCAGCAAGCACATGCATATTATATTCATCAAAATCATCATGTGTAACAGAAAAAGGTAACCCATCAATATAATCCTTAATAAGTGCAAACTTCCCCGATATAGTGTAGTTTGGAGAACTCAGAAAGATAATAGGACTATCATGTGTGGGTGCAATAGCAGTTATCTCATGTTTAATATAAGGAACTATAGGAAGTTCATCTCCATAAGCATAATTCATATTGGCATCTTGGCCACAAGCATAGCAAGCATCATCAAAAAGGGATATTTCAAAAGAATCAACGGGATCATAACAATCATCATAGCAATCATCCTTCGGTAAGCACGAAGGGAAATTAAACAATGTATGAGTTGAAGTTACTCTCATTACAAGGTGGGCACGGGTAGCTAATCCGCTCTTCCTCCTTTTGTTCTTCGCTCTCCTCCTCATCTTTTTCATCCAATGAGCTCACAATGTCAATGATTTCTTCTTCCATAGACTCCTGCAAAATATTAGTCTCTTCTTGGATAGTGGAGACCTTCTCAATAAACGCATCAATATTGGAGTTATACTCATAATTCAAATAGCAATATTTTAATATAGCAAGATTTTCAGGCCTAGAAACATCATCATCAAAAGCATCATTCTTTTTAAACAGAGATTCAATTTCATAAGCACCCTTAAAAGCTACGAATTCTTCTATTTGTTCCAGATAGTGATAATCCTATATACCATTAGCATAAGAAGCTAAGGTTTCATTATCATTAAATTTGCATGAAAAGGGAAGGTGTGGAGCCTTCATCCTAGAGCAACAAGTATAATCATATCTCAAGCATAGTTGCCGAGCATACCAATGCAACAAATGAATTTGATCCCATAACAGTTTCCCTTTTTGTGTCAAGCGATAATCCCTAAAGTATTCACGTTGATCCAACGTTACTCCCATTACATAGTTGAATGGGGTTTTCTCAGGATTATCAAAGTAGTAGATAATATCTTTCACATAATGAGCATCGAGGGTTAGGAGGTTCCCCATCTCCATGAGTAGCAAGTACACCTAAGTTTTTTGGTATTTCGTGTTCCATATCCATAACTGAAGATAGAGAACAACTTAGAACAGCAAACAAAATCTACTTAGTGATAAAGCAAACAAGCACACACGAGAATATTCACCCCACGCTATTGCTCCCCGACAACGGCGTCAGAAAAAGGTCTTGATAACCCACAAGTGTAGGGGATCAGTTGTAGCCTCTTTCGATAAGTAAGAGTGTCGAACCCAACGAGGAGCTAAAGTCAGAACAAATATTCCCTCAAGTTATATCGACCACCGATACAACTCTACGTACGCTTGACGTTTACTTTACCTAGAACATGTGTGAAACTAGAAGTAGTTTGTAGTTTTTGTGGGATAGGTTTGCAAGAATATAAAGAGCACATAAATAAAACTAGGGGCTGTTAAGATAAAGAAACAATAAATTTAATGATAGAGAGTGTGGAAAAGTGTTTGTAGGAGTTGCAAAATTGCCCCTAAGCAATTGACTACGTTACTAGACCGATAGCAAGTTTTATGTGGGAGAGGCCACTGCTAGCATGTCATCCCTTACTTGGAATTCTATGCACTTATGATTGGAACTATTAGCAAGCATCCGCAACTACTAACGTTCATTAAGGTGAAACCCAACCATAGCATTACGATATATTGGTCCCCCTTCAATCCCGTATGCATCAATTTCTACGCTAGGTTGAAGCTTCTGTCACTCTTGCCCTCCAATGCGTAGTCCTATCAACATAAAACTAACCCTATGGTGTGATCCACGCGCGCGCTCATATGATGGGCACCAAAGGACAGCAACATAACCACAAGCAATTTAAACCAATCATAGTAATTCACCAATCACCGGTTGGACAACGATAATCTACTCAGACATGATAGGATGGCAACAGATCATTGGATAATAATATCAAGCATAAAGCACCATGTTCAAGTAGAGGCTACAGCGGGTTGCGGGAGACTGGACTGATGTAGATAGATGGGGGAAGGTGATGGAGATGTTGGTGAAGATGACAGAGGTGTTGGTGTAGATCGCCGTCACACAATGATGGCCCCGGTGGCACTTCGGTGCCAACGGAAGCGAGGGGGAGAGCCCCCCTCCTTATTCTTCTTCCTTGGCCTTCTCCCTAGATGGGAGAAGGGTTTCCCCTCTGGTACATGGTCTCCATGGCGGCGGAGGGGCGAGAGCCCCTCCAAGATTGGATCTGTCTCTCTGTCTCTCTTTATTTCTGCGTTCCCAGATTCTGTCCCTTCACTGTTTCTTATATTCCCGAAGATCCGTAACTCCGATTGGGCTGATTTTTTGACACAATTTTTATCCGGATATTAGCTTTCTTGTGGCGAAAGAAGGGCATCAACTGCCTTACTGTGTGGCATCGAGGGCCCAGGGCGCGCGCCCCCCACCCTCGAGGCCCACTCGAGCATCGTTTCGTGGTTGTTCCGCTTTCCAAAATTCACATATATTCCAAAAAAATCTCCGTCCATTTTTATTCCGTTTGAACTCCGATTGATATGGATATTCTGCGAAACAAAAAACATGCAACAAACAGGAACTGGCACTGGGCACTGGATCCATATGTTAGTCCCAAAAAATAGTATAAAAAGTTGCCAAAAGTATATGAAAGTTGTAGAATATTGGCATGGAACAATAAAAAATTGTAGATACGAAGGAGATGTATCGCAACCTCCCCCCTAGGAGCATGCGCAATATTACTTTGCTTCAATGGCTAATAAAGTTTTGCAATAAGTATGTGATTTCTTTATGACTAATGTGAGTCCATGGATTATACGCACTCTCACCCTTTCATAATTGCTAGCCTCTCTTGTGCCGCGCAACTTTCGCCGGTGCATAAACTTTATTATTACCTTCCTTGAAACGACCACCATACTTTCCTATTAGGGCATTTTCATAGCCATAATGAGATATATTGCCATGCACTTCCATCATATAGTTGACTTGAGCATTCATTTTTATATTGCTTTGCATGATCGTAAGACGGCTAGCACGATATCTTCATGGCTTGTCCATTTTTCTGATATCTTTGCTATGCTAGATCATTGCACATCCTGGTACACTACCAGATGCAGTCATTTAGAGTCATACTATGTCATAGGTATCGAGTTGTAATTTTTATTTCTTTTCAGTTATAAGTAAATAGAAGTGTGATGATCATCATTATCCATTATTAGAGCATGTCAGAGTGAGGAAAGGATGATGGAAACTATGATTCCCCCACAAGTCGGGATGAGACTCCGGACTATGAGAGAAATAAATAAAAAAATAAAAGGAAAGAAGAAAACAAAGAAAAAATAGGGACAGAAGGGGCATGCCAATTCCACACTTGTGCTTCAAAGTAGCACCATGTTTTTCATATAGAGAGTCTCATATGTTGTCACTTTCATATATTAGTGGGAATTTTTCCGTAGTAGAGTTTGATGCATACCTACTTAGTTTCATCTTGAGCTTTCATACACTTATAGCTCTTAGTGCATCCGTTGCATGGCAATCCCTACTCCTCACATTGATATCGATTGACGAACATCTCCATAGTCCATTAGTTTGCCTAGTTGATGTGAGACTTTCTTCCCTTCTTTTGTCTACTACCACCGCATTCTATTCCACCCATTTTGCTATATCCATGGCTTGCGCTCATGCATTGCGTGAAAGTTGAAAATGCTGAAGCGCGTTAAAAAATATGAACCAATTTCTTGGCTGACACCGGGGTAGTACATGATTTATACTTTGAGCTGGGAAGACAGAGCATGCCAAGACTATATGATTTTGTAAGGATAACATTCTTTAGCATTTGATATTCTGAAAGACACGATTGCTTGTTGGGATGCCCGAGTATTGATGTCTTTATGTCAAATTATAGACTATTGCTTTGAATCACTCATGTCTTAATATTCATGCCATGACTAGATATATGATCAAGTTTATGCTTGGTAGCATTCCACATTAAAAATTATCTTTTTTATCATTTACCTACTCGAGGACGAGCAGGAATTAAGCTTGGGGATGTTGATACGTCTCCGTTGTATCTATAATTTTTGATTGTTTCATGCCAATATTATACTACTTTCACATATTTTTGGCAACTATTTATATGATTTATTGGACTAACCTACTGATCCAATGCCCAATGCCAGTTCCTGTTTTTTGCATGTTTTTTGTATAGTAGAAAATCCATATCAAACGAAGTCCAAACGCGATAAAAATTGGCGGAGAATTATTTTGGAATATATGTGATTTTTAGAAGGTGGAAGCAATGCAAACGGGAGCCCACAGTGCCCACAACACACCAGGGCGCGCCACGAGGCCCAGGTGCATCCTGGTGTCTTGTGCCCTCCTCGGACATCAGTTGGGGCCCTTCTTCTGGCGCAACAAAGCTAATTTATGGATAAAAATCGTGTCAAAATTTTAGCGCAATCGGAGTTACGGATCTCCGGGAATTTTAGAAACGGTGAAGGTCCAGATCTGGAGAACGCGAAACAGAGAGAGACAAAGAGTCAGTTCCAATCTCGGAGTGGCTCCCGTCCCTCAACCACCATGGAGGCCATGGAACATAGGGGGAACCCTTCTCCCACATAGGGAGTAGGCCAACGAAGAATCTGAAGAAGGGGGGCTCTGTCCCCCTCGCTTCCGGTGGCGCCGGAGTGCCGTCGGGGCAACGATCGGGATGGCGATCTACATCAACAATCTTGCTACCGTGAACACAAACTCTCTCCCCCTCATTGCAGCGGTGTAACACATCTTTCCCTCTGCTTTAATCTCTACTTAAAAATGGTGCTCAACTCCATATATTATTTCCCAATGATCTATGCTTATCTTATGATGCTTGAGTAGATCCGTTTTGTCTTGTGGGGTAATCGTGATCTTGGTGGTATGATTGTATATTTTATTTTGGTGCTGTCATATGGTGCCCTCCGTTCTCACGCAAACGTGAGGGCCCCCGCTGTAGGGTGTTGCAATATGTTCATGGTTCGCTTATGGTGGGTTGCGAGAGTGACAAAAACTTAAACCCGAGTAAGTGGGGTATGAAGTATGGGAGTAAAGAGGACTTGATACTTAATGCTATGGTTGGGTTTCACGACCTTAATGTCTTTAGTATTTGCGGATGCTTGCTAGAGTTCCAATCATAAGTGCATATGATCCAAGTAGATAAAGTATGTTAGCTCATGCCTCTCCCTCATGTAAAATTGCAAGAAGGATTATCGGTAATTGTTATCGATTACCTAGGACAAATAACTTTATTGTTAACAAAAACTATCCACTTTTATTTTCTCACAAAGTACTCTTAGTTTCATACTTGTTTTCGGTGAAGCAAATGTCAAGTGTGCGTAAAGTTGTATCGGTGGTCGATCGAACTTGAGGGAATATTTGTTCTGCCTTTATCTCCACGTTGGGTTCGACACTCTTACTTATCGAAAAAGGCTACAAACAATCCCCTACACTTGTGGGTTATCAGTCTTTACCATGCTCAGTTTGCAAGTTTATGAGTTGTTGTTTGAAAACACAAAGTTTGCTGCCATGTCTTGAATATTCATGAATATATTGACCTAGTTCCTAGTGCTTGTTGTAAAATTTATGTTAGCTCATGCCTCTCCCTCGTGTAAAATTTATGAAGTATTCATGCCATGTTTACAATAGTTTTATATATTTTTGGTGCACTTTTATATGACTTTTATATGATTTTCATGGACTAGCATATTGACCTAGTTCGTAGTGCTTGTTGTTGTTTTCTGCTTGTTTTTGGTTTCCCAGAAAATCCATATCAAACGAAGTCCATGCAGTGAAACTTTTTGAGGGTTTTTCTAGAAGGAAAGGGACTCAGTAAGCATCGGGGGAGTACCAGAAGAACCACAGGGGCCCCACAAGCCACCAGGGTGCGCCTAGGGGACTGGTCGTGCCCTGGTGCCTCGTGGGCCCCATGTGGCCCATCTTCGCGTGATTCCAACTCTGAAAATTCTTATAAATACGAAATCCCCCCAGAAATAACACAAGAACTTTGACTCTGTTGCCGCAAGCCTCTGTATCTTCAAAATACCATCTAGAGCCCGCTTCCGGCACCTGTTATTAGTTCTTGAGCTTGCATTTATTTTTACCTTGAAGAGGAAAATGTGATGCCACAAAGTAGAGATAAGTAGTTCCCTCAGTTGAGAACCAAGGTATCAATCCAGTAGGAGGTACAAGCAAGTCTCCAATATATGTCTCGGATTCAGGGCTCCGCAAAACCCATTAAGTTCGAACACAGGGGCGTGACCACAGATCTCTGCCACTCTCGTCTACCTAGCGCCTCTCTCTCGTCGCGGTGGAAGGATTCAAGCAAACAACGAACAAAGCACACAAGAGTTTATCCAGGTTCGGGCCACCGTGTTGTGTAAGACCCTACTTCCTACTTTGGTGGATTAGCCTCGGGTGAGCCGGGATACCAGCTAGTACAGAGGTTCCTGGGCTCAAGATGTGAGCTCAGGAGGGTCAGGAGGCTAGTGTTCTTGCTCCTTGTATCGTGGCAGAGTGTATCCGTCCCTCCTCTTGCAGTGGGGGTTCTAGCTACTTATATAGGCGGCCAGGGACCTCTTCCCCCGAAATGTTTAGGCGGGAAGGGATCCCACAACTGCCATTTTTGAGCGGGAACACCAGGACATTCCTGCCCTGACAAAAGCAGTCTTCACCTGCAAAAGGATCAGGCGATGATGCGGTGGTGGGCTCGACGATGACATCCTCCTTGCCATCCTTGCGGTCTTTGGTCTCATTGCACCAATGAGGAAACCTTTGCCCCGCTCCTTAGGAACCAACGGCTGTGCTGTCTCCTTTGCCGAAATGGTAACTGCGCCGCTGGCGCACGCTGGCACCCGCTGGCGCGATGCGTCACTGCTGATATCACTGCCTCCTCTAGAGGCAGGCTTGGCCTTGTGTTCTCTGCCCCTCTGGAGCACCTTGTCGAGGCTGCTCCTGAGGAGGTCTTGACGTTGTTCTCCTCGCGAGGCTTGCCCCCCCCCCCTCGCAAGGGTCTTGGGTTGGTGGTTGATCAGCTGGGCCGTATCAGGCCATAATAGGAGCGCGTCGCGGCCCGCAGACAACAAGTCTGGGTACCCTGGTTCCCAGTATGCTGAAAGTAGCCCCCGGGCCCAAGGCACGTGCGGAGTTGGCTTCGGGGCGAAGCCTTAGTCGAGGACGAAGCGCCGCGGGCCCCAAATGCTATGGGCCATGCTGGCGTGCGACGGTTGGATAGGACGTGGGCGGCCCCGCCTCCCATGCAGTCTTGATAGTCGTGTGCCTTGCTAATCACACGACTAGTAGGGCTTCTTGCTGCCGCCTCTGCTTCCTGCCTCCCAATCGCCTCTCTTCTCTGCTTGCCTTCTCTGCCTCCTCCCCCTTGCCATCATGCGGTGCAGGGCGAAGAAGAGTGGGGACAGCGAGCCTGCCGCGTCACCGCCGATGCTCGAACCGGCGCTTGGTCGCACTGCCATAGTGAACCAAGAGGGTCTGGACAAGGTGCGCCGCACCTTGGTCGATGCAACTAATGAGTGGGTACCGACCCGGGTCTGGCCTGCTTCCCGGCCGGTGACGAAGCTTGGTGCTAACGACATCCAGCTTCATCTCCATGCTATCTTCGGGGGTCTTCTTCACCATTTCTCCGCCTTCTTCTAGGCAGTCCTCACACATTACTAGATTCGGGCATTACACCTGGACCCTGGGTCCATCATCCTTCTTTCCGGCTTCGCGTTCCTGTGCGAGGCTTTCGTTGGCGTTTCCCCTTCCGTGGCCTTGCTCCGCCACTTTTTCGCTCTCTCCTTGGTTGACGGAGGGAAGCGCTCGGGGTGCGTGTCGTTGCGCGCGGTGGAAGCGACTGCTGCCTCCGGAATTGACTTCTCACTTCATCCCACCACAGAAGGGTTTCACCGACAATGGGTGTTCGTTGACGCCGTCGCATACAGCCCCCAATTTCATCTTCCTGATGTACCAGCGGTGCCGAACTCTGGCTGGGGGCATGAGGCCCTTTCAGATCCACGGGCGGAGCCTCTAATGTGCCGACTGACCAACTTGAGGAAGCGCGGGTTGACCCTAGCGATGGTGGTGAGGGACTTGTCCTCCGTGTCGCCCCACTCCAGCGCCATTCCAACCCAATGGCGCGCGTCTTCAGCGGAAGCAGCTCCCTCCTGATACGCTCCAGGGGCTGATGCGGCTGCTCGTTGGTGGAGTGCCTGAAGCACGCCCTGGCTTCGCGGTTCCCTTGTACTTGGCTCCATTTGATGCGTGGGGGCTGATCCCCGGAGGTACCCCCAATCCTCGCGACGATTCCTCGGTGGTATCCGGGCCCGCGAGCCCGTCCTTCCTTTCTGGGGCGGACGCACCTGGCGGATCCCCTGGCCTAGGGTCAACCCCATCCCTGGAGCGAGTGGACGAAGCTCCGGCGCTGGTGTTGGTGGAGGTGGCGGAAAGCGCTGAGGCGCCGCTAGCTCCTGAAAAGCCGAGGGGGAGGCGCAGCGGCCTCCGGTCGAGGCGAGTCCGGGAAGCGCCACCTCAGGGAGCGAGGCACCGGCTGCGGGCACCTGTTGCGGCCTTGCTCCGGGACTAGGCATATTTGCCTCAAGCAGCCTCCAGTCGTCCTTCGCGATGCTAGGCAAGAGGCGGAGGTTGAGGAGTGTCTTCGGTCCTGCTCCGAGGGCCCTGAAGGGGATGAAGCTAACTGTGCCAAGCAGGTGCGTGTCCTTCGTCTCTCCCCATACTTCTCAATGTGGTTCTGCTGACTTCTTGATCCGCAGGGTCTCTCCCACTTCGTCCTCAAGTCACCCAACGAGGCCCGTAGAAGCTTCCGCTCGCATTCCTTCTCCGGACCATATCGGGCCTTCAGGAGGCCTCGCGCGGGCTCTTGAAATCACGCCCGGGTCCTATCGCACAGGTCGTGCCCCCAGCCCCCAAGCGTCCTTGGGGCAAGGCAGCTCTTGGTACATCGGGAGCCCGCTCCGTGTCCCGGGTCTTGCCTTCACCATGGGTCAGCAAGCTCTTAAGGCAGCTCGAGCAACTGTCTGCTCGTCAGGGCCATGCCTGCTCCCAGCGCCGGAGGGCTCCGGGGCACACGCTAAACACGAGGGAGAGGGGGAGCCCGCTCCGTGTCCCGGGTCTTGCCTTCACCATGGGTCAGCAAGCTCTTAAGGCAGCTCGAGCAACTGTCTGCTCGTCAGGGCCATGCCTGCTCCCAGCGCCGGAGGGCTCCGGGGCACACGCTAAACACGAGGGAGAGGGGGAGCCCCCTTTGGGCGACGCGGGTGCCGGGGACGAGCCCGGTCGTCTTCTGGAACTTGCAATGCGCCGGAGCGTGGTCCGCCATGACCTTGTGCGGGAGGCGTCGGACGCCCTGAAGCGTCTCGAGGTCGAGCTTGCTGAAGTAGATGAGCGCGTTGCGCCCGAGGGTCAGCTTCTGGGGAGGGGTTGGCGCGAGCTGCGGACCGCCGTCAACCTGAGCCACTAGCAGCACGAAACCGCCCTAAGGAAGGCGGAAACATCGGCCGACGCAGCTCAGGAGGCTTCCGACCGTGCCCTGAAGGAGGCCCGAGACGCCGAGCGCCGCTGTGCGGCCGCGGAGGAGCATGAGCACGAGCTCGAAGCTTCAAATGCCATGCTCGAGCGCCACGTTCGTGCTCGAAGGGTTGCCCTTGTTGCACTTGTGGGTGATGATGATAGTCCAGCTAGCCTCTCAGCACGGGAGGAGGCGCTCTCACTTGAGGCGATGGAGCTGAGCATGGAGCGTGAGCGCCTCGAGACGATGGAGCGCCAACTAGGTGTGTCCGAGGGCAACCTTGATGACCGCGAGGTTGTGGCAAAGAAGGCTGCCAGGGAGGCGGAGCTTCTCCGGAATGATTACCGCGAGAAGCTGGGGCTTCACGAGACTCGCTTTGCTGACAAGCGCAAGGAGCTCCAGAAGGAGATCACGGCACTTAAGAGCAAACTGGCGGATGCCGAGCGTCGCCTCCAGGTGTCGGAGAAGGCTCGCGTTGCAGCCGAGCATCGCGAACGGGTGTCGAAGAAGGCTTGTGCCGAGGCGGAACGCCGCGATCGAGCGTCAGAGAAGGCTCGCGCCACGGCCGGGGAGGAATCGTCTTGCCTTCACAAGCAAGTGGAGGACATTTCCACCCTCGCGGCTCAAACTTCTGAGGAGGCCGCACGAGTCCGTGGAATGCAGCACACCCGCTCGGAGATGTTTGAGGCCCTGCGGCACCGGGCCGGCCGGGCCCTAGGAGATCTTCTTGGCTCGGGGTTTGCCTGCCCCCTGGTTAATGATGACGTCGGGTATCCTGGGTTTTTTACCAGTGTGGTGGAGTGTCTTGAAGGCGGGGTCAGGAAGGCTCGGCAGCTCATCGAGGAGCAAAGCCGCGATGTCCTGAGGAGCGCGGTTTCCCGCATCTTCGGCAACTTGCACCGTCTTGACCCCCATGCGGACTTCGAGGCCCTGCTGGAGCCTGTGCCTGAGGCGGTCGCCGGCCCTCGTAGAATTGGGTGAGCGACCATGTGGACGCGTTGGTGACGGAGCTCGTTCCAGCTATCGAGGACGCGCCGGTGCCTGAGGGGGGTGACACCAACAGTTCCGGCGAAGGCGTCGATGTTTAATCCAGTTCTTGCTGTAAATTTGCTTTTTGGTTGTGGCTCCAAAGACGGGTGAGATGGGTGTCACAAGGTTTAAACTTTCGATGATGTACTTGAACACTGTAAGGATGGGTTTTTAAGCACTCCCTTGCATGTTCCTGAGGCTGTGGCTTTAAGCCCTTGTCGCGTGTTAGGACGGAGCGCCCGCCAACCTCGCCCGGGCGTGCCTCGTGAGTACCTGCTGTGAGCGCAAGAGTGGTTGGTGGTCTGGCAGCGGACCAGGCAGAACGTTTGCCCATGCCTCGGCCCGTGCTCGCGAGGAGTGATAGGGCGGGATTGCGGACGTAGCCCGGCTCGGCCGAGCAAGACGAAAAGATGGACTGGCGAGGAAACGGAGCGGAAATCGCAAAACATAGACAAAAATTCTCCCTTTATTCAAGAAACGAGTCTCGCGGCGGCGAGATTTGCTTGAGAAAGCAGATAAAAGGGAGCAAATGCGAATAGCAAAAGGAGGGGCCGCGTCCGACCCCTGAGCAGGTCTTCAGTCTTCTCCCCAGCGCAGAGCGTAGGGCTACCACCGGCGGATGTGGGCATAGCCATTGGGGGGCAGTGTCGACGGCCAGCACGGAGCATGGTGCTTCCACTCGGCGTGGGAGGGAGGCCCCGAGGTCCTAGGGCGACGCTCCAGAGACTCCGGGGCATGTACAGCCCCACTCATTATTACATGAGAGTGTCACGAGCGGAGATCTTCTGACGTGCCCGCCCCTTCGCTTTGAGGGCCCCGCCCCGCGCTAGTCCGCTCCCTCATGAACTCACCCGAAGGATGAATTCATGAAGTGGGACACTGCACATGATGGGGGATGGGACCTTGGCCATAGGCCCCCCTCCGAGCACCAGGAGCGCCGCTTACGCGATCCCCGAGCGCGCTTCGCCCCTGAGGGCTAACGTCGCTCAGAGACGCAGCGTCCTGAGGTGCGAGGGGGGCCCCGCCCTACCCACGCTCCTAATGACCCCTGAGCCCTTCCTGATCAAGGTCAGTACCATGCCTGCTCCCAGCGCCGCAGGTGCCGCACGCCCCCGGGGCTAGCTCCGGGGCACACGCTGAACACGAGGGAGAGGGGGAGCCCCCTTTGGGCAATGTGGGTGCCGGGGATGAGCCCGGTCGTCTTCTGGAACTTGCAATGCGCCGGAGCGTGGTCCGCCATGACCTTGTGCGGGAGGCGTTGGACGCCCTAAAGCGTCTCGAAGTCAAGCTTGCTGAAGTAGATGAGCGCGTTGCGGCCGAGGGTCTGCTTCTGGGGAGGGGTTGGCGCCAGCTGAGGACGGCCGTCAACCTGAGCCAGTTGCAGCACGAAACCGCCCTAAGGAAGGAGGAAACATCGGCCACCACGGCTCAGGAGGCTTCCGAATGTGCCCTGAAGGAGGCCCTAGACTCCGAGCGCCGCTGCGCGGCCGCGGAGGAGCGTAAGCACGAGCTCGAAGCTTCAAACGCCACGCTCGAGCGCCAGGTTCGTGCTCGAAGGGTTGCCCTTGTTGCACCTGTGGCTGATGATGATAGTCCAGCTAGCCTCTCGGCACGGGAGGAGGCGCTGACACTTGAGGCGATGGAGCTGAGCATGGAGAGTGAGCGCCTAGAGACGATGGAGTGCCAACTAGCTGAGTCCGAGGGCAACCTTGATGACCGCGAGGTTGTGGCGAAGAAGGCTGCCAGGGAGGCGGAGCTTTTCCGGAAGGATTACCGCGAGAAGCTGGGGCTTCACAAGACTCGCTTTGCTGAGAAGCGCAAGGAGCTCCAGAAGGAGATCACGGCACTTAAGAGCAAACTGGCGGATGCCGAGCGTTGCCTCAGTTGTCGGAGAAGGCTGGCGTTGCAGCCGAGCGTCGCAAACGGGCGTCGAAGAAGGCTTGTGCCGAGGCGGAACGCCGTGAGCGAGCGTCGGAGAAGGCTCGTGCCGCCACCGGGGTGGAAACATCCTGCCTTCACCAGCAAGTGGAGGACATTTCCACCCTCGCGGATCGAACATCTGAGGAGGCTGCACGAGTCCGTGGAATGCAGCACACCCGCTCGAAGATGTTTGAGGCCCTGCGGCACCGGGTCGGCCGGGCCCTAGGAGAACTTCTTGGCTCGGGGTTCGCCAGCCCCCTGGTTAATGATGACGCCGGGTATCCTGGGTTCTTTACTAGGGTGGTGGAGTGGCTTGAAGGCGGGGTCAGGAAGGCTCGGCAGCTCGTCGAGGAGCAAAGCCGCGATGTCCTGAGGAGCGCGGTTTCCCGCATCTTCGGCAACTTGCACCGTCTTGACCCTCATGCGGACTTCGAGGCCCTGCTGGAGCCTGCGCCTGAGGCGGTCGCCGGCCCTCGGAGAGTTGGGTGAGTGACCATGTGGACGCGTTGGTGACGGAGCTCGTTCCAGCTATCGAGGACGCGCCGGTGCCTGAGGGGGGGGTGACACCGACAGTTCCAGCGAAGGCGTCGATGTTTAATCCAGTTCCTGTTGTAAATTTGCTTTTTCCTTGTGGCTCCAAAGCCGGGTGAGATGGGTGTCACAAGGTTTAAACTTTTGATGATGTAATTGAACACTGTAAAGATGGGTTTTTAAGCACTCCCTTGCTTGCTCCTAAGGCTGTGGCTTTAAGCCCTTGTCGCGTGTTAGGACGGAGCGCCCGCCAACCTCGCCCGGGCGTGCCTCGTGAGTATCTGCTGTGAGCGCAAGAGTGGTTGGTGGTCCGTCTGCGGACCAGGCAGAAAGTGTACCCATGCCTCGGCCCCTGCTCGAGAGGAGTGATAGGGCGGGGTTGCGGACGTAGCCCGGCTCGGCCGAGCAAGACGAAAAGGTGGACTGGCGAGGAAACACAGCGGAAATCGCAAAACATAGACAAAAATTCTCCCTTTATTCAAGAAACGAGTCTCGCAGCGGTGAGATCGGCTTGAGAAAGCAGATAAAAGGGAGAAAATAGCAAAAGGAGGGGCCGCGTTCGGCCCCTGAGCAGGTCTTCAGTCTTCCCCCCAGCGCGGAGCGTAGGGCTACCACCGGCGGATGTGGGCATAGCCATTGGGGGCAGTGTCGACGGCCAGCGCAGAGCCTGGTGCTTCCACTCGGCGTGGGAGGGAGGCCCCGAGGTCCTAGGGCGACGCTCCGGAGTCTCCGGGGCGTGTACAACCACACTCACTATTACGTGAGAGTGTCACAAGCGGAGATCTTCTGATGTGCCCTCCCCTTTGCTTTGAGGACCCTGCCCCGCGCTAGTACACTCCCTCATGAACTCACCCGAAGGCGGAATTCATGAAGTGGGACACTACGCATGATGGGGGATGGGACCTTGGCCATAGGCCCCCCTCCGAGCACCAGGCGCGCCGCTTATGCGATCCCCGAGCGCGCTTCGCCCTTGAGGGCTAACGTCGCTCAGAGACGCAGCGTCCTGAGGTGCGAGGGGGACCCCGCCCTACCCATGCTCCTAATGGCCCATGAGCCCTTCCTGATCAGGGTCGGGCCCAGCGGGTACGGGATTTCGTGAGCAGGGGGACGGAGCCGCGGTCTTGGGCCCTCCTAGTGCGCGTAGGACGGGCTGCCGTACCTCTTCCAGACGCACCCTCCACAGCCCGGGGGATGGTATGCCAGGAGGCGCGGCGTCTTGAGGTTGAACGGATGGGGGGAGAAGGCCCCTCCCCGCGCGCATCATACCCGCCGCCAGTGAGCCCCTCGTGAAATCCAGGGCTGGCTCATGCGCGACGGGTCACGCGCGGGGGGAAGAGGGCCTGACCCGGGCCTTCCCTTCCCTTTCCGTCTTGATGTGGCAACCTGAGTAGCCCCCTGGCCTGCCGAGGCCCGGCCAGAGACATTGTTGGCCCGAGGCCTATGGCTGGTGCTGCGGGGCCGGCCCCCGCAGGCACCTACGCGCGTCTCATTCGCGCTCCATGGCCATGGGCGATGATGGTGAAGGATTGAGGACCATGAGCGGGGGATCCGCCTCCTGACCTTCCGCTCCTGAGCCCCCTTGTGCCGGCGCCTAGTTGCATCTGGCGTTCGGCGTAGCCCTGGGGTCGCTCTCTGGTGGCTCCTCGACGGGGGCGGTTCATGAATACAAAGGGCTTCGAGGCAGAGGGGCGGCGTCAAATGCAGGGTTCAGCGGATCATACCCCATGTCGCCGTCGTATGTTGCCGCGGGTCTTGACCATACGGGCGATCGGGTGTGGCTGGGGCGGCACCTAGTCCCCGACGTCATCATGTGGACGCAGAATGGCTCGGCTCCGGTGCTGGCAGTGTCGAGGAGCTCGGCCACCCTGAGGAGCAGCGCGTCGTGGCCGCTGTCGAGTAGCCGGCACCTTAGTAGTTCCCTTGCCACCAGTATCGCAGCTCTCATGTTCACCATTTCGCGCCGGTCCTCCGAGCATACTGCCGCGTGGTCGGCTGCCCATGTCGCCGCACGGCCTTGGTGTCGAGTGGGTGGAGGATGTTGCCGGTCCTCTGGCGGCGGGTTGGTGATGCTCATCGTGCCGTCGGCCCCGATCAAGGACGGGTGGCGGCGAGTCCCGCGGCCGAAGGGCGATGCCTGAGCGCGCGGATGCCACGGGCTTTCGCATGCGTCTGGTGTGCCTCCGCCATCGTGGTCGCGGTTTGTTGGAGCTGGGCGACGCGGGGTTGGTGGACGAGGCCGGGGCGAGGTCGTCGGAGAGGCGAGATTCCACCACGCCCCCTACCTGGTGCGCCAAATGTTGGATTCAGGGCTCCGCAAAACCCATTAAGTTCGAACACAGGGGCGTGAATGAACATCTTTCCCACTCTCGTCTACCTAGCGCCTTGCTCTCGTCGCGGTGGAAGGATTCAAGCAAACAACGAACAAAGCACACAAGAGTTTATCCCGGTTCGGGCCACCGCGTGGTGTAAGACCCTACTTCCTGCTTTGGTGGATTAGCCTCGGGCGAGCCGGGATACAAGCTAGTACAGAGGTTCCTGGGCTCAGGAGGTGAGATCGGGAGGGTCAGGAGGCTAGTGTTCTTGCTCCTTGTATCATGGCAGAGTGTATCCGTACCTCCTCTTGCAGTGGGGGTTCTAGCTACTTATATAGGTGGCCATGATCCTCTTCCCCCGAAATGTTTAGGCAGGAAGGGATCCCACAACGGCCATATTTGAGCGGGAACACAAGGATGTTCCTGCCCTGACAAAAGCAGTCTTCGCCTACAAAAGGATCAGGCGATGACACGGTGGTGGGCTCGACGATGACATCCTCCTTGCCGTGCTTGCGGTCTTCGGTCTCGTTGCACCAATGAGGAAACATTTGCCCCGCTCCTTGGGAACCAATGGCTGCGCTGTCTCCTTTGGCGAAATGGTAACTACGTCGCTGGCGCGCGCTGGCACCCGCTGGCGCGATGCGTCACTGGTGATATCACTGCCTCCTCCTGAGGTAGGCTTGGCCTTGGGTTCTCCGCCCCTCTGGAGCACCTTGTCGAGGCTGCTCCTGAGGAGGTCTTGACGTTGTTCTCCTCGCGAGGCTTGCCCCCCCCCCCCGCCTGCGAGGATCTTGGGCAGCTGGTTGATCAGCTGGGCCGTATCAGGCCATAGTAGGAGCGCGTCGCGGCCGCAGACAGGCAAGTCTGGGTACCCTGGTTCCCAGTACGCCGACAATATGCACCTGCACAAACTAACAAACACATGCACACAATGCGGAAAAGGGGTTGTCAATCCTTCAACGTCACGAACAAGAGTGAGATCTGATAGAGATAGATTTAAAATTAAATTAAAAATCTACATAAAGTAAACACAAAATAAATACATCAATATATTTTTGGGTTTTTGGTTTTATAGGTCTGAAAATATATGATGGAAAATAGACCCCAGGCCATAGGTTTCACTAGAGGCTTCTCTCTTGAATAAAGCATATGGTGGGTAAACAAATTACTGTCGAGTAATTGATAGAAAAGCGCAAAGTTATGACGATATCTAAGGAAATTATCATGAATATAGGCATCACATCTATGACAAGTTGACCGAAACAATTCTACATCTACTACTATAACTCCACACATCGACCGACTGCTGCCTTCATCTAGAGTATTAAGTTCATAAGAACAGAGTAACGCTTTAAGCAAGATGACAAGATGTAGAGGGATAAACTCAAGAAATATGATACAAACCCCATCTTTTTCTCCTTGATCTCAACAATGCAATACATTTCTCGCTACCCCTTCTGTCACTAGGTGAGGACACCGCAAGATTGAACCCAAAACCAAGCATGCAAGAACTACAAGTCTAGTTGGCCAAACCAAACCAATAATTCGATGAGAAATACAAAGATATCAAATCATGCATATAAGAATTTAGAGAAGAATCAAATAATATTCATAGATAATCTAATCATAAATCCAAAATTCATCGAATCTCGACAAACACACCGCAAAATAAGATTACATCGAATAGATCTTCAAGAACATCAAGGAGAACATTGTATTGAAGATCAAAGAGAGAAAAGATGCCATCTAGCTACTAGATATGGACCCGTAGGTATATGGTAAACTACTCACGCATCATCGGAACGGAAGCAAGGTTGATGTAGAAGCAGTCCGTGATCGAATCCCCCTCTAGCAGAGTACTAGAAAGGCCTCTAGATGGGATCTCACGAGGTTAGAGACCGGAGGCAGTGGAAAAGTGTTTTCGTGGCTCCCTTTAGGGTTTCTGGAATATTTGAGAATATATAGGGCAAAGAGGCGGTACAGGAGAGTCATGGGGGGAGGGGGCGTGTCCCTACGGCTTCTGTTCACCCCGTGGCTTTCCTGGCCCCTACTCCAAGTCACGTAGGTGTGTTTCTATCCAGAAACAATCATCGCGAAAGTTTTATTCTGTTTGGACTTCATTTGATATTCCTTTTTTGTGAAACTCAAAAACAATGAAAAAATAGAAACTGGCACTATGCTCTAGTGATGCGGAGAATCCCAAGGTTAGCCCATGGACCTACCATCGTCTCACAAAGTAACAAGTGGACCCATGACATGTGCTCATGCAAGAGCTCTCGAAGCCGAGGTGACTTCACTCCTCTCTCAACTCCATCTTGAATCACATGAGGTATGGCAACTACCCTGATCGGAAACTCTATGCATACTCTAGTACATTGAAGACGACCATGGAGAAGCTAAGGAGCAAGAAGGAGTGAAGGAGAAAGACAAGCATGAAGACGGAGAAGAAAAAAGGCAAGTCGGCACTTGCCCGGATGATACGGACGACCGTTCGGACGATCCGGCCCTAGCCCGGATGATCCGAACCCCGACCCAGATGATCCGGCTATTGTGCCCCTCGACACCCAAAGATCCAGCGTGCAGCTGAATCATCCGGATGGAGTCCCAGATCATCCGGACCCAGCCGGACGTCCGGACCCCCTCCCGGACATCCGGGCTGCCTCCTACCACGTCGCCACATCCGGACGGTCCGGAAGAACATCCGGATCATCCGAGTCCCTGACATCCGGATCATCCGGACCAACTTCCGGATTATCCAGACCCGTGCATTTGTGCATGATGTTGGGTCGAGGCCCATGTAACCCTTCATCCCCCTAGCCCATATATATGACTCCACCTACACTTTTCTAGGGTTAGCATTGGTTTAGCTCATTTGTGAGATAGAGCTTTGCTCATCCTCTTGGTTCTTCTCGTTCGAGAGACCGCGACCTCTATGAAGAAGATCCCCCAAGTGGATTCAAGACCTCCTCACGGAGAATACCCCCCTCAAGACCTCCTCACAGAGAACAACTCGTTACCTTGTATCGTCCCTAGTGGATTGTGGATCTTGTCTCACTCTTTGTGGTCCCGGATCTAGCATATGTGTGACCTAATCTTGTTGATTTGAGTGTTTTCCTCTCGTTTCCCTCGTGTCCCCTTGTGTTCTTCATGTTCATTGTGGAATTCACCTCCAATCTGAAAGATTGGCCTAGAATCGTGTTAGCCCAACATCATATGGTCTCATGAGCCTTGGTTCATCATGAGTTTGGAGCCCCACACCTTATTTTCTCGCCTAATTTTGTTGTTTTTCGTCAAATTTCGAAAATTCCCCACAAAAAGAGCATACCAAACTTTTTTGTGATATGTTAGTTCGATGAAGCTTTGTTTATTTTGATCTGTGGTTTAGTTCTGTAGCAAGTGGATCTACCTATTCCTCACCTTCTCCACCGCCAAATCCATCCAAAAATCCACGAAATTTTCCTTTTCCCCAATTTTTCGAGCTTTCCCGAGTTCATCCCATGCGAGGTTGACCTGCTCGGATCATCCGGAAGGCCAACAACCGGATTAGCCGGCATCCACCCTGGATCATCCGGACGACCAGAGCCCATACCATCCGGCTACCCACCCGGATCATCCGACTACCTCTGCTGAAATTGCATTTTCTGCAGTTTTACACCGCCGCCACTTCCGCCACCGCATACCGACATACATCACTACCCTCCTACTTCCTCTACACACTCGATATGCCCAACCCTACCACCACATACCCGCTACCGACTCTGCTATCTTTCTACCTTACACCGCTATCGAATTCGACCATTTGTGTTCGTGACTTGAGTTGTGGTTTCTCCGTTTGCTTGGGTGTTTAGGCTAACTTGGAATGGTACGACATCGACGACACCACCACTCATATTGGAGAAGGACGGTAACATCGACGACACTTTTTCTACTCTTTTGCAATTGCATTGTAACCCTCATAGCCCATTTTTGCGCACCCTTCCTATCGAGTTTAGCCATTTGAGTATTGCCAGGCCACGCTACTTGTGCACCTTAGTGATAGTCATAGACATTGCATACTACATCATCATATCTCAGTGTTACACAAGAGTGTTTCGCATACACAATTGCTACTGTGGTAGGAGAGTTTTGCATGAGTGGCAAACGAAAGAGCTCAAAAGAGAAAAAGAGACAACAAGCTTTTAAGCAAAAGAGCATCAAACAAGCTTATAAGCAAAGAACCAACATCGTGTTTCACAATAGATCTTATGGTATTGTAATGCCCAAGATGCGACTATATCTCCTACGTGTCGAGGCACTGTCGGCGTCCTGGGAACCAGCGTACCCAAACTTGCCTATCTGCGGGCCACGACGCGCTCCTACAACGGCCTGGTACGGCCCAGCTGATCGACCAGCTGCCCAAGACCCTCGCGAGGGAGCTACCCCTCGTGAGGAGAACAACTTCAAGACCCCCTCAGGAGCGGCCTCGGCAAGGCGCTCCGGAGGGGCGGAGAATCCAAGACCAAGCCTGCTTCAGCAGGAGGCATCGACGTCAGCAGTGACGCATCGCGCCAGTGGGTGCGAGCACCCGCCAGCGGCGCAGGTGCCGTTTCGGTGCAAAGGAGGCAGCACATGCGCAGGTTCCCGAGGAGCGGGTCAAAGGTTTCCCCATTGGTGCAACAGAATCAAAGACCGCAAGGACGACAGGGAGGATGTCATCACTGAGCCCACCACCGCGTCACCGCCTGATCCTTGTGCAGGCGAAGACTGCTTTTGTCAGGGTAGGAATGTCCTTGTGTTCCCGCTCCAAAATGGTCGTTGTGGGATCCCTTCCCGCCTAAACATTTCGGGGGAAGAGGACCCTGGCCGCCTATATAAGTTGCTAGGATCCTCGCTATGGAGGGGGGAGAGAAGCAGATCCATAAGCTCTGCCACCACGCAAAGGAGCAAGAACACTTGCCTCCTGACCCTCCTGAGCTCACCTCCTGAGCTCAGGAATCACTATATTAGTTCATATTCCAGCCCTCCCGAGGCCAATCCACCAAAGTAGGAAGTAGGGTTTTACACCATAAGGTGGCCCGAACCTGGGTAAACTCTTGCATGCTTCACTTGTTGTTTGCTTGAATCTCTTCACTGGGCGAGGGCGAGACGCTAGGTAGACGTGAGTGGGAGAGATCTTCGTTCACTTCCCTGTGTTCGAACTTCTTGGGTTTTGCGGAGCCTTGAATCCGACATTTGGCGCGCCAGGTAGGGGGCGTGTCAAAACCTCACCTCTCCGACGACCTCGCCTCCCCTCTCCTGTTCCGCGCCGCCACAATGACCGTGGCCTGCTACCTCTTGAGCTTGTGTTGTATTCCCTCGAAGAGGAAAGGGAGATGCAGCACAGTAGCGTAAGTATTTCCCCTCAGTTTTTGAGAACCAAGGAATCAATCCAGTAGGAGACCACGCGCGAGTCCCTCGCACCTGCACAAACAAATAAGAACTTCGCAGCCAACGCGATAAGGGGTTGTCAATCCCTTTACGGTCACCTACGAAAGTGAGATATGATAGAGATGATAGTTATATTTTTGGTATTTTTGGTTTAATAAAATAGCAAATAAAAGCGATAAAAGTAAAGTAGATGTAGATGATATGTTGAGAATAGACCCGGGGGCCATAGTTTTCTCTAGTGGCTTCTCTCATGATAGCGATATTCTACGACGGGTAAACAAATTACTGTCGAGCAATTGATAGAAAAGAGAATAAGTATGAGACTATCTAGGCATGATCATTGTATATAGGCATCACGTCTGAGACAAGTAGACCAACTCCTGCCTGCATCTACTACTATTACGCCACACATCGACCGCTATCCAGCATGCATCTAGTGTATTGAGTTCATACGAACAGAGTAACACCTTAAGCAAGATGACATCATGTAGAGGTATAAACTCAAGCAATATGATGTAAACGCCATCTTTTTATCCTCGATGGCAACAATACAATACGTGCCTTGCTGCCCCTACTGTCACTGGGAAAGGACACCGCAAGATTGAACCCAAAGCCAATCACTTCTCCCATTGCAAGAACTAGGGATCTAGTTGGCTAAACCAAACCAATAATTTGAAGAGACTTGCAAGGATATTATGAGCACACATAAAAAGTTCAGAGAAGAACCAAAAATCTTTCATAGATAACCTTGATCATAAACTCACAATTCATCGGATCTCGACAAACACACCGCAAAAAGAGATTACATCGAATAGATCTCCTCGAAGACCGAGGAGAACTTTGTATTGAGATCCAGAGAGAGAGAAGAAGCCATTTAGATACTAGCTATGGACCCGAAGGTCTAAGGTAAAGTACTCACAACTCATGGTGATGGCGATGATGATGATGATGATGAAGGCCTCCGTGATGTATCCCCCTCCGGTGGAGCTCTGGAATAGGCTCCAAGATGGGATCTCCATGGGAACAGAAGCTACGGCGGTGGAATTAGGGTTTTCTCTCTGTTCACAGAGTTTCTGGGGTACATGGACTTATATAGGAAGAAGGAGGGCACCGGGGGACGCTCGAGTGGGCCTCGAGGCAGGGGCGCGCCCTAGGAAGGGGGGCGCGCCCCCCACCCTCGAGGGCCACTCGAGGCTCCCCTGGCATGGTTCTCAAGTTCCTCTGGCGTGATTTTCTCCAAAAATATCTCTCGCGAAGGTTTCATTCCGTTTGGACTCCGTTTGATATTCTTTTTCTGCAAAACCCTGAAATAGGCAAAAAAACAGCAATCTGGACTAGGCCTTTGGGTTAGTAGATTAGTCCCAAAAATAATACAAAAGTGAATGATAAAGCCCATTAAACATCCAAGACTTCATAAATAATAGCATGGAACAATCAAAAATTATAGATACGTTGGAGACGTATCAAGCATCCCCAAGCTTAATTCCTGCTCGTCCTCGAGTAGGTAAATGATAAAGAAAGAATTTTTGATGTGGAATGCTAACCAATATAGTTTTTCAATGTAATTCTCTTAATTGTGGCCTGAATGTACAGATCTGAAAGATTCAAGATAAAGGTCTATATTGACATAAGAAATAATAATACTTCAAGCAATACTAACAAAGCAATCATGTCTTCTCAAAATACTATGGCTAAACAAAGTTATCCCTACAAAATCATATAGTGTTGGCTATGCTCCCTCGTTATCACACAAAAATATTCATACCATGCACAACCCCGATTTCAGCCAAGCATTTGTTTTCATACTCTATCTTTTCAAACCTTTCAACTTTCACGCAATACGTGAGCATGAGCCATGGACATAACACTATGGGTGGAATAGAGGTGGTTGTGGAGAAGACAAAAAGGAGGGAGATAGTCTCACATCGACTAGGCATATCAACGGGCTATGGAGATGCCCATCAATAGATATCAATGTGAGTGAGTAGGGATTGCCATGCAACGGATGCACTAGAGCTAAATATGAATGAAAGCTCAACAAAAGAAACTAGTGGGTGTGCATCCAACTTGCTTGCTCACGAAGACCTAGGGCATTTGAGGAAGCCCATCATTGGAATATACAAGCCAAGTTCTATAACGAAAATTCCCACTAGTATATGAAAGTGACTAAACATGAGACTCTCTACAATGAAGAACATGGTGCTACTTTGAAGCACAAGTGTGGAAAAAGATAGTAGCAATTGTCCCTTTTTCTTTTTCTTTTTTTCTTTCTTTTTTTATTTTTTATTTTTTGGGCCCTTTTTATTCTTTGGCCTTTCCCTTTTTTTCTTTTCTTTTTTTATCTCTTTTTTACGGAGGGGATTTATAGATTTAGCCTTTCCTCCCATGGGACAATGCTCTAATAATGATGATCATCACACTTTCATTACAACACGATATTACAACTCGATACGACAACAACAAAGTATGACTCTATATGAATGCCTTCGGCGGTGTACCGGTATGTGCAATGAAACAAGAGTGACATGTATAAAAGAATATGCATGGTGGCCTTGCCACAAATACGATCTCAACTACATGATCATGCAATGGCAATATGACAATATGATGCGTGTCATATGAAGGGAACAGTGGAAAGTTGCATGGCAATATATCTCGGAATGGCTATGGAAATGCCATGATAGGTAGGTATGGTGGCTGTTTTGAGGAAAAATATGGTGGCTGTTTTGAGGAAGGATATATAGTGGGTTTATGGCACCGGCAAAAATTGCACGGTACAAGAGAGGCTAGCAATGGTGGAAGGGTGAGAGTGCGTATAATCCATGGACTCAACATTAGTCATAAGAACTCATATACTTATTGCAAAAATCTACGAGTAATCAAAACAAAGTAATCAATGCATGCTCCTAGGGGGGAGGTTGGTAGTGGTTAACCATAGCGTGCCCCCGACCTCCACACAAAGGTTAGCACTTTACAAATACCTCATGCTCTAACTTAGTCATACAACGGTTCACCATACGTGCATGCTATAGGAATCACTAACCTTAACACAAGTATTTCTCAATTTCATAATAACTCCACTAGCATGACTCTAATATCACTATCCTCAAATCTCAAAACAATTATCAAGCATCCAACATCTCTTTCTATTCAATGCACTTGGTGTGATTTTTTTACTACATTGACATTGGATGTCTATCATGTGAATACTAGTTTATTTAGCCTAAACACTTCTAGACTCTCAAATAGGTATAAGTGAAGCATGAGAGTTCATCAATTTCTACAAAATATTACCACCACTGTGCTCTAAAAGATATAAGTGAAGCACTAGAGCAAAAGCTATTCAACTCAAAAGATATAAGTGAAGCACATAGCGTGTTCTAATAATTTCTAGGCCATATTTAACTCTCTCAAATTGGTGTGTCCAGCACGGATGATTGTGGCAAACTAACAAGCGAACACTCAAATTATACAAGACGCTCCAAGCAAAACACATAACATGTTGCGAATAAAAATATAGCTCCAAGTATAGTTACCGATGGATAAAGACGAAAGAGGGGATGCCTTCCCGGGGCATCCCCAAGCTTAGGATTTTGATTATCTTGAATTCCTTGGGGTGCCATGGGCATCCCCAAGCTCAGGCCTTTGCTACTCCTTGTTCCATAGTCCATCAAAGCAATACTCAAAACTTGGAAACTTCACAACACAAAACTTAGACAAAAATTCTCGTGAGCTCCGTTAGTATAAGAAAGCAAACCACTACTCAAAGGTACATCAATGAATTCATTCTTTGTTTTTATGGGTGTTAAGCCTACTGTACTCCAACTTCTATATGGTTCATATCCTCCAATACTACTCATAGATGCATTGGAATAAGCAAACAACACACGAAAAACAGAATCTGTCAAAGACAGAACATTTTGTAGTAATCTGCAGGTTTAGCCTACTTCTGGAACTCCAAAAAATTCAAACTAAATTGGTAAATGTGCGCAATTTGTCTACCAATCAGCTGCAAAAATAATGAACTAAAAATCACGCTCCAGTAAAATCCCATGACTACTTTAGCGAGCGCTAACGATTCTATTTTCACAGCAAGATCACATAAACTTCACACAAGTCTTCCCAAAGGTACTACTTGGCACAAACACTAAACAAAACATGAAACCACATATAATCAAAGGCTAGATGAAAATATTTATTCCCTAACAGAAACGAAAACAAAAAACTTAAAATTTGGTTGCCTCCCAACAAGCGCTATCGTTTTACGCCCCTAGCTAGGCACGATACAAGATAAATCTAGGTACTGCCATCTTTGGAAGGCAATCCATAAGTGGCTCTCATGATAGATTCATAAGGTAATTTGATTTAATTTCTTGGAAAGTGTTACATGCCTTTCCTTAACGGAAATTGGAATCTAATATTTCCTTCCTTCATATCAATAATTGCGCCAATCGTTCTAAGGAAAGGTCTACCAAGAATAATAGGACATGAAGGATTGCAATCTATATCAAGAACAATGAAATCTACGGGCACATAATTCCTATTAGCAACAATAAGAACATCATTAATTCTTCCCATAGGTTTCTTAATAGTGGAATCCGCAAGATGCAAATTTAAAGAACAATCATCAAGCTCAAGGAACCCTAGCAAATCACGGAAAGGTTTTGGGATAGTGGAGACACTAGCACCCAAATCACACAAAGCATAGCATTCATGATCTTTTATTTTTATTTTTATAGTAGGTTCCCACTCATCATAAAGCTTTCTAGGTATAGAAACTTCCAACTCAAGTTTTTCTTCATAAGATTGCATCAAAGCATCAACTATATGTTTAGTGAAGGCTTTATTTTGACTATAAGCATGCGGAGAATTTAGCACGGATTGCAACAAGGAAATACAATCAATCAAAGAGCAATTGTCATAATTGAATCCCTTGAAATCCAAAGTAGTGGGTTCATCACTATGCAAAGTTTTAATCTCTTCACTCTCACTTTTAGCAATTTCAGCATCAAGATCTAAAAACTCTGAATCATTGGGACACCTTAAAGCAGAATCATATCCAATCCTATCTTCATCAAGATTAATACTAGAAAACAAGGATCTAATAGGAGACACATCAATAACTTTTAGATATTCATCTTTATTTTCATGATAACTAGAAGAACACGATTTAATATAATCTTCTCTTTTATCACGCATTCTAGCGGTTCTTTCTTTGCATTCATCAATGGAAATTCTCATGGCTTTGAGAGACTCATTGATATCATGCTTAGGTGGGATAGATCTAAGTTTCAAAGATTCAACATCAAGAGTAATTCTATCCACACTTCTAGCCAATTCATCAACCTTAAGCAATTTCTCTTCAAGCAAAGCATTGAAATTCTTTTGCAAGATCATAAACTCATTAACACTAGTTTCAAATTCGGAAGGCATCTTTCCATAAGAGTTGTTGTAGGAATTACCATAATTATTAGAGGAATTACTAGGAAAAGGCCTAGGATTAAAATTACCTCTATAAGCATTGTTTCCAAAATTATTCCTACCAACAAAATTCACATCCAAAGATTCATTGTTATTCTCGATCAAAGTGGACAAAGGCATATCATTAGGATCAGAAGAAGCAGTCTTAGCAGCAAATAATTTCATAAGTTCATCCATCTTTCCACTCAAAACACTAATTTCTTCGATAGCATGCACTTTTTACTAGTAGATCTTCCGGTGTGCCATTGAGAATAATTAACCATAATATTATCTAGGAGCTTTTTAGCTTCTCCTAAGGTGGTTTCCATGAAAGTGCCTCCGGCGGTCGAATCTAAAAGATTTATAGAAGCAAAATTCAAGCCAGCATAAAAGTTCTGAATAATCATCCATAGATTCAAACCATGTGTAGGGCAATTACGTATCATCAATTTCATTCTCTCCCAAGCTTGTGCAACATGCTCATGATCTTGTTGCTTAAAATTCATTATATCATTTCTAAGAGAGATGATCTTGGCAGGAGGGAAATACTTAGAGATAGAAGCATCTTTGCAATTATTCCACGAATCAATACTATTTATAGGGAAAGAGGAAAACCAAGTTTTAGCACGATCTCTAAGTGAAAACGGAAATAACTTCAATTTAACAATATCGTTATCCGTATCCCTTTTCTTTTGCTTATCACACAAATCAACAAAGTTGTCAAGATGGGTAGCGGCATCTTCACTAGGAAGGCCGGAGAATTGATCTTTCATGACAAGATTCAACAAAGCAGCATTGATCTCACAAGATTCAACATCGGTAATAGGAGCAATCGAAGTGCTAATAAAATCATTGTTGTTGGTATTAGAGAAGTCGCACAATTTGGTATTGTTCTGAGACATAGTGACAAGCAAGCAATCCAACACACACAAGCAAACAAGAGGCAAGCGAACGAAAAACACACGGCGGAAAAAGGGCAAATAAAACGGTAAGGGTGAAGTGGGGGAGAGGAAAACAAGAGGCAAATAAATGTAATGCGAAGGATAAGGGTTTGTGATAGGTACTTGCTATATGTCTTTTGTGTTAGCCTCCCCGACAATGGCGCCGGAAATTCTTCTTGCTACCTCTTGTGCTTGCGTTGTATTCCCTCAAAGAGGAAAGGGAGATGTAGCACAGTAGCGTAAGTATTTCCCTCAGTTTTTGAGAACCAAGGTATCAATCCAGTAGGAGACCACGCGCAAGTCCCTCGCACCTGCACAAACAAATAAGAACTTCGCAACCAACGCGATAAGGGGTTGTCAATCCCTTTAAGGTCACTTACGAAAGTGAGATCTGATAGAGATGATAGTTATATTATTGGTATTTTTGGTTTAATAAAACAGCAAATAAAAGCGATAAAAGTAAAGTAGATGTAGATTGATATGTTGAGAATAGACCCGAGGGCCATAGTTTTCTCTAGTGGCTTCTCTCATGAAAGCTATATTCTACAACGGGTAAACAAATTACTGTCGAGCAATTGATAGAAAAGCGAATAATTATGAGACTATCTAGGCATGATCATTGTATATAGGCATCACGTCCGAGACAAGTAGACTAACTCCTGCCTGCATCTACTACTATTACTCCACACATCGACCGCTATCCAGCATGCATCTAGTGTATTGAGTTCATACAAATAGAGTAACGCCTTAAGCAAGATGACATGATGTAGAGGGATAAACTCAAGCAATATGATGTAAACCCCATCTTTTTATCCTCGATGGCAACAATACAATATGTGCCTTGCTGCCCCTACTATCACTAGGAAAGGACACCGCAAGATTGAACCCAAAGCCAAGCACTTCTCCCATTGCAAGAACTAAAGATCTAGTAGGCCAAACCAAACCAATAATTCGAAGAGACTTGCAAGGATATTATGAGCACACATAAAAAGTTCATAGAAGAACCAAATATCTTTCATAGATAACCTTGATCATAAACTCACAATTCATCGGATCTCGACAAACACACTGCAAAAAGAGATTACATCGAATTGATCTCCTCGCAGACCGAGGAGAACTTTGTATTGAGATCCAGAGAGAAAGAAGAAGCCATCTAGATACTAGCTATGGACCCGAAGATCTAAGGTAAAGTACTCACAACTCATGGTGATGGCGATGATGATGATGATGATGAAGGCCTCCGTGATGTATCCCCCTCTGGTGGAGCTCTGGAATAGGCTCCAAGATGGGATCTCCATGGGAACAGAAGCTACGGCGGTGGAATTAGGGTTTTTCTCTGATCACGGAGTTTCTGTGGTACGTGGACTTATATAGGAAGAAGGAGGGCACCGGGGGACGCTCGAGTGGGCCTCGAGGCAGGGGGCGCGCCCTTGAAGGGGGGCGCACCCCCCACCCTCGAGGGCCACTCGAGGCTCCCCTGGCATGGTTCTCAAGTTCCTCTGGCGTGATTTTTTCTAAAAATATCTCTCGCGAAGGTTTCATTTCATTTGGACTCCGTTTGATATTCTTTTACTGCAAAACCCTGAAATAGGCAAAAACAGCAATCTGGACTAGGCCTTTGGGTTAGTAGGTTAGTCCCAAAAATGATATAAAAGTGAATGATAAAGCCCATTAAACATCCAAGACTTCATAAATAATAGCATGGAACAATAAAAAATTATAGATACGTTGGAGACGTATCACGGCCCGCCACATCAGTGTGGGGTTGGCACTCCCCCCGTCGACCGAGCGGCATCTGCGGACCGCGCCACCCATGGGTGCTCCGCCTCCTTCCCCGATGATGTTCTCGCCGGCCGAGCCACCGGAGAGCGGCCTGCTCCGCCACTCCCGCTCCCCGTGGCCACGCCGGCGACGTTCTTGGTGGCACGACGGCTGCCCCGGCACCGGACACCCATGGGAAAGCTCGGCGCTCGAACGGCCCGTGGCGGCGGGCTGCGGAGCGCTGCCAGCGCGGAGTTACCCTGCCGTGGGGTCGCCTGCATCCTCGGAGGGTCCCAAGCGCCAGCGTTGGCTCGGCATGTCAAGTCGCACGTTCGGCAGGTCGGGGCTTCTGCCCAGCCACAGTAGGTCTCGCGGGCGCGGAGAAGGTAGGGGCACACCACCACCTTCAGCCCTAGTGACCTCGCCACAGAAGCGACCGGCGCAAGCGTTCTCCCCACGGTGTGCACGCCCACCATCTGCGGGGTAGCCGTGACGAAGACCCTCATCGACGGCGGCGCCGGGCTCAACATCCTTTCCCCCAAGGCCTTCGGTCATTTGCCCGTGTCCTACAGGCAGCTCCTCCCCACCAAGCCCTTCTCAGGGGTCACGGGCTCGGCTGTTCCGCTCGGCCAGATCCACCTCCCGGTCACCTTTGGCACACCGGCTAACTAGCAGACTGAGCTCATCGACATCGACGTTGCGCCCATCCACCTGCCCTACAACGCCATCCTCGGCTTCCCAGCCTTGGCGAAGTTCATGGCGACGACTCACTCGGGCTACAACACCGTCAAGAAACCCGGGAGCAACATCGTCATCACCGTCAAAGGGGACCCCAAGGCCTCACTTCAGGTCCTCGGGCGCGCTTACAGGGCTGCTGCCGTAGCTCACCCAGGAGCAAAGGGGGCTCCGGAGGCACCGGAAGCCGTGCCTGCCAAGAAGAAGCAGCTCTTCTCCCAGGACCCCGCCGAGACGAAGCAGGTGCCCGCTGACGAAGAGGGCTCAAGAGCCACCTTCACCATCGGCACCGGCATGGACCCAGAGCAAGAGGCAGCGCTGGTTAGCTTCCTCAGGGCTAACAAGGAAGTGTTCGCCTGGAAAGCCGCTGACTTGGTCGGGGTGCCAAGGCACGTCATCGAGCATCACCTCACGGTGTGCCCCAACGCGCGCCCTATCAAGTAGAAGGCGCGCAGACAAGCCCGGAGAAGCAGGCCTTCATCGTTTAGGAGGTTAGGAAGCTAGAGGAAGCCGGCGTCGTACGGGAAGTACGGCACCCGGAGTGGTTGGCCAACCCCGTTATAGTCCCGAAGAAAGGAGGCAAGGAGCGCATGTGCGTTGACTTCACAAGCCTCAACAAGTTCTGCCCTCAGGACGCATTCCCTCTTCCGCGCATCGACCAAATCGTGGATTCAACGGCCGAGTGCGACCTGCTCTGCTTCCTCGACACCTTATAGGGCTACCACCAAATCAAAATGGCGGTGGAAGACATGGATAAGACGGCGTTCCTGACCCCATGTGGGGTCTACTGCTACACCTGCATGCCTTTTGGGCTGGGGAACGCAGGCGCCACCTTCCAGCGCTTGATGCACATCACCCTCGTCCCTCAGCTCGGGAGAAATGTGGAGGCCTACGTCGACGACATCATGGTTAAAACCAAGGATGCCAGGACTCTCGTCCATGACCTAGAAGAAACGTTCGCCAACATGCGCAAGGTGAAGCTGTGCCTCAACCTGGAGAAGTGCGTGTTTGGTGTACCCTCTGGCAAGTTGCTACGGTTCCTGGTTTCGCACCGGGGCATTGAAGCTAATCTGGAGAAGATCAAGGCCATCGAAAGAATGAAGCCGCCCACGAAGCTGAAGGAGATGCAGAAGCTTGCGGGGTGTGTAACGTCCCTAGGGCGCTTCATCTCTAAGCTTGGGGAACGCGCCCTTCCGTTCTTCAAGCTCATGAAGAAGAAGGGGCCCTTTGAGTGGACTCCAGAGGCCAATGCCGCCTTCCGAGACCTCAAGGAATACATCACCAGCTCGCCGGTTATGGTAGCACCGCGACCCCTAGAGCCCATGACTCTCTATCTCCCCGCAACGCCTCGCTCCGCCAGTGCGGCACTAGTCGCGGAGCATGAGGCGAAGCCCCAAAGCCCAAGGCCACCGAGCGGCTCGGCCTCTTCCTTGCCCGCGCCGCCCCCTAACGCGGTCCCAGAGGCAGATTCAACCATGGGCACTGATAGCCCCGCCACTAAGCAAGAGGCACACAAGGTTCCCGAAGCACCCATGGACCGTGCTGCACCGACCCTCGTGGAGCACCCAGTGTACTTCGTCATCACCGTACTGCGCGACGCGCGCTCGCGCTATCCGATGCCTCAGAAGCTGCTCCTAGCGCTCCTCGTCACCTCCAAGAAACTGAGCTACTACTTCCAGGGCCATCCTATCAAGGTTGTTTTGTCATATCCCCTCGAGAAGGTACAGCGGGGCCAGAATGTCGTCGGTAGGGTCGCCGAGTGGAACACCAAGCTTCAAGCGTTTCAGTTGGAGTTCAGCACCACACGAGTGATCAAGGGAGCGGCTCTGGCAGACTTCGTGGCGGCATGGACTGACGCGCCGGAGCGGGGGGCTAGCGAGGACCGCTCGCTGGCCCCCGACGATGGAGCCCCATACGGATGGGTGGTATACTTCGACGGCGCCTTCTCAAGCCTTGGCACGGGGGTTGGCGCTATGTTAGTATCTCCCACTCATGACAAGTTGTACTACGCAGTGCTGCTTTGCTTCCAGCAAGGCAAGAAGGTCTCCAACAACATCGCAGAGTACGAGGGCCTAATTGCTGGGCTCAAGGCCGCCGCTGCGCTGGGGGTCAAGCGTCTCACCATCAGGGGTGATTCGCAACTCCTCGTCGACTTCTCCAACAAGAAATACAAGCCCAAGGACGAGCACATGGAGGCATATCTGGAGGAGGTGCACAAGATGGAGAAGCGATTCCAAGGACTGGAGGTGCAGCACATGCCGAGAGGAACCAACAAGGAAGCGGATGACATCGCCAAACGAGCCTCCAGGCGAGACCCTCAGAGGCCGGGTGTCTTCGAGGAGCGACTACTCAAACCGTCGGCAGCACCACCAGCTCGTGAGCCGACATCCCCTCAGTCAGGGCTACCTGTGGTGCCCCCGGGCAGCGCCCTGTCGTACGGACCGCCCTCCGGAGCCCACCTGCTGCTCACTGCGGAGCCTGAGGAGGGTTGCTGGACCCAAGAACTCAAGATGTACCTGCAACACGACACCCTGCCGGACAAGGAAGAAGACGCAGAGTGCGTGGTCCGACAGGCCTTAGCTTACTGCATCCAAGATGGTGAACTCTACAGGAGGCGCCCCAACGATGTCTCGTTAAAATGCATCTCGAGGAAACAAGGGCGCAAGTTGTTGGCTGATATTCACGGTGGGGACTGCGGTCATCACTCGTCGTCCCGTACCCTCGTAGGCAAGGCCTTCCATGCTTGTGCGGGCTTGCGAGGCGTGCCAGTTTCACGCCAAGCAGATCCACCAACCGGCGTAGGGCCTCTAGACGATTCCGCTCTCCTGGCCCTTCGCTGTCTGGGGATTGGACATCTTGGGTCCATTTCCCCGGGCAGTGGGGGGCTAGCGTTTCCTGTACGTCGCCATCAACAAATTCACCAAGTGGGCAGAGGTGGAGCCTGTTCGCGCGATCCCAGCCGGGTCGGCTGTCAAGTTCATCCAGGGCCTCGTAAGACGATTCGGGGTCCCCAGCCACATCATCACGGATAACGATTCGCAGTTCACAAGAAATCTCTTCAGGTCATATTGTGCTAACCTTGGAACACAGATCTTCTATGCTTCGGTGGCTCCCCCCAGGAGCAACGGTCAGGCCAGGCGCGCCAACGCGGAAGTCTTGCGTGGCCTCAAGACGCGCAGCTTCAAGAAGAAGCTTGAGGCTTCTGCCAGGGGCTGGATCAACAAGCTCCAGTCCGTGCTGTGGACAATCTGAACCACTGCCACCAAACCCATGAGGGAAACTCCTTTCTTTCTCGTCTATGGGGCGAATGTGGTCCTCCCTCACGAGGTCAAGCATCGCTCCCCATGGGTCTTGACCTTCAATGAGGAATGCCAGGATGCCGCCTGGCGGATGGACCTCGTGCTCGGCGAGGAGGGCCGCCGCCGAGCTACCCTCAGGGCGACATGTTATCAGCAAGCCCTGCGGCAGTACCACTACCGCGGCGTCCGCGCAAGAACACTTGAAGTTGGTGACTTGATCCTGAGGCGGGTCCTCTCCCGGGAGTGGTTGCACAATCTCTCGCCCATGTGGGAGGGCCCGTTCAGAATCGCCCGTGTCTCTAGGCCCAATGCTGTGCGCCTGGAGACAAAGGATGGGATACCTATCCAGAATTCTTGGCACATCGAACACCTCAGGAGGTTTTATCCGTAATCAAGGCTCCGTGCCCGTGAAGGTCTTCGCCCATGACACTCTCACGTAATAATGATTTGGGGTTGTACATGCCTCGGAGTCTCCTGTGCGTTGCCTACGGGACCGCAGACGGGGCTCCAACCCACGCCCTAGTGGCAGTCCTTAGCTCTGCGCTGGGAAGAAGACGTAGTGTAGGGGTCGGACGCGACCTTTTTCCTTTTTTGGCTTGGTGTTTGGCTGTCAGCCTTTTCTACTTCCTTGGCTATCAGCCCTTCCTCTACCACGTGCTATGAAGTTCTCGTGTTTCTCGCACTTCCTGCATTTGGTTGAAAGTATTGTTTTGGATCTTTTTGCCGGTTTTGAGTTCAGTTTGTTGCGCAGGGCTACGCCACTCGCTTTTCTTCGCGCGCCTCGTGCATGGGGGCTGGGGCACGGTCGGTCACCGGCCTTCGTCTGCCACGGCCCCGTGACCTCGCCTGGCCAAGCCTACTCAGGCTCGGGCATCGGGCTTCTCAGTCCGCGCAACCTATCCTACCGAGCCAGCTCAGGCTTTGGTACTTTAACCCGTGCTCAGCGCTCTCAGCAGCTCTCAGCAGCTCACCCATGCTCGGGGGCTTCACGAGCTCTCTAGTTTCGGCCGTCCTCACGACCCGATGGGACTCATGACGCCAAAGAGTCAGGAGCACTCCGCCTCAAGACATCGCAACGCATAAAAGCTAGGTAATCTCACCAAGGCAAAAAAACATGACAGCAAGTTCTCACTTCATACATATATCATAGTCCATTACACACCTCCCCGAGGCAACATGAAATTTTGACAAAGAAAGGACATGAAGGAAAAAGAAGGAGAAGAATCAGAGGCCCCTCCCGCTCAGTCGGAGTCTCCCAGTTCCTCCGGCTTCACCGAGCCCCAGCGGCGCAGCAAGCCCCTCCCCTCGCCAGCATGAGCTCGGCGACGTGGTGGCTCGTCGCGGCCACCACCGCTGGAGGAGCTGCTGTCGCCACAAAGGGGGGGACCCGCGGCGCCCCCCAGGATTGAGATCGTCTCTAGAGGAGGTGCTGCTCCTCCGGACGCCATCCCCGTCGTCCTCTTCGTCATCGGCCTCGGGATAGCACCCAAGGCGCCTCCCTTCCTCCGAGAAGACCCTGACAAACAGTGTGGAGGCGCCATCGTACCTGAAGTGGAGCACACACCTCCCCTGCAGCTGGCGCGCGTGAGCGAACGATTGCCAGCCACGCTCTAGGAACACATCGCCAAAGGGAGCCACATCAACCTCCACCCAGGACGCACCACTGCAGCAACCGTCAGCCTGCAGCCAGATGCCGCCGGGGCCTCCGGCTAGTAACACGTCGCCGAACGAGCGGGGAAGCCGGAGCCACAATCCACCAGGCTTCTCCGCCCACACCACGAACTCCGACGACACGTCGAAGGAGTGGAGCTGCGGGCGTGGAGGTCGCGTGACCGTCATGCGCCGTCTCGCGCCTCCTCTCCCACCACGGCCGCGACCACCTTCACCACGGGAGGACGTACCTCGCCACTGACCAACGACCGTGACAGAACCCGGAAGCCCGCGCCCACTTCCCAGAGGAGTCGCTACGGACGCATTAGCATGCTTGCGAGGACGCCCGTGGCCCCTCTTCGGCGGCAGCGGGGCTAGATCCTTCAAGGCCTTCCCCTTCTCCGCTGTGGATGGCTTCCTCGGCGGCGCCATGGAGATCTCGCAGCAAGAGGGAGAGCGAGGAACAAGCAAGGAGGAAGACGGCGCCGGCTTGAAAATGGCTTGGAGGCTCCCCCTAGTCCCATTTATAGGGTGGAGGAGCCCAACCGCCAGCCACTGGCGTCACAGCCATAACGTCCCCGTCGTCTGCGCCGAGGAGTGTCAAGTCACATGATTACCAAGACTGCGTGGGGAGCGGAGTCACCACATCCCATCCAACCGTCACGCGCTGGCCTGGCTCGTAGCCTCTTAGGGCCCGCGGCACTTCGTCCTCGACTAAGGCTTCGCCCTGAAGCCAACTCTGAGCGCACCTTGGGCCCGGGGGCTACTGTCGGCGTCCTGGGAACAAGGGTACACAGACTTGCCTGTTTGCGGGCCGTGACGCGCTCCTACAACGGCCTTGTATGACCCAGCTGATCGACCAGCTGCCCAAGACCCTCGCGAGGAGGCTAGCCCTCGAGAGGAGAACAACGTCAAGACTCCCTCAGGAGCGGCCTCGACAAGGCGCTCCAGAGGTGCGGAGAATCCAAGGCCAAGCCTGCCTCATGAGGAGGCAGCGACGTCAGCAGTGACAGACCGCGCCAGCGGGTGCTAGCGCCCGCCAGCGGCGCAGTTGCCGTTTCGGTGCAAAGGAGGCAGCACAGGCGCACGTTCCAAAGGAGTGGGACAAAGGTTTCCCCATTGGTGCAATAGGACCGAAGACTGCAAGGACGACAGGGAGGATGTCACCGCCGAGCCCACCACCGCGTCACCGCCTGATCCTTTTGCAGGCGAAGACTGCTTTTGTCAGAGTAGGAACGTCCTTGTGTTCCCTCTCAAAAATGGCCGTTGTGGGATCCCTTCCCGCCTAAAAATTTCGGGGGAAGAGGACCCTGGCCGCCTATATAAGTAGCTAGGATCCCCGCTATGGAGGGGGGAGAGAAGCAGATCCATAAACTCTGCCACCACGCAAAGGAGCAAGAACACTTGCCTCCTGACCCTGTGGAGCTCACCTCCTGAGCTCAGGAATCACTGTATTAGTTCATATTCCAGCCCTCCCGAGGTCAATCCACCAAAGCAGGAAGTAGGGTTTTACACCACAAGGTGGCCTGAACCTGGGTAAACTCTTGTGTGCTTCACTTTTTGTTTGCTTGAATCTCTTCACTGGGCGAGGGCGAGATGCTAGGTAGACGTGAGTGGGAGAGATCTTCGTTCATGCCCCTGTGTTCGAACTTCTTGGGTTTTGCGGAGCCCTGAATCCGACAGTCATGACTTAGAGGCATAATCGCATTTTGGTATGATCACAAGATGGTCATCTTCACACATTCCCATGTACAAGAACAATGGGAAAAAATACATAGTTGGCTTACAATCGCCACTTCACACATTGCATAAATAAGTCATACATTCATCCAAGTACAAACATGGTCCGGCTACGGACAAATCCAAAATAAAGAAGATAACCACCCACTATGCCCGATCGGCCCTAGTAGGAACCACTACTGATCATCAGGATATGTCACATACATTCGCCCACGTTCCTCATCGAACTCCCACTTGAGTTCTTGGCCATCACCCTAATCATACTCGGTTGTACCTGCACCTGTGTTTGGTAGTAAATTGTGAGTCACGAGGACTTAGCAATCCGATTCCTGGGTATCAAAATTATCAAAGCCTTTGGGTCAGGAGAAAATGTATATGTGGGCTGCTGCAAGCGCTAAGCATAGATGATGTGGCTAGCTTAAGTATCATCAGAGCGAGAAGAGAAGTGAAAGCCATCGGTCGTGAACAAAATCATGTTCACTAGATGATCATGTCTACCTACGAGTCATCCATAACCCAGCCGTGTTCTCTTCGCGAACTCCCTCGCAAAGAGACCATCACGACTACTCACACGGTAGTGTATTATGTTTGAGGTTTTGTGTCAAGTTACAACCGGATATTAACAAATTCCAATCAGACACATAACCGCGGGCACAGCTTTCGAAAGATCATAACCCTGCAGGGGTATTCCTGCTTAGCCCATCACAAGCTCTCGCGATCAACAGATGTAAAAACCCCTTATCTTATGGACTACCCGATCAGACTCGGAATCCCGGTGTACAAGATATTTTGACAATGGTAAAACAAGTCCAGCAAGACCTCCTGACATGCCATCACCCTGATAGGAGGCGCGCGTATCTCGTCTCAGGCCACGATCAGATGTGCACTCCGTACAACTAAAACCAATTCTCGAGTTTCCCCATGGTGGCACTACAAGGGGCTATACTTTGGACCAAAACTCATGAGGAGCACTGGCCCGGGGTTGTTAATTAAGTCATTGGGTGCTAGCCGGTCCCTATGCAAGTTTTGTAGTTATTAGGCAAATGGTAAAACCAATGATGGGCCTTGCTGGAGGAGTTTACTCAAAGCAGACTATCAAGGGGTCCCCATATACCCAACCGCGTTAGGAACGCAAAATCAAGGAACATAACACCGGTTTATCGGTTCTTAATGCGGCATGAGTGGAACAAAACACCGAGCAAAAGGCCAAGCCTTCCACCCATTGCCCAGTATATAAGGTGCATTAATGTAAATAATAGATATTGTGTTATTCCCAAAGACCCAATCCACATGGAGCAAACTTCATCTTCACCTGCAACTAACAACGCTATAAGAGGGGGCTTGAGCAAAAAAATAATTTAGCCAAACAATGGTTTGCTAGGTGGGTAGTTAGAGCTTTCATGGCAAGGTGGGGGCTGACATGCAAAAGGATATGTACCGCGACAAAGCAATAGAGCGAGGCATCTAGCATAGCTACAATAGAGGTGATATCAAGGAATGGTCATTTTTCCTGGGATCCTGCTAGGAAGAAGAACGAGTCCATGATGAAGACAAACAGAGGTAGTCAAACCAATCTTCACAACTCCGGAACGAAACTGAAGCTAACGAGAGAAGCAACCGGAAAGAAGCAAACAACATGGTAAACACACAAGCATACACAAGCCTATGATGCACAAGCAAGTATGATGCATGTTCGATTTTTAAATATGCATGGCTTAGCAAAGTGCAACAAACAACATTACAATTTAAGTGGAGCTCATTATGCCACTAGATGCGTATTGACAAAACACCACATTTTATTTTATTAGTTGACTCTGGTTTTATATAGACAACAAGTTTAAATGTTCTTTAACATGGAAAGAGGTGAAGCATAATGAAACTACCTATCTAGGCATTTTAAATGAGGCCGGGAATAACAACAACAATTCCGGAAAATCCCCATGTCATTCAGCAATTTTTAAGCAAACAACAATTTTAACCATTTAGATGTTGTTATCATGATGCGGATGACAAAAGCAAGTTTTATGCAATTTTATGAAAACTTGGCATGTTATATGATATGGAGCATTTGTCGTCGGACGGAAGGAATGGGGTGTCATGGCAGCGAAAATGAAAACGGTGTCACGACAACGTTCCGGTTTCGACACTCGTTGAGATGCTGATTCAAAAGAAGGGTGGCGTGAGCGTGTCATGCAAAGATGGTGGGGTACTCCCGGTTACTCGGTTCCCACGTGACAACGGCATGGCAACAAAGAGGAATGTACAAGCGACATCTCGGACACAGTGTAAACACGTGATTCATCTCATACATCACACATCATTCGTCCACGGGCGTCATTCCAGCAGTTATACCTTCGAAGCGTGTGTTTTGGGGTAGAACGAGTCGTCGAGGGAAGTGGTCATTCTTGTGACGGTAGTGGATGTAGTCATTCACGGGGCGTCGTGGGAAGTAGTCGTTCACGGGGTCTTCGAGGGTCGGTGGTAGTCGTACACGTTCCGCAGATGTTCGGGGTTGGCAGTAGAGGTACTCGGTGAAAAACACGTCGATGGTAGTTGAACACGGTTCGTAGACGAACTTGATGAATCCGAGGTCTCCGGCCATCGTGGTACTCGCATGTAGACAACCGTGGAACTTGATGCATCACCCTGTGTAGTCGTACTCGGAGTCCCCGGGGCATCGGTGGTAGTTGTACCCGATCCGGTACTTGGCGAATCCAGGACGAAGCTTGGCGATCCGGGTATGGGTCTTCTAGCCGTGGTCTTGGCGTCACCAGAAAGAGGAGGCACACGACGGCCTCGTGAAGAAAGGCAGAGCAGCGGCAACATCAAAGGTTGTGCACGGCAGAAGCGGGTTGTGGCCTTGGTTGCTTGGAGGAGGCCAATGGGGACAATGACAGAAGGTACCCGATGCGAGCGGAGGCACGGCTGAACTACAAAAGCATAAGGGCGGCGATGGTGGTGATGCTGCTCGTGCCTGAGGCCGGTCGGGGAGGACCAGTAGGGGAGAAAGAAAGGTCGGGAGGCGGTGGATCCGGGCGAAGGCAACCCATTCCTGCGTTGGAGGCCTTGGGCGGTCGTCATCGACGGCGGCAGGGCGCGACACAGTAGGCAAAGGTGTGGAGAAGGCGCACTTGGCGGCGGCTGCGGCAAGGTCAGGGACGTGGGCGGCGGCTGGAGTAGGGAAAACAGCGGCAAGGTAGAGCAAGAGGCAGAGGTCACGGGGTGGAGCAAGTGGTTGTCGGCGCGGGTGGCATGGCTAGAGGCCGAGGTCCAACGTCGAGGGGATCGGGTGTCTCCCCTGGAGGCGCTGGGGCATGTGCGTGTGGTGGCGGAGGGGAACGAGAGGTTAGGCAGTGGAGGGGATCGAGAGGAGAGGCAACAAGCAAGGGGATAAGTAGATCGGGCTAGGGTTAGGAGGGGATTGATGGGCTTTAGAGGCCGGCCTAGTTACTACAGCTGGTTGGATTGAAAGAAAGGAAATGGTTACCTTTTTTATAATAGATAAAGAAAGAGAAGGAAAATATTTATTTGGAGGACCAAATAAATACAAGTTGAGCCGAAGTTTCCAATGTGGCTACTCTGGCATTATATCAAAACGTCACCACTTGATTTGGGAATACAAGGAGAAGGATCAAGGGTTAGAATATTTAAAAATGAGAGAGGTTAAAAATGTTAGTTTGTTTGGATGGATTCCATAATAATGAAATATTTAATATAGCTCCCTAAAATTTTGGGAGGATATGTTATAAAGAAAAATCATCAATAAATTCCCTCGATTTAGATAGATCAAACGATCTATGCAATTTATTTAGTTGAGTTGCAAAGATTAATGACATGATGGCATGATGACATGATGCAATGCACAAAATAAATAGAGCAAGCACAAATGAAACACACGGTGAAACCCGGAATAGCTGGGAGTCTTCTCGAGCATCGGGCTTGGGGCGTCACAACTCTCCCACACTAACGGAGGATCTCGACCCGAGATCCTGGAGACGGCACCGGATAGAAATGTAAAAGAAGAGGTAAAACAAAGTTTCTTCTTTGACAAACGAGTGAAATCGCGAACCTTGAGGGGTTGAAAAAATTGAAAGAAAGAATACAATGGAGATGAAAAAGATTGCAAACAAGGAATGCGATGAGAACCAAGAGGTTAAGTGCCACGATAGATATTGAAAACACTCTGGTTATAATAAGATAGAGAAGGAATAAAAATGTAATAATTCAGACAGCACTCGAACTGAAAATGGAAGGAATTACTGTGAACTTGAGAAGATGGGATGATACTTGATGAGAGCAACAACACAACACCACCGAAACAATTGAAAGAATGGCACAAGGGGTAAGAAAGATTTCAGACAACACTCCGGTTAAAAGAGAGGCAAAACTTGATAAGATGAGTGAACTTGAATGGAGGACACAACACTTCTGTTAAATGGACCAGAAAGCAAAAGAACATGAACTTGAGAAAACGTGATGATGGTCAAAGAGAGCAATATCACAATGCCTCCGGAATGAAAGAATAGAATAGAAAGAAATGAACGGAGAAGAAAATGACAACTTCTCCCACAATTGAATATAAAAGAGCATCCTTACAAAGATGGATTGAACAGACTTGTTGGAAATTCAACAACCAAAAGAATTAGTTTGATGTGGGCTTATGGAAAACATCTAAAAACTTGAGGTGAAATTCTGCCAGTAAGGAAAATAATTGATTTGATTGGGATGACCAAAGAGATGGAAATTTTCTTCCACCAAGATGATAAAGAGATAACTTGGATCATTGATAAGCACCACAATAGCAACATTCCCAATGGAAGGATTTAGGTGAAATCTATACCAAGATACTCCAACAAAGAAATTATTATGGGTTGAAACAACTCATAATTGAAGAGAAAATGATGATTTAACAATATCTCATTCCTGACAACTTGTGAATCATGAAACATGAAGGAAATTGTCTAGAATGACATAACACCACCTCAAAAGATAAGGGAGCAAATATTGCACTTCGCCATGCAAGGTGAAGAATGCTTGAGCTCCAACAACAAGAATCTTTATGAACACTTGAAGAATGAATTAAATCATGGTGAACCACCATGAAGAACTCCGGTAAGAAAAAAATGGTCAGAAGGAATTAAAGGTTGAAAAGAACAAGAGTGAATCCTTGCAATGATTAGATGGAACTTTGAAATGATATAATTGAAATAACTTGGAGTTCCAAAAAAGAAGATGAACAACTTGGAACCGAGAAATATGATATGTTGAATAAGCTCTGGAAAGAAGATATTAATCACTTCGAGGAAATAAGAATAAGATTTATTGTATGCTTATCCTTCATCAAATTAAATTGATGACAAGCAACGGGTTTGGTATACTACTTATTCTTCTTGAAAAGGGTTGGAGAGATACATATCACAATTCAACGGACAAACGATATGATTTTCAAAAGAACAAATGAATTGATACGATAACAAAGGAAGAGTAAACATGAATGAACCACCATAAGAATTGAAAGCGAATGAAGAAAAGAGAACGAATCTTCGGAAAGAAATATAAAAAAAGGACAAAGGCACTTGAGGAAACTTAGATACAACAGAACGAAGAGATCACGAGCAGAGTAGAGAATACTTGAATGATGCACCGGGAGAATTAGAGGGCGGGAGCAAAACCGAAAATGAATTGTTCTTCTGAAAAGGATGGCCCCGTAGAATCCAAATAAAAATACTCCTGGAATGCTCGGGATGGGTATGAAAAGAATTGTCACGATCGAAAACAAATAAGAGGTTGGTATGTAGCTAGAACCATGAATCTTCAAGAGAACGGACCAAGATTTTAGAGAAACTCTTCTTCGGTCTTCAAAATCTGATTATGACGACGAGATACAACACCATGAATTGCTGAGGCACGCCGGAATGAAGAATGAAAATGTTGAAGCAACGATAGTAATAATTTGAAAGCAATCTTGGAGAAGGCATATGACTGATGGAATCCATTCTTATGTCACACTTTGAAAAGAATTTTGTAATAAGTAATTAGAAGAGTTAGGTAAGATCCTGGGAAAAGACCTCTGGGGTTAGGGCCCACTCAAATGAAATACTATAGGAAAAGATTGCTTGAGAGATATTGCACCGGTTGAATTAAATGGCTTGAATGAGATAACAACCTCGAAATAGACTGAACTGATTAAGAATGGAAACACGAATCTTCCGAGATATCTTGAACACTCCAAAGAAGAATTAGAGAGAGTTTGATAAACATGAGAGACTTTGGAAAAGAAATTTCAACATGTGAAACAAGAGGAAGGATATAATCAACACCAAAGCTTGAATTAAATCTACCGGAGAAGAAACGAGAGCGGAGAATGATAAACTTGAAACTCATGAGCATCTTCATGAGAAATCACCGGCTAAGAACATTGAAGGAAAGAATGAAAAACTTCACAAGAATAAAATGGATACTTGATTAAGAATCCTGGCTCCGTCAAGTAAAAGAATGGAAGGGTCGGGAAAATAAAACAACTTGGGATCAAAGAAACAGAGACCATTTAGAAAAACCAAGAATTGGTCTTGCACATATTGAAAGGATTCGGTTAACTTGAAGAGAAGCACGCCGATTAAGAAGAATTTAACATGACAATCTTAATGATCAAGAAGGATTAGCACTCGCATTGAAATATGAGAACACCGCATAGGAAATGTATGGCATCAACACTTGACATCGAAGCAACTCGAATACCACAACTCAAAACAAAACAAAGCATTTGGCATGCGAAAGAAGCCGAAACAAATACATGATAGACCCCCACCTCATATCATGCATCCGTTGGAAGATCTCCTAAGAGCTACTTGAATTCCCACCTATTAATTCCCGAAGCTTTCCGGTTATGCAATCTGGTGTTGGGGATACACGGGAAGCACCGCATATCACTCAACTAATAGATCCTACATCCAGTTGTATCCGTCCGTCAACACATAATCAGGCACCTTCGGAAACCGTTTACCTCAGACCTTCGAAAAGCATCCGCTATACTAGCTATGGCAATACTCCCGAACTATCCCCCCAGTACTGGGTGACGTTGGGGTTATCTCACCACCAGACACGCATAGAAGAGTTTTCGATGTCGGCCACCTCTGGTATTCCAGAACCACAACGACACAATTGTGACGACAACACCTCGGAGCTCAACTCCCCGGGACACTTCCACAACCCATAAATGACAAGAGGCACCAAGAACAATGTTCTTGTCACAAAGATATCAGAATGATCCCAACAATACCTGCGTGATCCTAAAAAAATTGGTGGAAAAGAGGGTAGGAAGTCAAAACTTCTACATCAGGAGTCCTCACCAGAGCAAGGAAGGGGATAAGGAGAAAAAGGAATTCCTACTCTCTGATATATATAATCCTAAGACTAAAAACATTTTTTAAATTCTAGACTCAACATCGGCAGCGGTTCGATCAAGCAGGGGCTCCTAGGTCGGGGAAGGCTCTGATTACCAACTTGTAACACCCAAGACGCGACTATATCTCCTACTTGTCGAGGCACGACTTAGAGGCATAATCACATTTTTGTACGATCGCAAGATGGTCATCTTCACACATTCCCATGTACAAGAACAATGAAAAAAAATACATAGTTTGTTTACAATCGCCACTTCAGACAATGCATAAATAAGTCATACATTCATCCAAGTACAAACATGGTCCGGCTACGAACAAATCCAAAATAAAGAAGATAACCACCCACTATGCCTGATCGGCCCTAGTTGGAACCACTACTCATTGTGGGGATATGTCACATACATTCGCCCACATTCCTCATCGAACTCCCACTTGAGTTCCTGGACATCACCTCAATCATACTCGGTTGTACCTGCACCTGTGTTTGGTTGTAAACTGTGAGTCATGAGGACTCAGCAATCCCATTCCTGGTTATCAAAACTATCAAAGCCTTCTGTAAGGAGAAAGTGTATATGTCGGCTGCTGCAAGCGCTAAGCGTAGATGAGGTGGCTAGCTTACGTATCATCAGAGCGAGAAGAGAAGTGAAAGCCATCACTCATGAAATAAATCGTGATCACTAGATGATCCTGTCTACCTTCGAGTCATCCATAACCCAACCGTGTTCTCTTCCCGTACTCCCTCGAAAAGAGCCCATCACGACTACTCACATGGTAGTGTATTATGTTTGAGGTTTTGTGTCAAGTTATCTACAACCGAATATTAAGAAATTCCAATCTGCCACATAACCCCGGGCACGGCTTTCGACAGACCATAACGCTGCAGGGGTGTTCCTACTTAGCCCATCACAAGCTCTCGCGATCAACAGTGGTAAAAAAAACCTTATCTTAGGTACTACCCGATCAGACTCGGAATCCCTGTGTACAAGATATTTCGACAATGGTAAAACAAGTCCAGCAAGACCTCCCGATGTGCCGACACCCTGATAGGAGCCGCGCCTATCTCGTCTGAGGCCACGATCAGATGTGCACTCCGTACAACTAAATCCATTCCTCGAGTTTCCCCGTGGTGGCGCTGCAAGGGGCTCTAGTTTGGACCTACACTCATGAGGAGCATTGGCCCGGGGTTGTTAATTAAGTCCTCGGGGGCTAGCCGGTCCCTATGCAAGTTTTTTAGTTATTAGGCAAATGGTAAAACCAATGTTGGGCCTTGCTGGTGGAGTTTTATTCAAAGCAAACTATCAAGGGGTCCCCATATACCCAACCGCGTTAGGAATGCAAAATCAAGGAACATAAAACCGGTTTATCGGTTCTTAAGGCGGCGTGAGTGGAACAAAACACCGAGCAAAAGGCCAAGCCTTCCACCCATTACCAAGTATATAAGGTCCACTAATGTAAATATTAGATATTGTGTTATTCCCAAAAACCCAATCCACATGGAGCAAACTTCATCTTCACCTGCAACTAACAACACTATAAGAGGGGGCTTGAGCAAAAGCATAACTTAGCCAAACAATGGTTTGCTAGGTGGGTAGTTAGAGGTTTCATGGCAAGGTGGGGGCTGACATGCAAAAGGATAGGTATCGCGACAAAGCATTAGAGCGATTCATCTAGCATAGCAACAATAGAGGTGATATCAAGGAAGGGTCATCTTGCCTGGGATCCGCTAGGAAGAAGAACGAGTCCATGAAGAAGACAAACGGAGGTAATCGAACGAATCCTCACAACTCCTAAACGAAACTGAAGCTAACGAGAGAAGCAACCGGAAAGAGGCAAACAACATGGTAAACACACAAGCATATGATGCAGAAGAAAGTATGATGCATGTCCGATTTTTAAATACACATGGCATGGCAAAGTGCAACAAACAACATTACAATTTAAGTGGAGCTCAATATGAAACGAGATGCATATTGACGAAACACCACATTCTATTTATTTAGTTGACTCTCGTTTTATATGGACAACAAGTTTAAATGTTTTTTTAACATGGAAATAGGTGAAGCATAATGAAACTACCTTTCTAGGCATTTTAAATGAGGCCGGGAATAACAACAACAATTATGGAAAATCCCCATGTCATTTAACAATTTTTAAGCAAACAACAATTTTAACCATTTAGATGTTGTTATCATGATGCGGATGACAAAAGCATGGTTTTATGCAATTTCATTAAAACTTGGCATGTTATATGATATGGAGTATTTGTCGTCGGACGGAAGGAATGGGGTGTCATGGAGGCGAAAACGTAAATGGTGCCACGGCAACGTTCTGGTTCTGACACTCATTGAGATGCCGATGTAAAAGAAGGGTGGCGTGAGCGTGTCATGCAAAGATGGTGGGGTGCTCCTGGTTACCCGGTTCCCACGTGACAATGGCATGGCAACATGGAGGAATGTGCAAGCGGCAACTCGGACACGGTGCAAACACGTGATTCATCTCATACATCACACATCATTTGTCCACGGGCGTCATTCCGGCGGTTATACCTTCGAAGCGTGCATTTCGCGGTGGAATGAGTCATCGAGGGAAGTGGTCATTCTTGCGATGGTAGTGGAAGTAGTCGTTCATGGGGCGTCGTGGGAAGTAGTCGTTCACGTGCTCTTCGAGGGTCGACGGTAGTCGTACATGTTCCGCAGATGTTCGGGGTCGGCAGCAGAGGTACTCGGTGAAAAACACGTCAACGGTAGTTGAACACGGTTCATAGACGAACTTGATAGATTCGAGGGCTTATGCCATCGTGGTACCCACATGTAGACAGCCGTGGAAGTTGATGCATCACCCTTTGTAGTTGTACTCGGTGTCCCCGGGGCATCGACGATAGTTGTACCTGATCTGGTACTTGACGAATCTAGACGAAGCTTGGCGATCCGGGTACGGGTCTTCTAGCCATGGTCTTGGCATCACCAGAAAGCGGATGCGAACAACGGCCTCGTGAAGCAAGGTAGAGCAGCGGCAACATCAGAGGTTGTGCACGGCAGAAGTAGGCTGTGGCCTTGGTTGCTTGGAGGAGGCCGATGGGGACGACGACAAAAGGTAGCCCACGCAAGCAGAGGCACGGCTGAACTACACCAGCATAAGGGCGGCGATTGTGGTGATGCTGCTCGTTCCTGAGGCCGGTCGGGGAGGCCATCAGGGAGAAAGGGAGGCCGCAAGGCGGCGGATCCTGGCGAAGGGAACCCATTCCCTATGTTGGAGGCCTTGGGCGGAGGTCTGGTGGTGGAAGTAGGGCGTCGGCGGCTCGCCGGACAGACGAGGACGGCAGGGGTTCAGGCGCTGTTGTCGGAGACGAGGCGACCGACGAGGGTGGTGGGCGATGCGCGAGGGAGAGGGGCGACGTGAGGCGCGGGGCCTCCTGGTGGTCGTCGATGACGGCATGGTGTGGCACAGTAGGCAGAGGCATGGAGAAGGCATGCTTGGCGGCGGCTGCGGCAAGGTCAGGGATGCGGGCAGCGGCCGGAGTAGGGAAAACGGCAGCGAGGCAGAGCAAGAGGCGGAGGTCGCGGGCGGAGTAGGTGGTTGTCGGCGCGGGTGCCATTGCCGGAGGCCGAGGTCGGACGTCGAGGGGATCGAGCGTCTCCCCTAGAGGCGCTAGGGCATGTGTGTGTGGCGGCGGAGGGGAACGAGAGGATAGGCAGCCGAGGGGATGGAGAGGAGAGCCAACGAGCGAGGGGATAAGAAGATCGGGCTAGGGTTAGGATGGGGTTGATGGGCTTTAGAGGCCGGCCCAGTTGCTACTGCTGGTTGGATTAAAAGAAAGGAAATGGTTACCTTTTTTATAACAGATAAAGAAGGAGAAGGAAAATATTCATTTGGAGGACCAAATAAATACAAGTTGAACCGAAGTTTCCAATGTGGCTACTCTGGCATTATATCAAAATTCCACCACTTGATTTGGGAATAAAAGGAGAAGGATCAAGGATTAGAATATTTCGAAATGAGAGAGGTTAAAAATGTAAGTTTGTTTCGATGGATTCCATAATAATGGAATATTTAATATAGCTCCCTAAAATATTGGGAGGATATGTTATAAAGAGAAATCACCAATGAATTCCCTCGATTTAAATAGATCAAACGATCTATGCAATTTGTTTAGTTGAGTTGCAAAGATTAATGACATGATGGCATGATGACATGATGCAATGCACAAAATAAATAGAGCAAGCGCAAATGAAACACACGATGAAACTCGGAATAGCTGGGAGTCTTCTCGAACATCGGGCTTGGGGCGTCACAGGTATAGCAATACAACATCTCGTGATAAAGCATCGGAGCATCATACGGTTATAGCATACTTGTGATGGAAAGTCCTTAAGTTTTATCTCTTATAGGTCGTGCACAAGTGTGTATCCGCCTTTTGAGCAATCATTAGTCTCTCTAGTGTTGTGCAAAAAGAGCATTTTTGTGGACTCCACATTTTTTTCTCATCCTTGGTTGCAAAACCACAATTATCTATTCGTGCGTGTGTATCCGTATGCCCACTTTGCTATTGGTCTACTTGTTACATTTTCTTATTTGAGAATCATTTGCAACATCATTGAGTTTTACTAACAACTTGCATTAATTTTGTGCCACTATACTCACCGAGCTCCTCCAAAAGATTTATTTGTGTAGGTGTGAGAATGAACAAGAATTGGTACCAATTGTGCTATTTCTGGATTACACTATTAAGTGATAATTGATCCATCTTCAACTTTGGTTAAGGTACATTTGGTATAGTTCTTCTCTTCTCCCACTCACAAATTTGCTTGCGATGATGGATAGATTTTGGTGTAATGAGAACAAGGGTACCACTAACCTCTGAAGATGGGCCGTGATAGTGCTCAGCAACGCCCGACAATCATTTCGCCGGCAAGCACTACTACCGCACGAGGAGCGCCTCTCCCGCGGCATGGATCAACAGTCAATCCAGAGGCATGAAGAGCAAAGGGGCAAGATGGGCTCCCCTCGGCAACACCCTTGTCGGGGCGGCTACGTAGCCTCAGCAAGAGTCTTGCTGGGGCGACTTTCCCAACACCAGCAAGGCCGCCACCGTCGAGACCAAGATTCAGGGGCGCCTGCGTGGAGGCCTGCGAATCTAGATAAGGACCAGAAGACGAAGACCCCCAACAAGATCCTTGCCGGGGACGACCGAAGACCCCCGACAAGATCCTTGCCGGCGACGGCCACGAGACCCCAGCAAGACCCTTGCCGAGGGCATCTGCGGGGCCACGGCCAGGCCCGCACCTGCCAAAGTTTCGCTGCCCCATGGCCATTCCGACGCGGCAACCAGCCCGCCAACTAGACAAGCGCTCGTGTGGCAGCATGTAGCTTCTAGGCCAACCAGTCAAGGACCTGCATGGTGGCATGGACATCTTCGTGAAGACCCTATCACCGCACCAGCACAGCGACCAGCTAGCCAGCATGGCGCTGCATGCCTCATCAGCTTGGACACACGTCAAAGCAAGGCGAGGCGGCGACGGACGGGACGAGATTTTTTGTCTCCCCCAATAAAGCAAGAGGGCACGTAAATGTGTTTGTCCTACGATGTCAGGCGATAAATTGTACACTGTATACACTTTCCACCTCATGTGTGCCACTGTGGCGACCCCTTTGCCATATAAAAGGAGGCCCGAGGCATACTGTGGAGGATTCAGACTTTTTGGATTGGGCAGGCACAGTGGCCAGTTCAAGAACTAAAGAACACAACATAAACACATACAACCAGGACTAGGGTTTTACGCACCATTTACGGCCCGAACCTGGGTAAAAATCCCCACGCGTTGATTGCTAGACCTGCTCTTTGCGCAGATCCTCGCGCCCCGCCAACTGTAGTAGGGGTCCCCGGGATCCCATAGATGTCGTTCTCCCCGACATGTTTGGCGCACCAGGTAGGGGGCAGAGAGTTCTCCAAATCTGGTCTAGCGGTTAGCGCGTTAGTTTCTGCAAGATCAGCACCATCACCTTCCATGGCGCCCAAGAAAAAGGGCTCCATGGCGATGAAGCTCCTCGTCCAAGCTTCCGTCACCCACGCCTACAGGTGGTGCTGGCGGCTCTAGTGCCGCAGATGGCGCGACTGCTACGATAGGCATGACCGGCGCAGCCAGCTTGGTCGCCGTGCCCGCTGCCGCAAGAGCGGGCGATGGAGATGCTGGAGGCGGTTATCTTCCGCAATCCCCTGGCCAAATTTCTTCACCAACAATGGTGTCTTCTTCGCCATCATCGCAATTCAGAGGAAGCTAAATTCCAAAACATTAATTACACCCTGTTGCATAGTCTTATCCTTAATGACGTTTTTGCATATAACCTATACGTAAAGGAGCACTTTTGGAATATTTTGCGCTCTAGGTTGTTCAGGTCCGCCTAGCAACGCCTATGCAGCCGTGTTTATTTTCGAAGTGTTAAGCCCCTAGGAAGACAACGTTCTCTTTCGGCTATTAACTGGGACCCGATCCTAAGCGCCATTGACTAGAACGGGCGTAACCAGGCGGTATTTCAGCAAGCGTAGGGAATAGTTGTGCAAAAGTTTAGTCATTTAAGGAAAAGCCTTAACAAGTTTTTATTTATTTGCAATTTCTGCATAAACCCCTATGCTAAGGAACCTTCTCGGGCTAATTGCCTCGAGTCCACTCGGCAACTTGTGTAGCTGCGCTAAAACCAAGAAGGCAAACCTTTGCTGGAGGCGACGCTCCCGAGTAGCTGCTAAGGGCCCATTCCCTCAAGCGTTGTTGACTGAATCATATGCACGGGAAAGCATTCCAGCGGGCATAGGGAATATTTAGTAGAAGTCACAATTTACTACTGAGTTAAGTGGAATTCAGATGCTAATCAACTTGTCATCAGTTATGGCCCAGGGGCTGGCAACGCCCTTAGTACCAATCTTCTTGGTGCGAAGGACGACGAAGTTCTTCTCCATAAGCCTTCCTGGAAACGATCTTGCTGGGAGCCAGCGTCAAGGACGACGAAGTTCTTTGCCATGAGCCTTCCTGGCAGTGTCGAGAACTCCAGAGTTATCCACTGAAATCAGGCATCAAGAACGTCAAAGTTCTCTGCTGAAGAAAAAAGCCTTCCTGGCGACAACTTTGCCAGAAGCCGGCGTCGAGAACTTCAAAAGTCTCTGCTGAAAACAAAAGACTTCACGAAAACAGCCTTGTCGGGAGCAAGAAAGGAAACAAAACCACACTCTAGCATCGAGATCTTTAGAGTTCTTTGCCAGAAAATTTCCATGGAAACAGACTCAGGGGCTGGCCAACGCCTTTGGAAGCAACTTTTTTTTGGAAACGTGATTAAACACTATCATGACCTATGCAAAATTTGGCCCCAACTCCAGCGTCGAGCTCTTGGAGATCTCCCCTGAAGCTTGGCCGGGGGGCTGTGGCGGTGTAATGAGAACTAGGGTCCCACTAACCTCTGAAGATGGGCCATGACAGTGCTCAGCAACGCCCGTCAAGCATTTCGTCAGCAAGCACTACTACCGCGCGGGGAGCGTCTCTCCCGCGGCCTGGATCAACACTCAAGCCAGAGGCATGAAGAGCAAAGGGGCATGATGGGCTCCCCTGGCAACACCCTTGCTGGGGTCGCCTACGTAGCCCCGGCAAGAGCCTTGCGGGGGCGACATGCCCAACACCAGCAAGGCCGCCACCGTCGAGACCAAGACTCAAGGGCCCCTGCGTGGAGTCCTGCGAATCTAGATAAGGACCAGAAGACAAAGACCCCCGACAAGATCCTTGCCGGGGACGACCGAAGACCCCCGGCAAGATCCTTGCCGGGGACGGCCACGAGGCCCCGTCAACACCCTTGCCGGGGGCATCAGCGGGGCCACATACAGGCCCGCACCTGCCAAAGTTTTGCTGCCTCGCGGCTGTTTCGACGCGGCAACCAGCCCGCCAACTGGACAAGCGCCTATGTGGCAGCATGCAGCTTCTAGGCCAACCAGTGAAGCACGTGCGTGGTGGCATGCAAATCTTCGTGAAGACTATGTCACCGCACCAGCACAACGGCCAGCTAGCCAGCGTGGCGCTGCATGCCTCGTTAGCTTGGACGCGCATCAAAGCAAGCCGAGGCGGCGACAGATGGGACGAGCTTTGTTGACGTCCCTGATAAAGCAAGAGAGCACGTAGGCACCGCATTAAATGTGTTTGTCCTACGATGTCAGGCGATAAGCTTGTACACTGTAGACACTTTCCACATCATGTGTGCCGCTGTGGCGACCCCATTGCCATATAAAAGGAGGCCCGAGGTGTACTGTGGAAGGATTCAGACTTTTTGGACAGGGCACGCATAGTAGCCAGTTCAAGAACTGAAGAACACAAGATAAACACACACAAGCAGGACTAGAGTTTTAAGCATCATTTGCGGCCCGAACCTAGGTAAAAATCCCCACACGTTGGTCGCTAGACATGCTCTTTGCGTAGCTCCTCGCGCCCCGCCAACCGTAGTAGGGGTCCCCGGGATCCCATAGGTGTCGTTCTCCCCGACAATAGGCCAAGTACTTCTACCAACCCGCTATTTGAGGATCCTCAAGAATCGAACAACTACGTCACCAAAGTTCACCTATTTGGTGTTCAACGAGCTCTCCATCAAGAGAATGAAGCTATGCAAGAGCGCATTGAGCTACTGGCCACCGACTTGAGGCACTCTGACGTGCGAACAAAGGAATACTTCGAACACATCAGTACCAACATGTCTACTCAAATGGACGAGCTAAGGACTTTGATGATCAATCGACCTTCTTCCACTACGTCATCTCAAAGACGGAGCCGCTCAAGTCGTCATTCCCACTCCATCTCTGGCTCAAGTACACCTACATTGGACACTCTTCGTCAAGCCGCGCGCCAAGACCAACATGTAAGCCGAAACCCACTTCACGGCAAGAGTTCACAAGAGCAACTTGAAGAGCAAGAATGTCGACATCATCAAAACCGAGCTACATTCGAGCAAGCGCAAGAAAGGCAACGCTTCCGCCAACAAGAGGAAGAGTGAGTGCACCAACACCAAGACGAGCAAGATGCCGAGGCACAATGTCAAGAACAACAATGGCAAGAAGAGCAAGTTCTTGAAGCGCAATGTGAACTACGCGACTCGCATCGTGTCGTTGCCGTACACAATAGACACACGCGCCAAGAGGAAGAAACACTTCGAGATGAAGTTCAAGAAAGGCGTTATCAAGAAGGAATGCAACGCCAAGCTGCTCCTCAAGCGTGACAAGAGTAACAAGCTCGACAAGAATCACAAGTTCGGCAAGAGCAACAAGACAATGAGCATCAACCATGCCAAGAACAACTTGAGGTCGACAACCCTCCACGTCAAGAATGCCCTAACAATAGGCAAGCAAACAATGAAGAGAACCGCTACGGCAAGCTCAAGTTCACCATGCCCAAGTTCTCCGGAAGCATGAATCACTAAGACTATCTCTCATGGGCATTGAAAGTCGACAAGATCTTTTGCCTCCAGAACTATGATGAAGAGAAGAAGATCGCGATGGCATCCCTTGAGTTCCAAGACTATGTTCTTATTTGGCGAGAGCAAGTCATTGAGAGGCGAGAAGCAAAAGGTGAACCACCCATCACCACTTGGAACCAATGAAGGATGTCATGAAGGCACGTTATGTGCCAACACACTACAACCGCGACATGTTGAAGAAGTCACAACTCCTCAAGCAAGGCACCAAGTCCGTTGAAGAGTACTACAAGGAATGGAGATTGCCATGATTAGAGCCAACGTGACGGAAGATGAAGAGAAACAATGACAAGATTCTTGAATGGACTCAATTATCCTATCCAGAAGATTGCGGATTTACAGCCATACACGAACCTCCTCGAGCTAGTGCACCAAGCCACCAAGGCAGAGAGACAAGTACAAGAAGACTACAAGTACTCCAAGTTCACTTCCAAGAACTACGGCTCCTCCAACCAAGTTTAAATGACTTTGGTGCTTCCTACTTCAACGAAACCTTCTTCAAGCTTAGGCGACAAGTCAAGCTACAAGACTTCGACAACATCAAGTTGTCCTCCAACTATGAACAACTTCAAGCCGAGAGCTTCATCATCTACAACACATACCGAGGATACCTCCAAGGCAAGTTCCATTAAAGCTTCAAATGTTAAGGACGAGGCCACAAGTCATTAGAGTGTAAAAACGTACGGACCATGATCATCAACGATGATGGATCCTATGACTCTATGAGCGATGATGAAATGGAAGCCCTCGAACACGTGGCCATGCATCGTGGAGTAAATGAGGATGAAGACAACCAAGTCTTTTGTGACAATGACCCGAGCCCCAATCTCGTTGTCTCCAAGGTCTTGACGCTTCGACACCAACAAGATGAAGACCAACATTGTCACATCTTCCACACCAAGGCCGGCATCAATGGACGTTCCGTCAAGATTATCATCGATGGAGGAAGTTTTCACAACTTGGAAAGTGAAGAGCTATGCGGCAAGCTTCAATTGATCAATATGAAGCACCCTCATCCCTACAAGGTCCAATGGCTTAGCGACGCCGGAACTATTTGAGTCAAGCACACCGTGCAAGTATCCTTCAAGATAGGCGCCTACGAAGACATATTAGAGTGTGATGTGGTACCTATGTCCGTTTGCCACCTCCTCCTTGGACGGCCATGCCAATTCGATCATGGAGTCATTCACAACGAACATACCAACCATTATATCTTCAAAATGAAGGGCGAGGAGTTCGTGCTACGACCCATGTAGCCAAGTAAAGTGGTTGCCAACAAGCAAGTATCAACCAACCATCATGGAGAGAATGGTGAGAGAGTGATCCACCAAAAGGAGAGTAAGAGCCACAAGCCCAAATTGAGTGCCTCCATGATGAGCAAAAAGAAACAACTAGTCCTATTCACCACTAAAAGTGAGATGAGATAAGTGTGTGAGAGCCCATCAAGTGCCCTTCACTTTGTGCTCTTATGCAAAGGTGAAGCGGAACAACCTAACACTTCACCACCTCTACCTTTATTGTTGTCTCATTTGTTTGATGAATTCCAAGATGTCTTTCTGGATGATCTATCTCTGGGTCTACCTACTCTTCACGGCATCGAGTACCACATCGACCTCATCCCCGAAGCACCTCTTCGTAATAAGGCACCGTACCACGTGAACCCCGAAGAAACCAAGGAGATCCAACGGCAAGTTCAACAACTGATCGACAATGGTCATGTCTGACAAAGCTTGAGCCCTTGTGTCGTTTCGGTAATCCTTGTCCCCAATAAAGATGATACTTATCGAAAGTGTTCTGATTGCCGTCCAATCAATGCTATCACCGTTAGATATCGTCACCCCATACTGCGCTTAGACGATATGCTAGATGAGCTTAGCAGAGCCACAATCTTCTCTAAGATTGATCTTAAGAGTGGCTACTACCAAATCTACATACAAGAGGGTGATGAATGGAAAACCACATTTAAGACCAATTTTGGCTTATATAAATGGCTTGTTATGTCAATGGGCTTATCTGAAGCACCCGATACTTTTATGAGAGTCATGCACTATGTTCTTAGACCTTACATTGGCATGTTTGTCGTGGTCTACTTTGATGACGTCCTAGTATTTAGCAAGTCTCTAAAAGATCATGTGACTCATCTTGGCACCGTTTTGCAAACCCTTCGCAAAGAGAAACTCTACGCCAACATGGAGAAATGCAAATTTGGTGTAGACAAACTTATTTTTCTTGGATTTGTTGTTTCTTCCAAGGGTGTGCATGTAGACGAAAATAATATTGAAGCTATTAAAACTTGGCCTAAACCAACGAACCTACAACAAGTGCGTAGCTTCCTAGGCCTAGCAGGATTCTATCAATGATTTGTGAAGGATTTCAGCACAATTGATATGCATTTACATGCTTTGAGAAAGAAGAACACACCCTTTGTTTGGGGTCCATCTCAAGATACCATGTTCAATGAGCTTAAGAACTTGCTTACACATGCACCTTTGCTTGCTTTACCCTACTTTGATAAACCTTTTGAGATACATTACGATGCTAGTGGTACCAGCATAGGAGACATGCTAATGCAAGAGAAGCTTCAAATCGCTTACTTTAGTGAAAAACTATCTGGAGCGCAACTTAACTACCCCATCTATGACAAAGTCATGTATGCTTTAGTGAGAGTCTTGCATGTCTGGGAGCATAATTTAAGGCCTCATGAGTTCATTCTTCACATGGATCATGATACACTTAAGTATCATAAGGGTCAAACCAAGTTGCACAAGCATCATGTTAAGTGGAGCGAATTCAATGAGTCATTTCCTTACGTTATCAAGTATATCAAAGGCAAGGAGAATGTAGTTGCCAACGCTTTATCCCGCAAATGCATGCTTGTTATTCAACTTGAATAGAATGTTATTGGCTTTGAGCCAATAAAAGACTTGTATGCGCATGATGTTTTCTTTGCAAATCCTTATGCTAAGTGTTTGACGCATACATCTTGGGAACAATATTACATCAAGGATGGTTATCTTATGAGAACTAAAAAACTTTGCATTCTCGAGTCTTCTTTTCATTTGTTACTTTTGCAAGAAGCTCATGGAGGAGGACTTATGGGACATTTTGTACGCGACAAGACATTTGCGATGCTCTCCAAGAACTACTATTGTCCCAAGATGATCTGCGACGTCTCATGTTTCAATAACCAGTGTTCAACATGTCGCAAAGCTAAGTCTAAAGCTCAATCCCACGGTCTTTACATGCTAGTTCCTATCCCATATCAACCATGGGAATACATTAGTATGGACTTTGTCCTTGGTTTGCCTAGAATTCAAAATGGAAAGGATTTATTCTTTGTTGTTGTGGAGCATTTTTTTAAAATGGCACATATCATTCCATGCAACAAGATAGATGATGCTTGACATGTCGCAAATCTCTTTTGTAGGGAAATCCTGCGCTTACATGGAGTGCCCAAGACGATCGTCTCAGACCGCGACGTCAAGTTTCTTAGCTACTTTAGGAAGACACTTTGCGCCAAGCTTAGAATCAAGCTACTATTCTCTTTGGCATACTTCCCACAAACCGACAGCCAAACGGAGGTGATGAACCACACACTATCGATGCTTCTTCACATGTTGATCAAGAAGAACCTCAAGGAATAGGAGCAATGTTTGTCCATCGCCGAGTACGCCTACAACCGCGCAAGACACTCCACAACTGGCAAGTCCCCCTTCGAGGTCATCCGCGGCTTCAACCCATTGTCCCCATTGGACATACTATCTCTACCTCTACAAGAGAGCATAAATATGGATGCAAGTGGCCAAGCAATCTATCTCAATAAGATGCACGAAGATACAAGGCACACCATCGAGCGTCAAGTTCAATGACTCGCGACCAAGATCGACATCAATAAGCGACCCATGATATTCGACATTGGTGATCTTGTGTGGCTACACCTTCGCAAGGAACGCTTTCCCAACGAACGCAAGTCCAAGTTACTACCTCGAGCCTTCAAGGTACTTGCACACTACAACAACAACGCACACAAGATCGACATCCCATGCGACAAGTACAATGTGAGTGATATCTTCAATGCCAAGGATCTCTCTCCCTTCCATGGTGATGAAGATTTCAATCTGAGGTCAGATCTTTCCCATAGGGGGGGGGGGGCGGAGATGATGCGGAGCATCCCAAGGTCATCCCCATGGACCTACCATCATCTCACAAAATTCCAAGTGTACCCATGACACGTACTCATGCAAGAGCTCTCGAAGCTGAGGTGACTACACTCCTCTCTCAACTCCATGTTGAATCACATGAGGTATGGCTACTACCCTAATTGGAAACTCTATGCATACTTAGGTACATCGAATACGGCCAGGTAGAAGCTAAGGAGCAAGAAGGACTAAAGGAGGAAGACGAGCACGAAGATGGAGAAGAAAAAGGGCAAGTCAGCACTTGCCTGGACGATCCGGACGGCCGTCCGGACGATCCGGCCCTAACCCGGACGATACGGACCCCGACCCGGATGATCCGGGTAATGTGCCCCTCAGCACCCAAAGCTCCACCATGAAGCCGGATCATCCAGACGGAGTCCCGGATCATCTGGACCCAACGGGACGTTTGGACCCCTCCCGAACAACCGGGCCGCCTCCTGCCATGTTGCGACATCCGGACGATCGGAAGAACGTCCGGATCATCCGGGTCCTTGACGGCCGGATCATCCGGTCCTTGACGACCGGATCATTCGGACCAACTTCTAGATCATCCCGACCCCTGCCTGCGTGCATGATGTTGGGTCCAGGCCCATGTACCCCTTCGTCCCCATAGCCTATATATATGACTCCACCTACACTTTCATAGGGTTAGCACTGGTTTAGCTCATTTGTGAGATAAATATTTGCTCATCCTCTTGGTTCTTCTTGTTCGAGAGACCGCGGCCTCTACAGAAAAGATCCCCCGAGTGGATTCAAGACCTTCTCATGGAGAAGACCCCCCTCAAGACCTCCTCACGGAGAAGAACTCGTTATATTGTATTATCGCTAGTTGATTGCGGATCTTGTCTCACTCGTTTTGTTCCCGGACCTAGCATATGTGTGACCTAATCTTATAGATTTGAGTGTTTTCCTCTCGTCCCCCTCACATTTTCCTCTCGTGTTCTTCGTGTTCATCGTGGAATTCACCTCCAATCGTGAAAGATCGGCCTAGAATCAGGTTAGCCCCGCATCATCTAGGTTAATAAGTTAGTCCCAAAAATAATATAAAATAGCATAGTAATGCATATAAAACATCCAAAGTTGATAATATAATAGCATGGAATAATACAAAATTATAGATACGTTGGATACGTATCAAGCATCGCCAAGCTTAATTCTTGCTCGTCCTTGAGTAGGTAAATGATAAAACAGAATTTTTGATGTGGAATGCTACCCAACATAATTATCAAGTAATCTTCTTTATTGTGGCATGAATATTCAAATCCATATGATTCATAACAAAAGTTCATTGACATAAAAACAATAATACTTCAAGCATACTAGAAATGAAGCTTCAAAAATAACATGGCTAAAGAAAGTTTTCCCTACAAAATCATATAGACTTGTTATGCTCCCTCTTCTCAGCACAAAGTATAAATCATTCCCACCCCGGTGTCAGCCAAGCAATTGTTTCATACTTTTTAATGCGCTTCAGCTTTTTCAACTCTTTACGCAGTACATGAGCGTGAGCCATGGATATAGCACTATATGTGGAATAGAAGGTGGTAGTAGAGAAAAGTAGGGAGAAAGTCTCACGTAAACTATGCAAATTAATAGACTATGGAGATGTCCATCAATCGGTATCAATGTGAGTGAGTAGGGATTGCCATGCAACGGATGCACTAGAGCTATAAGTGTATGAAATCTCAAAAATAAAACTAAGTCGGTGGGAATCCAACTTGCTTGCTCATGGAAACCTAGGGCATTTGAGAAAGCCCATCATTGGAATATACAAGCCAAGATCTATAACAAAAAAATTCCACTAGTAATATATGAAAGTGTGAAAATAGGAGACTCTCTATCATAAAGAACATGGTGCTACTTCGAACAACAAGTGTGGAAAAAGATAGTAACATTGTCCCTTCTCTCTTTTTCTCTCATATTTTTTTAGACTCCTCTTTTTTTGGAGACTTTTTCTCCTTGTTTTTATTTTCAGCTCTTTGGAGTCTTTTATTATTTAGGCTCTTTGGCCTCTTTTATTTATAACCTCACATGGGACAATGTTCTAATAATGATGATCATCACACTTTTATTTACTTACAACTCAAAATTACAACTCGATGGTAAACTCGAACATGATGACTGAACGATGGAGTTACATGGCAATATATCTCGGAATGGCTATGAAAATTCCATGATAGGTAGGTATGGTGGCTGTTTTTAGGAAGGGTAATAAGTGGGTTTAACGCACCGGCGAGAGTTGCATGGTACTAGAGTGGCTAGCATGGTGGAAGGGTGAGAGTGTGTATGATCCATGGACTCAAAATTAGTCATAAAGAACTCACATACTTATTACAAAAAGTTTAATAGCCCTCGAAACAAAGTACTACTACGCATGCTCCTTGGGGAGAGGTTGGTAGGAGTTAACTATCGCGTGCTCCCGACTTTCACGCAAAGGAAGACAATCAATAATAAAACGCGCTCAAATTCGTCACATAAATAGAAGACCATATGTGCATTCTATGGGAATCACAAACCTTAACACAATTATTTCTATAAATACACAATTCACTACTAGCATAACTCTAATATCACCATCTTCATATCTCAAAACAATTGCAAGGAATTAAAATGCTCATATATTCAATGCTTTTTACGAAAGTTTTTATTATACCCCCTTTGGATGCTTATCATATTAGGACTAAATTCATAACCTAAGAAAATTACCATGCTATTATTAGACTCTCAAAATAATATAAGTGAAGCATGAGATGTCGTGGAGGGCGCATGACAGATGCCAAGGGATGGCTAAAGATTGGAGGAGGCTCGAGGGCACTGGTGGGCTCCAGAGGCGAGGTTGGCATGAGCGAGCGTGGGACGCAAGACATACCCATGTTTGGGGCTCTCCGGAGAGATAACACGACTAGTCCTGCTGAGTGTAGTTGATGTGTATCAGTACAGAGTTGCTCCTTGAGCTGTATGGAGGAAGGAGGAAGACAAGCCAAGGATCAGGCCGCTTCTCCTTGTGGTGTGTGTGACTACTGATGTTGCTATCGACTGCTTGCCTCGTCGTCATGGTCATAGTCCCCTCGTATGCATGGGAGCTCCTGGGGGTTTTATAGGTCAACCCCCCCAGGGGTACAAATGTAATGTTACAAGGCCATGGGGCCGGGTTGTCATTGTCTGGGAAGCCGGCACTAGGACCCACCGGGTACGGGGCTCGCCAGGTTCTCCTAGCATGGGACCCACCGGGTATGGGGGCACTATTTTCCATCTTGTTGATCGTTAGGGAGTGGCCAGGTTGAGTCGGCTACAGTGGCACTCCGTCAGGTTGCCGCTTGCTGGCATCATTGGTGATGATGTTTGCACTATTGCCACGCCGGCCCTAGTCAGCGGGTAGGTGGGGCCCTGTTGCCACGCCCCGGCTGACCAGAGGCATGGGCGGGGTACTGTTGCCTCGGTCATTGGTAGATGGAGACTCGTCCCATCATACGACTGGGATGGGACGGGAGTTAACCCGTGGCCGGGTTGAGGAATGTGCCAAGGGTGGAGCTGGCTTGTTGGGCAGTTGTTGATGTGTCGGGTCAGGCTGCCTTGAGCCGGTTGTTGGGGGGCGGGTCGAGGGATTCGGCCGGGTTGGAGAGTCTGGCCGGGTCGAGGGACTTGGCCGGGTTGAGCGACTCTGCCTAGCGTGAGCCGAATTGAGGGGCGATGCTGGCCCCGTCGTTTTTGAAGCGTCATTCGCCGTCTTGGGCCTACCCGGGAGTCATCCCCCCGACATGAGAGTTTATCAATGATACGTCCAAAACGTATCTATAATTTCTGCTTGCTCCATGATTCTTTTGTGTGATATTGCTATGATATTGATGCACTTCCATACACTTTTGATCATATTTGGACTAACCTATTAACTCAGTGAACCACAGTGCCAGTTCCTGTTTTCTGCTGTTTTTCTATTTCACGTTTCCCCCATATTAAAAGTGCTCGAAAAATTCCAGGAAAAATATAGGAAAAATTAGCGTATAGGAAGCTTCGCGAAGAACCAAAGATGGGCCAGAGGGGAGCCATGGGAGGCCCAGGCGGTCACCTGGCGCGGCCCGACCCCTGGCCGCGCCAGGGGGCGCCTGGGGCCCCTACACCGCCTCTGGCTGCCCCCCTTCGCCTATATATCCCTCTCGTCCCGAAACCCTCGAGGACAGAACCCTTTTTCGCAATCTCGCCTTTGTTCCGCCGCCGCAGCGCTTCCAAGATTGGGAGTATCAGGAGAACTCTTCCCGGCACCCTGCCGGAGGGGAGAACCACCACCGGGAGCTTCTCCACCACCATGCATGCTTCCCGGATGAGTCGTGAGTAGTCCACCTTGGACCATGGGTCCATGATCAGTAGCTATGTGATGTTCTCCTCCCCTCTTTGCTCTTCATGGTTTAGACCTCGTGAGCTGCCCTACATGATCGAGGCACATATGTAATCTTTTTGCTGTTTCTTTGCTGAGTTTGCTGGGATCTGATGGATTATGAGACTATGTTCAGATTGTGTTTGAGTAATATATTTGATTCACCTCTTTTATATCTTTGTTCTTGAGTAATTCTTGCATGTTCTCCGTTGCTGTTTATTGCTTTGGCCAAGTAGTAGGTAGTAACTCCAAGAGGGAGCGTTATGCTTGATTGTGGGTTCATGCCCCCTGATGACTAGCTTGAGTGACAGAAACATGAGTCTAGGGGATGTGTTGTTGCCACAAGGGAGAAAACAACGGTGCTTGTACTTGCGGGTGCAAGGATTGTTTACTTTACGCAAAGTTCTTTTAATGCAGTTGTCTGTTTCTTTGAGTTTACACTTTGGGTGGGATTCGCAACTTAATACCAGCGAGGATTTCTGGATAGATATCTCAAGGTGGATGATTAGTAGTAGATGCAGATGGATTTCGGTCTACTTGCCTTGGCGTACCGCCCATGCTTTTGAGCCTCTACCTTTCTTTGCAACATAGTTACCATTGGTTTGTGCACATAATCCTGTCAATTGCCCAGCTGTAATTTGTTTACCTCGCTTTGCTGTTTTATCGTCTTTTGGGAGAGAGACATCACTAGTGAACATCATGGGACCCCGGTCCATATTACCACCGCTGATCACACCTTCTATTTACTTCCTGTTTTTTTCCTAGTTGCAATCATAGCTATCATTATTATCTCTTGTTTTTGATCCTTTGTAAACAACAAGGCCGGAGGGATTGACAACCTCTCTGTACTCGTTGCGAGCAAAGTTATCTGTATCTGTGTGCAGGTCCATCAACCGCTAAGTTTCTGGCGCCGTTGACACCTACTTGTCGACCCTCGGAGTCTCACGGGATTCGATCCTTGGTATCTTTGCCAATGGAAATTTGCCGCTACGCTACATCTCAACCTTCCACTTGGGGTAACCAACGAGGGGCGAGAAGCCATCAAGCAAGTTTCTGGCGCCGTTGCCGGGGACTCCACTCTTCAAGATAGGGGAGTTGCACGCTATCTTTTATCTTTGCTTTTTAGTCTTGTTAGTTTACCTTTCAGTTTTTGCTTTAGTGTCCCTTACCAAAAATCACAAAAATAGTTATCTTGCTTGCTGCTGCTATGGGTTCCACCGAAAACACCAAGTTGTGTGACTTCACTAGTCATAACAACAATGACTTTATCTGCACGCCTATTGCTACACCTGCCACTTCAGCACCTTCTTATGAGATTAAACCTGCTTTGCTGAACCTAGTTATGAAAGATCAATTCTCCGGTGCTGGAGATGATGCTGCTTTGCACTTAAATAATTTTGTTGAGCTCTGTGATATGCAAAAGTACAAAGAAGTAGATGGTGATATTGTTAAGCTTAAGCTTTTTCCTTTCTCCTTGAGAGGAGGAGCTAAAATCTGGTTTCAATCCTTGCCTAGGAATAGTATAGATTCTTGGGACAAGTGCAAGGATGCCTTTATTGGGAAGTACTATCCCCCTGCTAAAATTATCCAATTAAGGAGTAACATAATGAATTTTAAACAACTGGATAATGAACACGTTGCCCAAGCTTGGGAACGCATGAAATCTCTTGTCAAGAACTGCCCCACTCATGGTTTGACTACTTGGATGGTTATCCAAACTTTTTATGCAGGCTTGAACTTTACCTCGCGGAACTTGTTAGATTCGGCCGCGGGAGGAACCTTTATGTCAACTACACTTGGTGCTGCCACGAAGCTTCTCGACGAGATGATGACCAATTATTCCCAATGGCACACCGAACGCACTCCAACAGGTAGGAAGGTAAACTCTGTCGAGGAGATTTCCTCCCTAAATGAAAAAGTTGACTTGATCATGTCTCTACTTTCCAAACAATCTTCTATTGATCCTCATGATGTTCCTTTAAATTCTTTGATTGCTCAAGATCAAGTAGATGTGAACTTTATCTCTAGAAACAATTTCAATAACAATGCTTATAGGAGTAATTTTGGTAGCAACCCTAGACCGTTCCCCTCTAATTCCTATGGGAACAACAATGCTTATCCTAGCACCAAGAACTCCACTTCTGAACTAGAGATTATGCTTAAAGACTTCATCACTACCCAAAATGCCTTCAATAAGAGTGTAGAAGAAAAACTAGACAAACTAGATAATCTCTCTTCGAAGGTAGACAATTTAGCCCATGAGGTAGAGTTGCTTAAAATTAGAACTTCTCCTCTTGAGGAGAGGAAGACCACTCCTATGAATGCTATTCAAGTGCAAATTAATGAAAACATTAGGATGATGCCTAAACTTAAAGAGAGATGGGCTAGAAAAAAGGAGGAAGAAGATAGAATTAAGAGCCTTCCTACCCACCACACTGTTGCTACTATCCAAGTTGTTGAGGATATCCAAACTCTTAGCACCCAATGCACTCCTAGTCCCATTGGACCTATTAATGGTGATGCTATGACCTCAACCGTAGAAGAAGAAACTCCTATAACCATAGAAGCTACCAAACAAGTGAGCCTAAAGGACACCACTACCACTTTACTTGATAGTAGTGACCTTGATTTTGATAATTGCACCCTTTCTGAAGTTATTGGTTTTCTTCACAAGATGTCTAGAGATCCCCACACTAGCACACTTAATCTTGCCTTCACGGAGCATATCACTAATGCTCTCATCAAAGCTAGGGAGGAGAAGCTTAGGGTAGAAGCCTCCATACCTAGAAAGCTAGAAGATAGTTGGGATCCTATGATTAAAATTAAGTTGAATAACTTCTCTTGCTATGCTTTATGTGATGTTGGAGCTAGTACCTCCGTTATGCCCAAAAGAATGTATGATATGTTTGAATTGAAACCTTTTGATCCTTGTTCTTTTGGTGTTCGTCTTGTTGATTCCTCCGTAAAGAAACCTTTGGGGAAGATCGACGATGTCCTTATCATTGTCAATGACAATTATGTTCCCTTTGATTTTACTATTATGGATATTGAATGTGAACCTTCATGTCCAATTATTTTGGGACGTCCTTTTCTTCGCACCGTTGGTGCTATCATTGACATGAAAGAGGGGAATATAAAATTCCAATTCCCTCTCAAGAACGGGATGGAACACTTCCCTAGAGAGAAGATTAAGTTGCCTTTTGAGTCCGTTACACGGGCTAGCTATTCTCTTACTCTTGATAAAACTTTATCTTCTCTTTTTTGCATCATGCCTAGCTTAAAGGCATAAAAGAAAGCGCTTTTGGGAGGTAGCCCACAACGAATTAGATTTTATTTTGCTTTTGTTGTGTCTTGATGTTTGTTACTACAGTAGCATCATCATTGTATCTTCTCTTTTCAGCTTTGTGCCAAGTTTAGCCGCCGATTGCAAGAATGTTCAAAAGTTGTGACGTGCTGTCCAGAAAACAGATTCTGTCCTTGGACAGAAAAATTCGTATAAAATCACCAGATCATCTTTTTCATTTGAATTTTTTTTACAGCGTGCTCTATACAATTGGCTTTCGAGAGTCTGTTCTGAGTTTTTTGATATGAGTTGCAGAAGTGCGCCGAAAAAATTATTTACTACCTGCTGGTCTGTTTTTCACAGATTCTGTCCTGTTTTGCCTTTTCTTCGTTTTGCGAACCTTGAGCTTGCTTTTTCTTTGCAAAAACCTTTTGGCAATCTTGAGAAACAGTAGCTCTTCAAGATTATCTTTATTTCTAGTAGGGAAAAATTATTTTACTGTGGGTACTAACTTCGCTAATCAGATTATGATGAGTTATGTATGAAGGGAGTTTTCAAGTGTGTGAGGGAAGATGATAAAAGAAGATTCAGGAGGGTCAAATGCTCAAGCTTGGGGATGCCCCCGTGCACCCCCAAGAAATATTCAAGAAGACTCAAGCGTCTAAGCTTGGGGATGCCCCCATGCATCCCCTTCTCCATCAACAATTATCAGTTCGTCTTTCGTTCCACTATAATTTTATCACTTCATGCGTTATGTGCTATGCTTGGAGCGTCTTGCTCTTAGTTTCTTTTTTTAGTTTTCTTTAGCTTTGCTTGCTGTTCATAACAAGTTAGAACCCAGCTTTCTTTGTGGGGGAGAGAAACACGCTCCACTTCAACCTAGAACACAACATAGGATTTTCATGCTTATCTTTGCTGTGTGTGTTCTTTGTCTTTCCATAGCTGATATCATGTTTAGCTCTTAGTTTTCATGCTTTTCTTTTTAAAGAGCTTTTGTTTAGTTGGTTGCTGAACTCTCTGGAGTTTTCATGTTTATCTTGTTAAGAGAGTTTGCCTGTTGCATTGAGTTGTGTGTCTTAACTTAAAGTAGGTAATTGAGGTTGCTATTTAATTTTAGTAGTAACTTGCAATAGTTTTGAGGTATTGCCATGAGTAAAGTCTGAACTTTTGGTGTCAAGAGCTTTAGCCTATTAGTGATAGATGTCGTATTTTGGGCAATCCGTGTTTATTTTCGAAAACCTACAAAATAGTTGAGAACTTTAGCTACTAGATGGATCACTAATCTTTGGAGGGATCGAATATTAGAGTACACTCACGTACCATGAGTCGAGGATGCGCAAGGATAACCAAACCCCCATACACTCCTCCTCGGGGTACTTGTCTCTTTGTGAACCTCCTAATTAGATTGAGAGTTACCGATAATAAGTGCATGAGTTCTTCGGACTAATGTGAGTATTCGAAAGTTGACACTTCCACCTAGCTATATTTTTCTAGCCTCTTCGGTACCGTGCATTGCCCTATCTCACCTCGAGAGTTGGTGCATACTTCGCCGGTGCATCCAAATCCTTGGCACGATACGCTCTGTCATCATAAGCCTCATTATATCCTTCCTCAAAACAGCCACCATACCTACCTATCAAGGCATTTCCATAGCCTTTCCGAGATACATTGCCATGCAACATCCATCTTCTCATGACTTGATCTTCATGTCATACATGCTTTTGCTTGATCGATGAGCCGCATGCTAGTTGGGCCTTGCCCTAATCATTGCTACATGACGCGCTAGTATCATTGCATATCCTGCTACACCGGCAGAGGCATACATTTGCATACATCATGATAGTTTCATTTTCTTTATGTTGAGTACTTTTGTAAAGTGTGAAAGATCTTCTATAATTCTTGTAATACATAGAGTGTTGCCCCTAAAGTGAGGAAAAGATCCCAAAGAGGACAAAATAAAAAGATCCCAAAGAGGACAAATGAGAGTTAAATAGAAAGAGCCATTGAGGCCACAAAAAATGAATAGAAAAATAGAAAAAAAGAGAAAAATAAATAAAAAGAGAGAAGGGGGCACACTACTATTCCTTTTGAGAGATCCACACTCGTACTTCATCTTATACCTTGTACTCCATAGAGATTATCATTCATGCATATAGCTATGTGGGGACCTTCACACTATAGAACTTAGCTAGTATATTCCAATGATGAGCCTCCTCAAAAGGGCTCTAGGTCTTCTTGAGCGAGCAAGTTGGATGCACCCCCACTAGTTCCATTGGAGAGCTTACCTTAGCTCATATGCGCATCCGTTGCATGGCAATCCCTACTCCTCACATCATATCTATCATTTGGCTTTCTCTCGCCTATGATTGTCCTCATTGATGTGAGCCTTTCACACCTTTTTTGTCTTCCCCCTTCATCATTTTTCTCTCTTTGCCATCCTAAGTGTCAGCTTTCTTGCTTACGCTCATCCATTGCATGAGTGCTCAAAATATCGAAAGGGAGTGGATCATTTTGACTTGTACCTGGCTAGTGGTCTGTGGATGAGTCAAGATAAGATTCCAAAGAAGACCAAGTGTGAAACTTTAGTAGATTAAGTTCTCAACAATACAAAACTATGTTTTACTCTCTCGTATATCCCTATCCCCTTTCTTGCACGCAAACACCATTTGGAGACATTCGAGTCACGGACAGCGAGAGCTCTTGCACCTTTACGTTCTTATGTTGCTTGTTACAATGCTAATATAGACTCTTGCTTGTTATGACTTGAATTGAATTACATGCCTTGATTGCTTTACTTAAAATGTTCTTATATGGTTGGTAGCATGTCACCACAGAAATTATGCTTGTTATCATTTACCTACTCGAGGACGAGGGGATGTCGATACGTCCAAAACGTATCTATAATTTCTGCTTGCTCCATGCTTCTTTTGTGTGATATTTCTATGATATTGATGCACTTCCATACACTTTTGATCATATTTGGACTAACTTATTAACTCAGTGCACCACAGTGCCAGTTCCTGTTTTCTGCTGTTTTTCTATTTCGGGTTTCCCCCATATTAAAAGTGCTCCAAAAATTCCAGGAAAAATATAGGAAAAATCAACGTACAGGAAGCTTCGCGAAGAACCAAAGATGGGCCAGAGGGGAGCCAGGGGAGGCCCAAGCGGCCACCTGGCGCGGCCCCACCCCTGGCCGCGCCAAGGGGGCGCCTGGGGCCCCTGCTCCGCCTCTGGCTGCCCCCTTCGCCTATATATCCCTCTCGTCCCGAAACCCTCGAGGACAGAACCCTTTTTCGCGATCTCGCCTCTGTTCCGCCGCCGCAGAGCTTCCAAGATCGGGAGCATCATGAGAACTCTTCCCGGCACCCTGACGGAGGGGAGAACCACCACCGGGAGCTTCTCCACCACCATGGACGCTTCCTGGATGAGTCGTGAGTAGTCCACCTTGGACCATGGGTCCATGATCAGTAGCTATGTGATGTTCTCCTCCCCTCTTTGCTCTTCATGGTTTAGACCTCGTGAGCTGCCCTACATGATCGAGGCACATATGTAATCTTTCTGCTGTTGCTTTGCTGAGTTTGCTGGGATCTGATGGATTATGAGACTATGTTCAGATTGTGTTTGAGTAATATATTTGATTCACCTCTTTTATATCTTTGTTCTTGAGTAATTCTTGCATGTTCTCTGTTGCTGTTTATTGCTTTGGCCAAGTAGTAGGTAGTAACTCCAAGAGGGAGCATTATGCTTGATTGTGGGTTCATGCCCCCTGATGACTAGCTTGAGTGATAGAAACATGTGTCTAGGGGATGTGCTGTTGCCACAAGGGAGAAAACAACGGTGCTTGTACTTGCGGGTGCAAGGATTGTTTACTTTACGCAAAGTTCTTTTAATGCAGTTGTCTGTTTCTTTGAGTTTACACTTTGGGTGGGATTCGCAACTTAATACCAGCGAGATGTTCTGGATAGATATCTCAGGGTGGATGATTAGTAGTAGATGCAGATGGATTTCGGTCTACTTGCCTTGGCGTACTGCCCATGCTTTTGAGCCTCTACCTTTCTTTGCAGCATAGTTAGCATTTGTTTGTGCACATAATCATGTCAATTGCCCAGCTGTAATTTGTTTACCTCGCTTTGCTGTTTTATCATCTTTTGGGAGAGAGACATCACTAGTGAACATCATGGGACGCCGGTCCATATTACCACCGCTGATCACACCTTCTATTTACTTCCTGTTTTTATTTCCTAGTTGCAGTCATAGCTATCATTATTATCTCTTGTGTTTGATCCTTTGTAAACAACAAGGCCGGAGGGATTGACAACCTCTCTATACTCGTTGGGAGCAAAGTTATCTGTATCTGTGTGCAGGTCCCGTCAATCGCTAAGTTTCTGGCGCCGTTGACACCTACTTGTCGACCCTCGGAGTCTCACGGGATTCGATCCTTGGTATCTTTGCCAAGGGAAATTTGCCGCTACGCTACATCTCAACCTTCCACTTGGGGTAACAAACGAGGGGCGAGAAGCCATCAATCAATTTCTTAGAAATAACATCACTGCCGTGCTCAAAAAAGATATAAGTGAAGCACTAGAGCAACTACCCTAGCTCAAAAGATATAAGTGAAGTACAATGAGTATTCTAATAAATTCATGATTAATGTGTGTCCCTCTCAAAAGGTATGTATAGCAAGGATGATTATGGCAAACTAAAAAGCAAATACTCAAATCATACAAGACGCTCCAAGAAAAACACATATCATGTGGGCAATAAAAATATAGCCTCAAGTAAATTTACCGATGTATTGAAGACGAAAGAGGGGATGCCATCTGGGGCATCCCCAAGCTTAGATGCTTGGTTGTTTTTGATATTACCTTGGGGTGACTTGGGCATCCCCAAGCTTAGGCTCTTCTCACTCCTTATTCCATAGTCCATCAAATCATTACCAAAAACTTGAAAACTTCACAACACAAAACTCAACAGAAAAGTCGTGAGATCCGTTAGTAAAACAAATTCGATCCTTACTTGTAGGTACTATTCTAAACTAATTCTTATTTTATATTTGTGTAATATTTACTGTATTCCAACTTTTTCATGGTTCATACCCCCCGACACTAGCCATAGATGCATCAAAATAAGCAAACAACACAATGAAAATAGAATGTGTCAAAAATAGAATAGTCTATAATGATGCGAATAAAGGTGAAACCTCTGTATCTCTTAAAATACTGAAATATTCGGACAATGTGTAAAATTTGTTGATAAAAAACGTGTAAAAAAATCAGAGTTTTTTCACGTTCCAGCAATCAAAAAGATTTCTGACACTGGACGTGAAAGTTTCTATTTTCCAGAAAAACCAATCTACTATCTTCCAAATCATCCCAAATGTCTTGCTTGGCACAAACACTAAATTAAAACATGAAAACACATCTAACCAGAGGCTAGATGATAAATTTATACAAGAACGGCAAGAAAAATATTAATACCAAAGAAAAATTGGGTTGCCTCCCAAGAAGCACTATTCTTTAACGCCCTTAGCTAGGCATAAAGCAACGATCTAAGTATTGTCATCTTTGGTACTTAACCCATAAGTAGCCCTCATAATATATTCATATGGTAACCTTATTTTCTTTCTAGGTAAGTGTTCCATGCCCTTACTTAATGGGAATTGAAATCTAATGTTTCCTTCTGTCATATCAATAATAGCACCAATCGTTCTAAGGAAACGTCTACCAAGAACAATAGGGCATGTTGGATTGCAATCTATAACAATAACAATAAAATCTACGGGCACATAATTCATGTTTGCAACAATAAGAACATCATTAATCCGTCCCATAGGTTTTTAATAGTGCAATCCGTTAGATGCAAATTCAAAGAACAATCACCAAGTTTATGGAAACATAACACATCACATAGATTTTTTGAAATCATGGAAACACTAGCACCCAAATCACACAAAGCATTACACTCATAATCTTTAATCTTGATTTTAATAGTAGGTTCAAAATCATCATAAAGTTTTCTAGAGATTGAAACTTCCAACTCAAGTTTTTTCCTCAATAGATTTCATCATAGCATCAAGAATATGTTTCGTAAAGGCCTTATTTTCATTATAAGCACGAGGAGAATTTAACATGGATTGGAACAAGGAAATACAATCTATCAAAGAGCAACTTTCATAATTAAATTCCTTGAAATCGAAAATAGTGGGTTCATTGCTAACTAAAGTTTTGACCTCTCCAATCCCACTTTTATCAGTATTTTCACTAAGATCATTATTCTCCAAATTATCGGGACGCCTTCTAGCTAAAGTTAACTCATCTCCAGTTCCTCATTTTTCAAGATTTATATTAGCAAACAAATATTCAATAGGATTCAAACCAAGCATCTTAAGATCTTCATCATTGTTATCACAAAAACTAGAAGAACACGTCTTTTCTAGTAATTCTCTTTTAGCACGCAACACAGCCGTTCTTTCTTTGCACTCATTAATAGAAACTTGCATAACTTTTAGAGACTCATTAATATTATGATTTGGTGGCATATATCTAATTTTCAAATAATCAATCTCATGAGAAATTCTATCAACGTTCCTAGCCAAATCATCAATCTTGAGCAATTTTTCTTCTACCATAGCATTGAAAACCTTTTGGGAATTTATAAATTCCTTAATTGTACTCTCAAGATCAGAAGGTATTTTATTATAATCTTCATAAGAAGTTTTGTAGGAATTACCATAATTATTAGAGGAATTACTAGGAAACGACCTAGGATTGAAATTACCTCTATACGCATTATTACAAAAATTGTTCCTACCAACAAAATTCACATCCATAGATCCATTATTATTCTCAAGCAAAGTAGACAAAGGCATATCATTTGGATCCGTAGAAGAAGCCTTTCTAGCAATTAATTTCATAAGATCATCCATCTTTTCACTCAAAGTATTATTTTCTGCAATTGCATGCACTTTTTTACTGGTAGATGATCTCTGTGTATGCCCTTGAGAATAATTTACCATAATATTATCTAGGAGTTAGTAGCTTCTTCTAATGTGATGTCCATAAAAGTACCCCCCGCGGCCGAATCTAAAAGATTTCTAGATGCAAAATTCAATCCGGCATAAAGAAATTGTATGATCATCCATAAACTTAAACCATAAGTTGGGGAATTGCTTATCATTAATTTGATCCTTTCCCAAGATTGTGCAACATGGTCATGATCTTGTTGTTTAAAATTCATTATATCGTTCTAAGAGAGATGATCTTAATGGGTGGAAAATACATGGAAATAATGGCATCTTTGCACTTATTCCATGAATCAATACTATTATTAGGCAAAGATGAAAACCAAGTTTTCGCATGATCATGTAGAGAGAACGAAAATAGCTTTAATTTAATGATATCATTACCCATATCTCTTTTCTTTTGAATACCACATAACTCAACGAAAGTATTTAGATGGGATGCAACATCTTCATTAGGACTATCGGAAAATTGTTCTTTCATAACAAGTTTCAACAAAGCGACGTTGGTTTCATAAGATTCCGCACTAGTGGTGGGAGAAATCGGAGTACTAATAAAATCATTATTGTTAGTGTTGGAAAAATCACACAACTTAGTATTCTCTGGATTCATTGTGACAAAGCAAGCTATCTAGCACACAAGAAAACGAAAAGATGGACGGGAAAAGGGCGAATAAAAAGGCAAATATTTTTGTGTTTTTCCGAAAAACATTTTAGAAGTGGGGGAGATGAAAACAAAAGGCAAATGGCAAATAATGTAAATACAAGAGATGAGAGTTTATAACAAGTACTTCGTAGGCTTGATGTAGACCTCCCCGGCAACGGCGCCAAAAATTCTTCCTTCTACTTCTTGAGCTTGCGTTGATTTTTTCCTTGAAGAGGAAATGGTGATGCAGCAAAGTAGAGATACGTATTTCCCTCAGTTGAGAACCAAGGTATCAATCTAGTAGGAGGTACAAGCAAGTATCCAGTATATGCACCTGCACAAACTAACAAACACTTGCACACAATGCAGAAAAGGGGTTGTCAATCCCTTCAACGTCATGAACAAGAGTGAGATCTGATAGAGCTAGATTTAAAACTAAAGTAAACAAAAAATAATTGCAGAAAGATATTTTTGGGTTTTTGGTTTTATACATTTGAAAATATAAGATGGAAAATAGGCCCGAGGACCATAGGTTTCACTAGAGGTTTCTCTCTTGAATAAAGCATACGATGATAATCAAATTACTGTCGAGCAATTGATAGAAAAGTGCAAAGTTATGACGATATCTAAGGCAATGATCATGAATATAGGCATCACGTCCGTGACAAGTAGACCGAAATGATTCTACATCTACTACTATTACTCCACACATCGACCGACTCCTACCTGCATCTAGAGTATTAAGTTCATAAGAAGAGAGTGACGCTTTAAGCAAGATGGCATTATGTAGAGGGATAAACTCAAGCAATATGATATAAACCCCATCTTTTTATCCTTGATGGCAACAATGCAATATGTGCCTCGCTACCCCTTCTTTCACTGGGCGAGGACACTATAAGATTGAACCCAAAACTAAGAACCTCTCCCATTGCAAGAACTACCAATCTAGTTGGCCAAACCAAACTAATAATTCAAAGAGAATTACAAAGATATCAAATCATGCATATAAGAATTCTGAGAAGAATCAAATAATATTCATAGATAATCTGATCATAAATCCACAATTCATCGGAGGGGCAACAAGGTCTCCAAGAACTTCAAGGAGAACACTATATTGAAGATCAAAGAGAGAGAAACAACCATCTATCTACTAGCTATGGACCCGTAGGTCTGTGATAAACTACTCACGCATCATTGGAGGGGAAACAAGGTTGATGTAGAAGCCCTCTGTGATCGAATCCCCCTCCGACAGAGTACCGGAAAAGGCCTCCAGATGGGATCTCACTAGGTTAGAGACATGCGGTCGTGGAAAAGTGTTTTCGTGGCTCCCTTTAAGGTTTCTGGAATATTTGATAATATATAGGGCAAAGAGGCGGTGCAGGAGAGTCACCGGGGGGGGGGGGACATGCCCATGTGGGCGCCCATACGGCTTGTGGCCACCCCGTGGCTTTCCTGGCCCCTGCTCCAAGTCATGTAGGTGTGTTTCTGTCCAGCAAAAATCACCGCTAAAGTTTTATTCGGTTTGGACTCCATTTGATATTCCTTTTCTGCGAAACTCAAAAACAAGGGAAAACAGAAACTGGCACTGGGCTCTAGGTTAATAAGTCAGTACCAAAAATAATATAAATTAGCATATTAATGCATATAAAACATCCAGAGTTGATAATATAATAGCATGGAACAATAAAAAATTATAGATACATTGGAGACGTATCACCTGCCGAAGGGAGAAACCATCATCGGAGGCCATCTTCATCATCACGGCGGTGTCCATGACGAGGAGGGAGTAGTTCACCCTCGAGGCTAGGGGTATGTATAAGTAGCTATGTGTTTGATCTCTCTCTCTCTCTCTCTCTCTCTCTCTCTCTCTCTCTCGTGTTCTTGATTTGGCATGATCTATATGTACCGCGAGCTTTGTTAGTATAGTTGGATCATATGGTGTTTCTCCCTCTCTATCTTTTTGTGATGATTTTTTTTTTGAATATTTACTGTGAGGCAAAGCCCCACAGCCCTTTATTAAAATAAAAGAGAACTGTACAAACAAGTACACAAACTATACAGGAAGAAGTTGTAAAAACTACCTAAGACTAAAAAACCCTACCTCCTTTACAACAAAGAATTAACCCATGCCAGAAGTTTTGGCTTTATACAGTCCTTCACTCTATGAGTAAGTAGAGATATATCATGGATGAATTTGCACTTGCAATCACTGAAGGTGGCTCTCTCAGCTCTGAAGGTTCTGCCATTTCTCAAGATCCAAATATTCCAAGCAGCAGTTAGCATGACCTCAAAGAAGAAAGGGTGTCTGAAGCTGGACTTGCATGCATGATACATTGCCGAATATCTGAGCCTCCTGACCAATCGATACCCAAATAGTTCCATACTCTGCAGCTGAAGACGCAGTTAAAAAACAGGTGCAATCTATCTTCATACACTAGCTCGCTGCAGATGAGGCAAAGATTGTCATCTTGGTTAGAGCGCCAGTGCCTTCTAACCAACATGTCTTCGGTGTTTAATCTGTCAAAGAAAAGCAACCACCCAAAAACCTTGATTTTCATGGTACACCTACTCTGCCACAGCCATTTGCAAGGATGTATTGTCGGTAGATGTGAATGCATGACCGTATAAAAGCTCTTGGCAGTGTACTCCTTTGATTTGCCCGGCCATATCCAAACATCAGGTATAAGAGGGTCTCTTTGTATTTGCATGATCCAGCCTTCCAAAATGAGCAGCTCGTCAGCATCTTCATGAGAAATTGGCAAATGGAACATGGAGAATAGATCCTGGGATTGAAGGAATTCCTGAACGGATATCCTATCATTATTGACAAAGGAGTATAACCTTGGCAATCTCCAACATAGTGGTCGCGCAGAGCCCCCAATGTGCGAAGAGTTGGTCCAGAACAAAGCAGAATCACCCATGTTGATGTGCACCGAAGTAATAGGAATGTAAGCCTCGTGGAGTTTCAAAATATCCCTCCACCAGAAAGATCCAACTACAGCTGTTGCATGTGGAACACCATGATCATAGTAACTGCTCCATATTAAGGTCACCCAGGGAATGGCAACCTTGTTATAGAATTTATGAAGATGTTTGATAAATAGCCCTTTGTTCTGGATGTTCAGGTTTAAAACTCCTAAGCCCCCTTTGTCCTTTGGCCTACAAACGAGCTCCCATGCAGCAAGAGACTATTTGGGAGCATCACTGTTGCCTCTCCAAAGGCATTGCCTGAATATTTTGTCAAGCTGCTTGATTATCCCTGGTGGAATGCTGAGGCTGCACAGAAAATATATGGGCATAGAAGTGAGAACAGAGGTAAGTAATTGCAGACGAGAGCCTTGATTCAACATGGAAGAACTTTTTGTTAATCGTCGCTCAAGACTGTCAACCAAGGGCATTAGATCAATGATTCTTGGCCTTGTGGTTCCCAAGGGCAAACCCAGATAAGTAAGTGGGAGCGTGCCAATTTTGCAACCCAAAATGGCAACAAGCCTTGAAGCCTCCTCATCACTCGTATTCAAAGGGATCATTGAGGATTTGGCAAAGTTGACCTTCAACCCTGTGGATTGCTGAAAGGTCAGTAGCATGTTTTTAAGTGCAACAAGTTCATTGTCTTTAGCTGCAAGGAACAGAATCGTATCATCTGCATATTGGATGATGGGAAAATCTCTGTCATGGGTTTGAATAGGCAAGGAGAGAGTGCCATGCTCTAGCATTTGGTTAACCACAGACTATAACAAGTCAGCTGCAAGGACAAACAACAGAGGTGATAGGGGGTCACCCTGTGTGACGCCACACTTGCACTTAAATTGCTTTCCAGGGATACCATTCAACAACACAGACGAAGAACCCGTGGACATCAGTTGTTTCACCCAAGAAATCCATTTGGCATCAAACCCCTTATGCTGGAGCATTTGAATAATAACCTGATGCTCAACTGTGTCAAAGGCCTTAGAAAAATCCAACTTAAGGATGATCACTGGACGTTTGGATTGTTTACATTGATGTATATATTCAAAGCTCCAGGCCGGACAATCTTGAATTGACCTACCCTTAAGAAATCCATACTGATTTTTGTGGATGCACTTGAGAATAACCTTCTGCAACCTGTTGGCCAACAACTTAGTTAAAAATTTAAGACAAGTGTTGGTGAGGGAAATTGGCCTAAAATCATCAGGCCCAACCGGAGAAGCAATCTTGGGTATAAGTGTAATGAGAGAGCCATTAATATTTTCCAAGGAAAGATTCCCTTCATAAAAGTCCCAAATCAGCCGCAGAAAGTCCTGTTCAGTTATAGGCCAGCAGTGCTTAACAAACATCCCATTAAAACCATCCGGGCCAGGTGCCCGATCCACTGGTAATTCTTTCAAGACCACTTTAATTTCATCATCAGAAAAAGGTATGGACAGTTCTTCCAGTCCTGAAATGGGTTGAATTAAGCGGCTGAGATCAAAGCCCATATTGATCCCTTGTGACTGGCCCATTCTGGATTTGAATGAGGCCTAGAGAATTCCCGCCATTTGGTCATGACCCGTCACAGGAGCAGCCATGGAGTCAGTCATTAGACTCGAGATGGAATTCCTTCTCATGCGCTCTGATGCCATTGCATGAAAGAATTTCGAGTTCTCCTCGCCAACTTTAATGTACCGAATGGTGCATCTTTGTTTCCAGTAAATATAGTGAATTTTCAACAACTTCTCATAGTGAAGTTTCACTATTCGTCTATTTTGTGATGAATTGAGTTTTTACCTTTGAGGTTTCACTGTTATTGGATTAAATACCTTTATGGATATGAGAACACTTGATGTATGTCTTGCATATGGATACCCGTGGTGACAATGGGGTGTTCTATTGATTCACTTGATGTATGTTTTGGCACTCAACTCGCGGTTTCTCGAGTTGACATTGGGCTAATCTATAAATAGGGGTTGATGCATGTTTTTGTTCTACTTTCTTCGGTAGAAATCTTGGGCCATTCTTTGAATTTCTTTGTGATGGGTTGAATATTGATGGGTTGAATATTATGAATCTAAAGATGTTTGATGTATATTGAATAATCAACTCACGGATACTTTTGGTGACATTGGAGTATCTAGGTGACATTATAATTGGTTGATGCGTATCATATTGTGTTATTTTAGTACGAACTCTAGGGCTGTATGTGAAAGATGTCTACTGTGCAAATTTATTCTTGTATACTCGTGTTGAGCCTCCAAGCGCAGAGTTTTGGAGGACAGTAGCAACTTTCCCTCAAGTGGATGACCTAAGGTTTATCAATCCGCGGGAGGTGTAGTATGAAGATGGTATCTCTCAAACAACCCTGCAACCAAATAACAAAGAGCCTCTTGTGTCCCCAACACACCAAATAGAATGGTAAATTGTATAGGTGCACTAGTTCGGCGAAGAGATGATGATAAAAGTGTAATATGGATGGTAGAAATATATTTTTATAATCTGAATAAATAAAAACAGCAAGGTAGCAAGTGATAAATTGGAGCACAAACGGTATTGCAATTCCTGAAGCAAGACCTAGGGTTCATACTTTCACTAGTGCAATCTCTCAACAATGTTAATATAATTGGATCACATAACCATCCCTCAACGTGCGATGAAGAATCACTCCAAAGTTCCTATCTAGCGGAGAACATAAGAAGAAATTGTTTGTAGGGTATGAAAGCACCTCAAAGTTATTCTTTCCGATCGATCTATCAAGAGTTCGTACTAAAATAACATCAAGCTTTCCTTTCTGACCAATCTATCAAGAGTTCGTACTAAAATAACACCATATGATACACATCAACCAACTCTAATGTCACCTAAATACTCCAATATCACCGTGAGTATCCATGAGTTGATTATACGATATGCATCAAACAAGTTTAGATTCATAATACTCCATCCAATACAAAGAACCTCAAAGAGTGCCCAAAGATTTCTACCAGAGAAACAAAGAAAAGAACATGCATCAACCCCTATGCATAGATTACCCCAATGTAACCTCGGGAATCCACGAATTGAGTACCAAAACGCACATCAAGTGAATCAATATGATACCCCATTGTCACCACGAGTATTCATAGCAAAACATACATCAAGTGTTCTCAAATCCATTAAAGTATTCAATCCAAAGAAATTTCAAAGGGAAAACTCAATTCATCACAACTAGATAGAGAGGGGAAAACACCATATGATCCGGCTATATTATAAAAGCCCACGATAGATCAAGATCGTGCCATCTCAAGGACATGAGAGAGAGATTGAACACATAGCTACTGGTACAAACCATCAGCCCCGAGGGTGGACTACTCCCTCCTCATCATGGTGGCCGCTGGGATGATGAAGATGGCCACCGGTGATGATTTCCCCCTCCGGCGGAGTGCCCAAGAAGGGCTCTAGATTGGATCTCATGGTTCTAGAACTGGCGGCAGCTGGAATAAAATTTCATTGACTCCCCTAGGGTTTTCGGAATATTTTGGAATTTATAGGGTGAAGAGGCGGTGCAGGAGGCCATCGAGGTGGGCACAGCCCACCTGGGCGCGCCTGGGCCCCCAGGCGTCCCTGGTGGGTTGTGCCCCCCTTAGGGCACCCCCTAGGTGCTTCTCTGGCCCACTAGGTGTCTTTTGGTCCAGAAAAATCTCCAAAAACTTTCGCTGCATTTGGACTCCGTTTGATATTGATTTTCTACGATGTAAAAAACAAGTAAAAACAACAATTGGCACTGGGCACTATGTCAATAGGTTAGTCAGAAAAAAATGATATAAAGTTGATATAAAATGATTGTAAAACATCCGAGAATGATAATATAACAACATAGAACAATAAAAAATTATAGATACGTTAGAGACGTATAAGTGACACTTATAGGAATGGCTTAATAGATTGATCGGAAAAGATAACTTTGAGGTGGTTTGGAGTTAGAGATGTATAAGTGACACTTACCCCACAACAATTTCATCTTGTGTTCTCCGCTAGATAAGAACTTTGGAGTGATTATTTGTCTCACGTATAGATATTTTTATATGATTCAATTATGTTAGCACTATCTGGAGATTTCACAAGTGAAAGTATGAACCCTAGGCCTTGTTTTCAAGCATTGCAATACTGTCTGTGCTCCTTTTATCACTTGCGTCCTTGCTATTTTTTTATTTTTAGATTACAAAAACCTATATCTACTATCCGTACTACACTTGTATCACCATCTCTTCACAAAACTAGTGCGCCGATACAATTTACCATTGTGTTTGGTGTGTTGGGGACACAAGAGATTTCTTGTATTTGACTGCAGGGTTGTTTGAGAGAGACCATCTTCATCCTATGCCTCCCACAAACTGATAAACTTTAGGGGATCCACTTGAGGGAAAATTGCTACTGTCCTAGAAAACTCTGTGCTTGAAGGCCTAACACGAGCCTACAAGAATAAGTTGTGTAGTGGACATCAAGCAGCATGTGCCAGAAGGCATGGTGGTCCTCGTCGAGTGTCTTAAGAGAGCTCGACGCTGGATTCAGGCCTGGAAGATATCACTCTGTCATGAGAGAGCGAGGGAGGCTTCGGCCAATGTCAAAACTTGGTATACCGGCGTGGAGACAACACATCTGGCTGAGGTAGGGACCATGGGTCCTCACAGGGAAGAAATACCCGCAAGCCTTGTGTAGGAAAATGTCATGCTTGCTGCTCGCTTTTCACAGAAATACTACGCCCTAGATTTCTTAATAGATGGGCTAGGCCAAGTGTAGTTAAGTGCTTATGTATGACTCTATGTATTTTAGTACTTTATGTTATTAAGCAAGTTGCACGTTGAACTCCATCAACCAGCCATCGGCTTCTACCTCCCAGTCAAGTGGCCGATGAGTGTCCCTTACTACTGGTCGAAGTAGTCGGACCAGATACTTCCGAGACAAGGCAATCGGGCTATAAGATTCAAAAGACAAGTGGGTGAGAAAGTTATGGTATATTACTTTTTAATGTAAGAAACATCTTCTGAGAAAAATAGTTCTTCCAGCAGTTCCTTCACTCGGGTTATTATGCCGAGCACTTTTGTCTGAAGACGGGTGACCTCGGGAGTAAAGTCCCTGGTCGGGATTTGAAAGACCCCTCCATTCTATTCCTATGTCGTGGCCGACCAATTGGTATGCTTAAGAAGTTAAAAATGCTAGCTTTTGGCTTTACCCGTCTAAGGCACTGCTCCGGATTACCCGGGAGTAACAATCACGATGGTGCTCTCTTTTCCCCTTAGCCGAATAGTGGGGAAGTGAGGATCAATCACAGGAGCATGGTAACCTAGCTTGGCCAAACCATAAGTCAAATTGATGCATATTTTGGCTTTAAGGACAACATGGTATAAGAATTGGGATCAACACATGGTTTGAAAAGAACATGCTATATTTCATTCCGAGAAGACAAATGAAAGATGCCCCCGAGGTGGCTGAGAACACAAAGTAATGCTAAATGTAAAAAGGGGAGAAAAGGTATGTACATAGACGAGGGTGCGTGGGGTTAGCAGTAGGAACGTAGGAGCGGTGCGGCATTCCAAGGACTAGGTTCTGGCCGCCCGCCCGCCAGATCTCCGATTTGATAAGCGCCTCCAACGAGCTGTTCGATGATAAATGGCCCATCTCATTAGGTGAGACCTTGTGATTCGGCTTCTCCGAATGCAGTCTCATGACCAGATCTTCTACGTCGAATTCATTTGTGCACACCTCCCTGCTGTGATAGCATCTTGCTTGTTGTTGATAAAGTGCAGAACGTGCCCATGCTACATTGTGTTCCTCCTCCATGGCGTCCTGCCGATCTAGCTTGGCCTCCCGTTCGTCGTACATACGTACCCAAGGTGCGACGTGGATTATGTCGCAAGAGAGTACTTCCTCTATGCCATATACAATAAAAACGGGGTATATCCAGTGGATCGATCCGGCGTGGTGAGTAGGCCCCATATAAGATGGAATCGAGTTGCTCTACCATTTGCAGCCTACTTCTTTAAGGGAGCGTACTAGCCTTGGTTTGATACCAATGAGTATTAGTCTATTGGCGCATTCTAACTGTCCGTTTTACTATGTATGACGGACGCATAGTTGAGACTTATTACTGTTATTTTTAGTGTTTTTACTCATTATAACACTTTGGGATTTTTTATAATGCCTTTTCTCTCATAATTTGCAAGGTTTACACAGAGTGGGAGAATACCAATAGTTGGAAGTCTGGACCTGGAAAAGCTACGTAAGAGATACCTATTCTGCACGTATCCAAATGGGCTAAAATTTTATGAAGAATTATTTTTGAATATCTAAAAATACTAGAGAAAAGAGTTTATGGAGGAGACCACCCAGGTGTCCACAAGACACGAGGGTGCCCCCCAGGTGCGCTCTGGTGGGTAGTGTGCCCCTGGCCCACTTCTGGCAACCATCTTCTGGTATATATTGCCATTTGACCTAGAAAAAAATAAGGAGAGGACTTTCGGGACGGAGCGCCGCCGTCTTGAGGCGGAACTTGGGTAGTAGCACTTTTGCTCTCTGGCGAAGAGATTCTGTCGGGGATTCTTTCCTTCGGGAGGGGGAAATCGAAGCCATCGTCTCACCAACAACCCTCTAATCGTGGGAGCATCAATCTCCATCAACATCTTTGCCAGCACCATCTCATCTCAAACCCTAGTTCATCTCTTGTATTCAATCTTTGTATCAAAACCTCAGACTGGTACCCATGGGTTGCTAGTTGTGTTCATTACATCTTGTAGTTGATGCTAATTGGTTTATTTGGTGGAAGATAATATGCTCAGATCCATTATGCTATTCAATACCCGTCTGATCTTGAACATGAATATGCTTTGTGAGTAGTTACTTTTGTTCTTGAGGACATGGGAGAAACCTTGTCATAAGTAATCATGTGAATTTGATATTCGTTCAATATTTTGATGATATGTATGTTGTGATTCCCTTGGTTGTGTCGTGTGAGCGTCGACTACATGACACTTCACCATATTTGGGCCCAATGGAATGCATTGTGTAGTAGTTATTAGATGATGGGTTTCTAGAGTGACAGAAGCTTAAACCCTAGTTTATGCGCTACTTCGTAAGGGATTGATTTGGATCCATACATTTAATGCTATGGTTAGATTTTATCTTAATATTTTTCTCGTAGTTGCAGATGCTTGCGAGTGAGTTAATCATAAGTGGGAGGCTTGTTGAAGTAAGAACAACACCCCAACACCGATCCACAAACATATAAAATTTTCAAAGTAGCGAATGCGAATGAAACCAACATGATGAAAGTGACTAGATGAAATTCCCGTGTGTCCTCAAGAACACTTTGTCAGATCTAAAAATATGTCTTCTCATTACTTGGATGGAGAGAGCTTTGTCTCGCACCACGTTGCGAACCCAAGGACCTATGGGGATATATCTCCCTATGGATGGACCACAGAGGAGGAAGATGCTGACTAGAAGGGACCCAAGGATACAAGCTCGGATGAACATGATGTCCATCTACCTCAACTCGGGGATATGCACGTGGAGAAGAAGACTGATCCTACCTCATCATCACCATCATGAAAGAAGGAGACTTGAGTACATGGGTATGGGCTCTCCCCTTGGCTTTCGCCAAGCTTGGGGGAGGTGCCCCGATATCGTATCACCATCACTTTTATTACCTTCACAAGTTTTTATTTCGATCATTAGTTATTTCATGTTCTAGTGAAATAAAAGTTTAGTATGATCTATCTTTCGAGTTCTAGTTCGTGATCTATTTATCTATGTAATCGAGTTGAGAGTTATATAATAAAGACTAGTTTGTTTCAATCAAAATAAAGGAAATGATGAAAAAGATCAGATGATAATCATATTGAAAGTAATGACATTACATAAAAAAGTGCATTAGTGGTAAAATGTGTTGAAGATTCACAAACATAGCATTGGTCAATGGTGCAATTCATGACAGAATTAATAAGGGAAGAGAAGATTCACATGCAAATACACTATCTTGGACATCTTTTATGGTTGTGAGCCCCCATTAAATATTTTATGCCAAACTGCGGACGTTGGACAAGGAAGACAACGTAATGATTTATGTTTGTTCATATTCACATAGAAGTTATATTGTCATAGACCTTCTAACATGTGCTTCTTGCCAAATATCTTTGCTAGGCAAAAATCCGCACTAAGTATAGATACTACTTGTGCATCCAAAACCCTTAAACCCTCTGTGAAGGGCCTATCTTTTACATTTATGTATTTACTTTTTATGCAAGAGTCAATAGTGTTCTCCTCTATTACTTTTTGTTTTTCTCTTTTGCAAGCATCATATGGCGGGGAAAGATCTAGGCACATGTATCTAGTTGAATGTAAGTGATCATGAGTTATTATTGTTGATATCACCCTTGAGGTGAATAAGTTGGGAGGTGAACACTGCAAAAAAAGACATATCTGTGACATTTTGGCCCAAACGATTTTTTCCCTATCATGCTCATGACACTTCTATGATGATAATTGTGACAAAAGCTCGTATCATCATAGATGTGGCGGGCTCCTACTTCTATGAAAAAAATCATGACAGAAAGTGGGATTTTCATCCTGGGCGGGCCGAGGACGCACCTACATGACATTCTTTGGGCCGTCCATGACATAAAAAATCGTGGTAGAAGTTAGGGCAAGGAAATGTCGGGGAGTTCCCGATTACGGTGGGTGGCCGGGGCCAAGTGCTGTAGTGTGGTTTGCGCGTTTCTCTCGTACGTGCGCGTGGTGCAAGCCGTGTCGCTATAACTGAACCCAAGTGAGAGACGTTCACTTACTGAACCTGAGCGATCGCCTGCTGCTATGTACGTACTAAAGCCGATCGATCGATCCCTTTGCTACTAACAGAACCTGATCGACCGCTGCTACTGCTTATCGAAGACGATCGAACCCCGGTGTGCAAGATGTAGCTAGCCGGTTGGGTTGCCTCCGGATGAATAGTGCCCTTTGCTGTCACACACGCGATATGTAGAATGAGTCGAGACATGGTGAGTCGAGCCGGTTGGGTTGGCTATGGATGAACAGTTCACGGTGGGGGTTTCATGAACAGGACCCCGGCCATTAGTAGGCGGTTGCGCTGGATGAACAGGACCCTGTGGTAGTATGTGGTTGCCGCCGGATGAACATGACCCCGAGGAGGCCGCCAGAAACCCCAGCCAGTTGAGGGTGGATGAACAGGACCCCGTGGAGGCTGGTTGGCTGTAGTAGTGGAGCCTGGATGAACAGTAGCCCGTCGAGCCCCGTTTTGTGGTACGCCACATCCCTCCCGATGAACAGGACCCCTGTTTCGACCATAGGAGGTCAAAGAGAAGCCCGCTTACTCCATTTTGCTGTACGCCAGACCCCTCCTGATCAACAGGACCCTTTTTCAACCATAGGAGCTCGAACAGAAGTCTGTTTCCTCCGTTTTGCGGTACGCCAGACCCTTCCCGATGAACATGAACCAGTTTCGACTGTAGGTGGATGAACAGAAGGCCGTTTCCTCCGCACAGCAGTACGCCAGACCCCGTTTAGGTTGTTCTGTCCAATCCGGTTGGCTCGGGTTGAACATGACGAATTCGAGACCACGCCTGTATGTAAGTATGTGGCCGTCTTTTTTGCGGCGTGGCTGTCGTATGTGTATAGGATTTAGATGGGACTGCCTGGAGTGCTACCGCTCCTTACTCGGCCACAGTTGTTGACTCACAAGTATAGGGGATCAATTTTAGTCCTTTTGAAAAGTAAGAGTGTCAAACCCAACAAGAAGCGGAGGGAAATGACAAGCGGTTTTCAGCAAGGTAATTTCTGCAAGCACTGAAATTGTTGGCAGCAAGTTGTTTGATAGCAAGATAATTTGTAACGAGCAAGTAATAGTAACCGTAAGAAATGTGCAGCAAGATAGCCCAATCCTTTTGTGGCAAAGGACAGGCCAAAACAGTTTCTTATGATAAGCAAATCGGTCTTGAGGCCACACAGGAATTTCATCGAGTCACTTTCATCATGTTGGTTTGGTTCACGTTGGCTACTTTAATGATTTCATATGTGGGTGGTCCGGTGCTTGGGTGTTTTTCTTACTTGAATAAACCTCCCACTTAGGATTAATCCCCTCGCAAGCATCCCCAACTACGAGAAAAGATTAAGATAAATCTAACCATAGCATTAAATGTATGGATCCAAATCATTCCCTTACAAAGTAGCACATAAACTTAAGCTTATGTCTCTCTAGCAACCCATCATCTAATAAATACTCCACAATGCATTCCCTTACGCTCAAAGATGGTGAAGTGCCATGTAGTCAACGTTCACATGACACCACTAAGAGAATCTCAACATACATATCATCAAAATATCGAACACATATCAAATTCACATGATTAGTTGTAACATGATTTCTCCCATGGCATAACATATCCGCAACAATTTTATTTGACTCTGGGGCTTCCCATTCTTTTATTTCGCGGAGTTTTGTTGCCCAAAACTAGTTTTCTTGATCTCTTCTTGAGAAATGTATGATGGTGCAATCCCCGGGATCCATGCTCAAAACAAATAGTATGTCGTGGATTGGAGATAAATGTTCAGGGAGTTATTTTCCCTCCCACCCTGGTAGCAATTGATTCCGCAAGGTTGGATGCCATACTGGGAATGGATTGGCTGACAAAGCATCAGGTCTGCATCAATTGTGCAACAAGAGAAGTTACCTTAATAAACCCGGCAAGGCAAGCAACGAAGTTTGTGGCTCGCAGAACAATGCCTAAAAAGGAAATGTTTTTCACAACTATAGTCTTAGGCATGGAATTAATCCCAGTGGTTAGTGAGTTTCCAAATGTATTCCCTAAAGTATTGCTAGGAATGCCACCAGATCATGAGGTGGAGTTTTCTATTTATCTCGTGCCAGTAACAACACCCATATACAAGAAGTATTACCAGATGCCTTCATCTGAGTTAGTCGTGCTAAAGAAGCAACTTGACAAGATGCTCAAGAAAGGGTACATCCGCCCTAGTTCCTCACCATTGGGATCGCCTGCCATATTTGTGGACAAGAAAGATTGTAGTCTTTGGATGTGTGTAGACTACCGCCAGCTCAATGATGTCACTTTCAAGAATAAGTACCCGCTCCCCCGGATTGATGATTTGTTTGATCAACTGAATGGAACACAAATCTTTTCCAAGATTGATTTAAGGACTGGGTACCATCAACTCAAAATCAAGAAGGAAGACATTCCTAAGACCGCATTCACCACTCGCTATGGTCTGTATGAATATACATTCATGTCTTTCGGTCTGACCAATGCCCCTGCCTTCTTCATGCAGATGATGAACAAAGTGTTCATGGACTGCTTGGACGAGTTCATGGTGGTCTTCATCGACGATATTCTCATATACTCTAAAGGAGAAGAAGAACATAAACAACACCTCCGAGCAGTATTGCAAAGACTCCGTGACCACCAGTTATATCCAAAATTCAGCAAGTGTGAATTCTTGCTTAAGTAAGTAGGATTCTTGGGGCATATACTCTTTGTCGAAGGAATATTGGTGGATCCAAGTAAAGTCAAGGATGTTCTAAAATGGCCAGCACCAGCGACGGTAAGCGAGGTCAGGAGTTTTCTGGGACTTGCTGGTTATTACCGTCGATTTATTGAAGGATTTTCCAAGATTGCTACACCGATGACAGAACTACTCAAAAAGGACCAAAAATTCATATGGTATCAAGATTTTCAGAAGAGTTTAATTGAATTGAAGACTCTCTTAACGTCACCACTCGTGTTAACGCTTCCAAACATCTATCAAAGCTTTGACGTGTATTGCAACACATCTCGAAGAGGCCTAGGATGCGTGCTAATGCAAGAAGGCAAGGTTGTAGACTATGCATCCAGATAGCTACGACCACATGAGGGAAACTATCCTACTCATGACTTGGAGCTAGCAAAAGTTGTGCATGCATTAAAATTTTGGAGGAATTACTCATCGGCAAGCGGTGCCAAATATTCACCGATCACAAAAGCCTCAAGTACACATTCACTCATCCCAATTTGAATCTCCGACAAAGAAGATGGCTTGAGTTGGTCAAAGATTATGACCTCGATATAAATTACCACCCGGGTAAAGCCAATGTGGTTGCCGATGCCCTTAGTCGCAAACCAGCCGCATTAAACACGTTAATGGAATCTTTGACTTCCGAGCTTCAAAAAGAAATGGCCCAGCTCAACCTGACCATCGTTGTGGTTGACTGCACTAACATGTTGGAAGTCACTCCCACTCTTGAGGAAGAAATTCGCAAAGCTCGGGTAGAGGATCCATTCCTGCAAATACCATGTCACCCGTATGCATGACGGCAAGACTCAAGATTTCCAGATGGATGAGCAAGGTACCTTAAGGTATCAAGGACAAATTTGTATACCTGAAGTAGAAGATCAAAGAAAGAAGGTATTAGTGGAGGCACATGAATCATCGTACTCGACCCGTCCAGGCAGAACCAAGATGTAAGAAGACCTCAGGAAAATATTTTAGTGGGATGGAATGAAGAAGGATATTGCATATTTTGTCGCCTGTTGTGATATATGCAATAGAGTGAAGGTGGAACATCAGAAACCTGCCAGGCTACTTCAACCATTACCCGTCCCGCAATGGAAATGGAACGATGTCTGCATGGATTTCATCACTGGTCTTCCCAAAACCCCTCGAGATAACAACGCCGTATGGGTCATGGTGGACATGCTGACCAAGGTGGCCTACTTCATTCCAACCTGAAGTTCATACCGGGCAGATTAATTAGCCCAACTCTATGTGTTCAGAATCATTAGTTGTCCTGGAGTGCAAAAAGCCATCACCTTAGACCGAGGATCTCTTTTTAGCTCCGCATTCTGGTCTCATCTCCATCAAGCCTTGGGAACAACACTGAAGTATAGTACAACTTATCACCCTCAGACTGACAGACAGACATAACGAGTAAACCAAATACTCGAAGACATGCTTCGAGCATGTTCCGTTGCTCAAGGATCCCAAATGGGAAGACAGACTGCCTTACATGGAGTTTCCTACAACGACAGCTATCAGACCAGCCTCAAGATGTCATCGTATGAAGCCATGTATGTCCACAAGTGTCTTACTATGTTAAACTGGTCCCAGACGGGAGATAGCTGCATTTTTGGGGCTGACTTGATGATGGAAGCTGAGAAGCAAGTAAGGGATATCCGAGACAGACTACAAGTGGCCAAGTCTCGACAAAGAGCTATTATAATTCCCAGCACTGATAGATCGGTTTTGAACCCGGAGAATATGTCTACCTCTGAGTCACACCCATGAAAGGAGTTAAGAGATTCCAGACTCGAGGAAACCTTGCACCAAGGTTTATTGACCCATTCCTGGTCATTTCCAAGGTTGGTACAGTGGCATATCAAATGGAACTTCCTCCCGAATTGTCACAAATACACAATATCTTCCACGTATCACAGTTGCGAAGGTGTATCTCACCGCCCGAAAATAGACTGATATGGCAAAAATAGAGCTTGCTAAGGATCTGAATTACAAAGAGAAACCTTTTCGAATACTGGATGAGATGGAAAGAGTCACCTGCAGCAAGTCAGTTAAGTTTTATAAGGTGCAGTGGGAACACCATACCGAGAGTGAAGCTACCTAGGGAAGAAAGGAATTTTTAGGACACCATACCATGAATTGTTTCCCGAGCAATCGAATCACGAGGACGAGATTCATCCTAAGGGAGGTTTGTGACACCAAGGTTTTTGCTACTTTTTATTTTTTTGAACTTTATTGCAATTTGGTTTGAATTTTAGTTTTTGAATTAACTCATTTAGACTTAACACTTGGGCATTGTTTTGATTTTCACCCAAGTGACCCCACTCACTCTCAGAAACATCTCTTTCCCTTTGACATCTCAAATATTGCCATTAGAATATTTTTCACAAAATAAAAAATATCATTTTCCCTCGAAAATGACCTATTTTCACGTCTGCTCCAAAGCAACCCCTATTTTTCTTGCTCCTAAAAATCTGAGAAAATTCCCAAATATTCTATGGCATATGCCTCATCATCCCATGCAAAAATATCCTATGGTCATGTGGAATATTTTTGCTGTAGAAAATCATTTCCTTTTGGTTAGAAATGGCACTTTGTGAAGCAAGTTCATTTTTGACAAATCCTCTTGACTTGAAATTTTTATGGCATAATGACCCTCCTAACTAACTCTTAACCACCATGTTTCAGGTCCTAACTCTCTCTAGAATTCTCTCTACTAACCTCACAAGTTTCTGTCCAGAAACTTGCCAAAGAGCTCAAGTCTTATGATGTCGACCTCGCTTTGATCCATCAACACAGAGAGACCTAACACTGTAGGAACAAGAAACCAGCCATGATTAAACCTCTCAGGCGTGCCGCATTGCGCCAGTGCACGCGGTGACCGCGTGTGGCCACGGCGTCTGGCATGCACGCAACATGTTCGGTGCGTCAGTTTTCCCTCTGCCTCGTCCGTGCGCCCACCCTAGGCTAACCCCATTTGTCTCCAACCCTGACGAGCCTCGACTCATCACCCCTGACCTCTCGCTGGAGCTTCCCAACACAGGCGACAACCGCTACAGAACTTGCCACGGTGAAGTAAGGAGCACAGTGTACCCGTGTGCTCATGTCGTTGCCCTCCCATGCCATGTTCTTGGCCCCTTGCCCTCACTATGTGCACGTGAGCCCCTCTACCTCTCCCATCTGCTCTGAGCCCCGCTCGTTGCTGCTCGCTGCTCGCTACTCCATAGACTTCTCTGGTGAGCTCGAACCCCTCCTCGCCTCTACCTATATATAGAAGCCCTCCCGAGCTCATATGGCCACACCACCCACCTCCTTTGACCTCCAAACCTCTCGTAGAAGGGCGCAGCTAGGCCAGGTGGGCCTCTGGCCGCCGTTCTGCACCAAAGATCGATGCCGGTCCTCTCTCGGTGCTCTGCTTCCTCCGGTGCTCCCCGATGTCTTCCAACCCCTCTAGTGTGGTTGTAGTGCTCTCATAGACGGGATGTTGCTGCTGGAGCTGCTGGAACGCCCCTGCCTCACCGAAATCCTCAACTCCGACGAGCCCCCTCCATCAACGCCTCTGGAGACGACTACCGTGACGCCGTCCATCCACCTCTGGCCGAGCCACTGGTACGTGTGTGTTCGTGGTGAAGTGCCACATCCATCCATCCACTCGCCGGCTGCCGCCGTGGACTCCTCGCCGGAGAACCACCGGCGACCGAGCCGCCACCCTCTATTTATCTCTCTCTCTCTTCTAACCCTAACGATGGGTCCCACCCATCAGCCTCTCTCTCACTTCCCCGAAGCGGTATAGGTGGAGGCGTAAACCTCAAATACGCCTTCGACATCACCCCACTGTGGCTATTTTCTAAAGTTGATTTTAGTTCAGAAAATCGACCAAACTTTGACCAGCTCGGACTTTTATTCTATAAGTCCAAATCAGTTGATTCTTTTTGCATTGGTATTTTCTTGAAATCATCTATCAGCATGCAAAAGATGAGATTTTTTTCCTGGTGTAAATATTTTCTGGTGCATTTAAATCTGTTATGTGACATTTTCTTTTTACTATTTTAAATATTGTCAGAAGGAACTTGCTGCCTTGAGGAGAACCAGGAGGATTGTGACCCTCCACTGCACTAAGGCAAGCCATCACAAATATTTGCAAGAATGACATTTCAGTGATTATGATTTTTCACTTGAATGTGGTCCCATATAATGCATATGGAAAATTAAAATAACATCACTTGACCTAGTTTCATTTTCATGCTATGATTGGTATGTTATCACTGGTATTTAAGTGGTTAAGGTTATGCAGCAGGGTAACATGATAATGAGCATGAGTAAGTACATACCGGCATTATGTGAAAATGGTGCATATGAATATTGTTGCATTTTCATGGCATACGATAACTCGGAAATATTTCTTTGTAAGTTGAAACTTGATAATAACTCAACTTGAACATGTTTTTGATCGAGTCATAGTGCCACCGAATCGAGCTTCCCAACGCAACCACATTTTCCTTTATGGGGAGGCCCTTTCTCGATCTGTTGGTATGCCTCTCGTTGGTGCCTCCAACTAGGGAAGGTTATGCGCTTGTGCTATACTGGCCCGGTAGGCGGGCATAGCCTTGTGTGCCTGTAGTTGATTTGGTACTATTGTCCTCGTTTGGGACCGTTTTGTTTTGCCACAGCGGTGGCCGTTGGATATTCGGAGTGGCATCGGGGCCACCCATGACTTAGCACAAAAGGGGAGTTGGTCAGAGTGGCCGGGAGAGTGTCATGACAATGGATTGGTTCTGTCAGAACATCGTTGGTCCACCCGAACGGGAGTTTGAGGCAATGGGTTCTATGGTGTGGGTACAGTGTGCTAACCTCTGCATAGTGTGTTTAATCTATCGATAGCTGCGTCCTCAATCATGGACACAGTTCTTAGTAATTCACACTGTGTATCAGCAGAATTATTAAACATGCACACTAAAGTTATACTTGTGACACTTGTATGATGGCGAAGTTGTTGGAACCATCGAAATGGTTTCTTTGTGGTCCAGAGGTGATTATCGTGCTAAGATGAGGATCATGGTTACGAGGTAACCAAGATGGTAAGAGGGTCTGAGAGGCCCTGTTATGAGCACTGTCACTTTATGAGTAGCATGTTAAGTTCTTGCATATAACCAGCTTAAATATCATGTTATTATTTGCCTTTTTTGCTTTATTCGTGCCAGCTTGCGAGTACATTGAAAGTACTCACCTGGTGTGTCATGCCAGTTTAAGGTGGAGCAATACCGGAGTTGGACTTGCATCTTTGCATCGCAGTCTAGGCCGTGTCCACATCAGTGTCCCTGTGAGATGGAGTCCTTCTACATCGTTTTTCCGCTGCCGCATAGTTGTATCATTGTGATCGAGGCCCCGTTCATGTTCACTAAATAATGTACATATGTACAGCAGCGTCGGGTGTGCCGCTTGGCCTCGCTAGTTGATGTACTATCGAACCTATGTATCAATAATGCGGTATCTTTCTGTACCACGTTGTTGTGTGTTGCTAGAAGACTTGATCTCTGGGCTGGCAATGCAAGGTAAACCAGTTGCTCTGAGCCGGGGTGCCACATTAATTGCCCAGTTCTCATCACTTATGCTGACGAACACTTGGCTGAGATACGTCAAAGCTTCTTACCAGTGGTGTATACATTAGATGCGGAGATGAAGGAGAACAATATGGACTACGCTAGATGGCTGAAGAATCGTTTGGCACAAGGATCCATGGATGACATTGCTACATGGTTGGCACAAAATCCATCACCTACGGTGTTGATGTACCAAGCATGTGGCATAAATGGCTACACGTTTTACACCAAGGAACATGATGAGAAGACCTCATATCAGAACAACTCTTTTCAAATAGAATGCATGACTATAGCTGAAGCTGATAAAAGGGTATACTATGGAACCATCAAAGAGATTTGGGAGCTTAACTATGTGAAAGTTAAGGTGGCATTATTCAGGTCCACATGGATCCCTCTTAGTCAGGTAAAGGTTGATGATTACAGGAAAACCTGTGTTAACAGGACAACGATGACATATCACGCAGACCCGTTCATTCTTACCAGCAATGCTACCCAAATTTTCTATGTGGAAGACCCCTTGCGTAAGAACTGCCATGTAGTGATGCATGAGAAGAGAGGGTGTTGGGCGTCGAGGATGTTGCCGATGAGGACAAGTACGATGAATTTGCTGAGTTGCCAGCCAAGCGATCACGCACCCTCCAACGAGAGAAGTGTAAAATCATCAGAAAACCTAAGTTCATTCGAGGTCAACGTATGATCCCAGTTCACCCATGTACATGGGAATTAAGCCATAAGACTAGTTTTTATGCCTACCCTGCAACTTAATTCGTTCAATTTTGAATTGTTGAGTGTACTGAATTTGTGAGTTATGCTCAGTCTTTTGTTGATGTAAGAGCCCTTAATATGTTGACCGTGATACCCTGTCAGCTCGGGCAATGAATTTGAATTTTTAATTATTATTATTATTATTATTATTATTACTATTATTATTATTATTATTATTATTATTATTATTATTATTATTATTATTATTATGCCATAGAGGTAGCACACTCAAGTGAACTCAGACTAGTATGTATGAACAGAAGATGTGCAATCTGGTTTGTGAATGCACATGGTTCATTTATGAAAGTCGTGCATCATGATTAGCCAGAACCAAAACCCCACAGATCGTATGTCTGCACCATTGGATGCTCCCAAATCGAACTGCAATCCTCATCCCTTTCGACAGCACATGCAGTTCCAGTTGTGATTTGATTTACATGCACAAAATGCATGTTAAATTCAAAAAATGTCTTAAATATAGCACATGATACCGAAAATGCGCCAGAATATCAAACCCGTGGTATAATGGTGATTGCGTACCGTGGAAATTTTTATGAGGCCAAACGATGAAGTCACCGGCCACTAGAATATGAATTGACAATTCTCCTTTTGGAAACCATGATTCTTATTGTGAGATGCTCCGGTTTCCAAGGAGTGGTCATCAAAACTTGTGCCAAACTTTACCAAATTATTTCCACGGGGTCATGAGAGAACGCCATGGGCACACACTGATTTTCATGATGTCTGAACTCCATCTAAATTTCTTGTAATTAAAATACCAACTAGGCCTACGCCGGTGGCCGCACCTCGCAGTTGAAATGTTTGAAACCTCTCCCCGCTTCTTGGAAAATGGATGAAAACTCGCAAAGTGAGACACAAATGATATTTACACCTTCTTTGCTAACTAACAACCACATGTAGTTGTAGTAAGGTTTTGATTATATGCATTAAATGCAAGGTAAATGCAAAAAATGGCTTAAATATAGCAGACGATACCTGAAAATGGCGAGAAAATCAGACCTAGGGTATATCCATGATTGTTTACTGTGAATTTTTTTTTGAGGCAAAACGATGAAGTCACCGACGATTGGAGTCCGAAGTGTCGTGTCTCCTTTTGGAAACTATGATCCTTCTTGTGAGATGCTCAGGTTTGGAAGGTGCGAGCATCAAAACTTGTGTCAAACTTTACCAAAATTTTCCATGGGATAGTGAGAGCACACGACGGTGACAGACCGATTTTTTATTTCCAGACTCTATATGCATTTCCTGTAATTAAAATACCAACAAGGCCTATGCCTCTCGCCGCATCGTGCGGCAAAGCTCTCTGATTTTTTTCGCGTTTCTCGGACAATGAATGAAAACTTGCAAAGAAAAACACAAATGATCATGCTAATACCCAAGTGTAGTTATGACATGGTAAATGCAAAAAATGACTCAAATATAGCAAAGGAGATTTCAAATGCAACAGAAAATTGAACCTTATGGTACAATGGTGATTTCTTACCGTGGACAAAATTTGAGGCAAAACAATGAACTCATGTTTTCTTCAAACGAAAATATGATGTTAGTTCATGTAAATATTTTCAAATAGCACATGGTTCACTCATGAAGTTGTGTGCCTACCAAACCGTGGTTGATGCCCCCTGCTGCGCGCGCGATCTGAATTGTGCATTCTGATTAGCCAGAACCCAAACCCCACGGACCATACGTTTGCACTGTTGGATGCTCCCAAACCGAATGACAATACTCATCCCTTTCATCAACACATGCAGTTCCGGCTAGGATTTTATTTATATGCAAAATGCATGGTAAATGCCAAATATGGCTTACATTTAGCATACGAGACCTGAAATGCGCCAGGGTTATGTTGTATAATGGTGATTGTTTACCTTGGAAAAAAATAGAGGCAAAACGATGAACTCACATCTTCATTTCCAACTGTTTGCATAGGCCTTTCCGCGCGGTGATCGGGGGTCTTTTTCCGCCCTTTTCACCTAGGCCGCCGACACCCCCCTCCCCCACCGCCCGCCCGCGTTTCACTCAATAGTCCATCTAATCTCCATCGCCAGCTCCCCCTCCCCCAGATCCACAACAAAACCCTCTCCGGCACCGCCGTGCTCAACCCGGCCGTGTGCCCACTCTTCGGCATCAATCCTACCTCCACTACCATTCCCAACATGTGGCTGATCGCGCCTCGCCGTCTTCGTTTGGTTGCCAGCCACCTTCGAGCATATCGATCCTATAACGCTCGCCTCTCCTATGGTCATGTCGGGTTTGCACAAGAAACCTATTAGTTACTGCTCTCCATAACGGTGAGGCATATTTCCTCGCAATCTCTCTTCCTATTTTGTTTGGTATGTTCTCAAATTGGCTAAAAAATAATGGGGAGTGTATATATGTTCATTATCTATGTTCCTAACTAGTATATATAAGCTATATTTGTTCCAATACGTTATTGTCGATTTACAGATCGTGGGCGCCCGAGTCACACAAACTTAACAAATTAGCGGTACATCTTCTAAAATATTGCATGACATGTTTAGAGAGCTTGATACCAAGTTGTTAGCTTTATGCTTATCCTCCTTTCCAGAGTTTCGCATGTGTTCTCTATAGATGCCGAGTAGCGGCGACAACACTCATGCTTCGGGCGATGTATCTTCATCTGAGTCTGACAACCCTAGGTCTCCAGTAGATGGTGAGGGATCAAGTAATCTAGAATGGGATAGAGATGCAACAATTACCCTTCCACTCAGGACACGGAGGAACTCCAAGGAAGCCCACACACTAGCCTAAAGGTGTATATGAAGTAACCGACATTGATTTAAAGTCTTGGGCTCCAACTAAACAAGATAAAGCACGCACGAGGTTCTGGAGTGTTTGTGGATTTGTTGTAGGGCAAGGTTCAACATTAAACTGCCGAGGTTTGGGAAGGCTGACGCAGAAACACGGCAAAGGATAGTTCGGGAGATCATGGATCACTTCAATGTTCCGGAGTAGTGGAGAATGCAGGTGGAACACGGTGCACTGAAGAAGGCTAGGGATCCTTGGAGAAAATGGAAGCACGTGTTGTACAATAAGTACTTGAGTGAAGGCAAGGACCCAATCCCCGCATACTCCCAAATTACAAAGTTAGACTAGGCAGAATTGAAAAGGGTCAGGGAAACTATAGAGTTTGCTAAGAAGAGTGCCGAGCAATCGGAACTTCAGAAGAGAAACACACACCCCCACCATATGGGTGTGGCAGGATACTACGGCATGAAACCGATATGGGACCAGGAGGACAAAGAAGTAGTAGGTACGGGTGGGAAACCGGCCTTTAGTTAGTGAAATCAGGGGCGAATGCGTAGAGACTACTTGCAGGCATGTGCAAGGAGGCGTGATGATGGAATTTATTACTTTGAAAACACACACGACGAAGAACTGTATGATGTGATGTTAAAGGCTTCCAAGATCCCTGTAAAGTTCTACAGGAACTCAGGGCCATGTGACTTTATGTCTGATGCTCTGGAAACAAGAGAGCCCCTGGCCGTGCAAGGGGTATAGGTGTTAATGTCCCACACAAGAGGGCTTTCACACTCAGCAAAGAAGAGAGGCTCAGCATGAAAAAAGCAAGGGGAGAAATGAAGAAGAATGAATTGTATGGAAGGTTGAGGAAGGACATGTATCCGGCTATTCGAAAGGAAATTGAGGAGTCAATGATGAAGCAGTAGACTCTAATAATAATAGATAGCCAGCGGATGGGAGGGGACGCGGGCATGGAGGATGCTAGTTATTGTGCGACAACACCGCACAAGAGTAGTTGTGCATCAGCTGACCCCAGCGACACTGAGACTGTAACTACTCATGATGATGGTATATATGACCTATCTGGAATGAAAGGCATACTGAAGGGTGTTCATACACATTATGAAGGTACATTAAAACGTGCAATAGCCTGGGTTTGCCCACCCTTCTTGGGAGAGGGCCTCTTGTTGGACAATGTGTCATTGAAGCCGGGCTGTGTGAATTGCTACGTGATAGAAGTAAAGCCTGGATTCAATGAATTTTCCCTGAAGAATGTCCTAGGGGACTTTGATGAGCATAGGACCTTGGGAGAAACACTGTTACATCACATCCAATGGCCACAGAAGGAAATAGACTTCATGGATGAGATCCCTGAATCCCCGCCAAGAGTAGCCAATGTCACCTCTCAACCGATGATGATCTCCTTGCCATAGCAGCTCTCGCGTGCTTCCCCCATTAACCTAATACTCGTAATCCGACGGCCGATGCATCAACCTATGATGAGTCGACCCGACTTTGTGTCGTACATGCCATGTCATCGTCCGCCCTAGAGCAGCTAGTGGCAAGGCCTACAACTGTTGAAGAAGCACTAGCAGTTCAGATGTCGGCCGCTGAAGCAGCGGGAGGAGACCCAGCTGCACCACATGCTCAGTAGACCAACCTGGTGGAACGGACTGCTAAGCAGTCTGATACTTCGGAACCGCCTGCTAAGCAGTTTGTAGGCCCGGAACCGAATGATCATCAGTTCGTCAGTCCGTAGCCATGTGATCAACATACCAATGCGTCAGCACTGCCTGCTCAGCAAACCAACACATTGGCACGGCCTCCTCAGCACACCGAAAAGTTGGCACCACCTGCGCAGAAACCCGACATAGCTTCAACGCAAGGTCACCAGTCTGATGCCTATGCTCCTACAACTCAACAGTTCGTAATAGCAACACCGCCAGCTCAGCAGTCCGACGTAGCTAAACTATTTGCTAAGTACTCCGTCGAAGCTTTGCTGTCTTCTCGGCAGTCCGCCTTTCAGCCATCCTGACCTTGTACCAGAAGTGCTTCAAGTACCAAGAAGAAAGTGGGCAAAAAAGCTGCACCCGTGAGGAAGCACACCCAGAGACCGAAGAGGAATGAGAACGATTGTCTCATACTTAAGGAACTCATCGCCCAGAACCAAATTAACAACAAGTTGTTCAAATTGGAGAGTAATATTATTTCTGACGGCATGAATGATGCAGAAATAAATTTGGTGGTTGCTAAAAATAAAGCCGACGTACTTGAAGCACGCAATTACATCCATGGCCAGCCATTTCTTGTTGGTGAATACTTTAATGAGTGCAGCTCCAGTTGTCGTGAGTTACATAAATATTGCATGGATCAAATGTTAGCAGGTCACCATGTTCTGCTAGTCTGCTAAGCAAAGATCATTTTCGAAACGATCCTTGTTCCATCAGTGTGGATTTCGAGGACTTACATCTCTTATTCGACTTCAACGTGCTCGATGCCACTCTTGTTAGATGCCTGATTTTGTAAGTACTTAACAAACTCTGATCAACTTATCCATACAAGGTTGTAAATGATAAATAGCTAATTGCATTTTATTCCTCTCAGGCGATTGACCACATAGAAAAGAAAAAGGGAGAGTGTGTATTTCATAAATCTAGCATTAGCAAATGGCACAACATTGCATGGTAAGGATAAACGGGAATGGGCCATTAACACGTTCTCCCATATCTTCAAAAACACATCCCGTGCAAAATCATTTCTCTAGCCATATCATGAACGATAAGTCAAATAAACAACCACGCCTACACTGATTGGCTTTCAAATTTTGACATAATTCGTAAGTTCGCGATGTTCTTAATACGTAGCAATCACTAGATCTTGGTATTCATTGTTCCAAATAAGAACATGGTTTACTACATGGATTCTCTCACATAGTCAATAAATGCTCAGGATTTGACGCATCTTCAGCAATTCATGGACAGGTATTGAATTCTATGATGTTGAAATTAATGCATTTATACCTGGTTCAAGAGTTGATGTTTTGAAAATTCATCTTCATTTGCATTGTGTTTGCATTGTGGAAAACTAAACGACGGAACCTGTCCAAGAGGGAACTACATCTGCAGCACGAGATCATTTCTCCAGTAACACACCGAAATCTATTATTTTTGGAAAATGTATCCAATAGTCTGCAAATACCTTTTCTTACACTAGTCAAATGTTCAAGCTTCTAATAAACCTCTTTCTATTTCTGTCCAAAGAAAAAAAATACATCTAACAGCGGTTAGGTTGTTCCTAACAGGACAAATACATGACTAATTCTGTACAAGAAAAACAGTCTCCTCAGCAACAAGCAGGGAGCAACCTTTGTGGATACTATGTTTGCAGACACATGATCTCCAATCTGCAAATCTGCTGATAGTTGTGAAGATGCTCGTGAATTAGTACCAGTAAGTCTATCTTAATTAATATCTTCTGCTCCACTCATATGGCACATTCTGATCTTACAAATACTGCAGCTCATCTTACAACCAAGGACCCCTGAACCGCTCCCCGGTGGTGAATTGCTGATGGTTCGGATATTTATCAATGACGTCTTCCAGAATCACTACATCAATCCCATGGTGATAGTGAAGATTTCAGCATGACTTCTTCTAAAACATTGAGCAAGAGTTAGCCGCTAAACATATACACATGGATCCATTGTTTTCCATCTAATGAGGTCTTAGTATTTCGTACACTATGATTTATTATGTAATGCATATATATGTAGACAAATCATTGGGATTTAGCTACCATTTGTTCATTTGCAATTGTTGCAAAATCTGATGAGTGTTCTTCCCATGGACACTATTTGTTCAAGTGCATATTGTGGAGAATTTGCTTTTTGCATGCCGATTCCAATGGGATATTTTTGCTTTAACCTGGAAATTTTTGCGCACATGGTTCAACTATGAGTGTGTGCGATCCACATCAGAAAGCATACGTCAATCATAGCGGAACCGTTGGTGATACACAGCAGATCGCAGACAATTTCCAGCACTACAAGATGTGCGTAGGGGCTCCGGAACCGTTTGTGATACCACATTATCACACACGAGAGCTCAGAGTAAACCACGCCCAATGTAAAATACAATCCCAGTCGTAAATTATTCAGGAAACGTGTGGTATCCCAAATGAAAAGCACACGTCACTCATGCCGCAACCGTCGGTCATACACAACAAATCACAATCGGTCTTCAACACTTGTATGTGTGCGAAGGGGTTCTTTGACCGTTTGTGATAGAACATTATCGCACACGATAATTGTACGTAAAAGTGTGCGATGGAGTCATGCATGGCAGACGAGTTACGTAGAAAACTCGTGTGCGATGGGGCACATATCGCACAAAGTTCATATGTTGACCCGTGTGCCTTAGATACTGTTTCCCAAATGGTTCTGTACGAAACACTGTTTGGTTTCACTGCGTCATTAGAAACGTTAATCAGCAATCCCACACGTGTGACATAATTTGGTGTGTGCTACATCGCAGATTACATTTGGCAAGGCGTCTACAACATGGCTCCCCTATCCCCAACGGCTTTTGGGTCGTGTGGTAAGGAAGCCCTATCGCACACACTCACTAGGCAACGGTTTAAAATGCCGTCGCGGAAAGGGGTTAAAAACCGTTTGTATAGCAGCTCGATGTACCAGTGGCGCATGCACCTCCTTCCCGGGGCACACGCCGTGTGAGCTTTTCGCTCCCTCGTGCATCTTCTGGTCTCTCCCCGTAGCTTATAGGGTCTCTTCTGGTCCAGAAAAATTACCATAAAGTTTCATCGTATTTGGATTTCATTTGGTATGATTTTTCTATGAAACAAAGAAATAGGCAAAAAGAGGAATTGCTAGTAGGCACTAAGTTAATATGTTACTCCACAAAAATGATACAAAATTGTATATAAATCATACAAGATGAATAATATAATAGCATGAAACGACAAAAAATTATAGATGCATTGGAGGACGAGGCGACAAACAAGCGGAGACAGGTCGCACCGGAACCAGAAGAGCCTCCGATGAGCCTGGACTTCATCAGCAGCCTCCCCAATGAGATGTTTGTAATTATCATCTCCCTCCTCCCAATCAAATCTGGCGTGAGGACAACCATCCTCTCTCGGTGGTGGCGCCCCCTCTGGAACTCCACCCCCTCAACCTCCTCAAACCACGAGCTCTACCGCGGGGATAACAAACACTTGGATGCATTGTCCTAGATCCTTGCCACACACACACGACTTGCCATCGACAAGTTTTGTTCCAATTGCAAAGCCAAACACAGGTTTCATGATTGGTTCCTATCCCCTGCCATAGATCAGCTCGAGATGCTCAGTTTTCAAGCTAGAAGTCTACGCTCGTTGCCGCCGTCCACGCTCCACCCCGCGCCGTCACTACACCGCGCAAGGCTCATGGACTGCTTTTTCCCTCAGATTAATGTCGTGCCTGCTCTTCTTCTCCCTCAACTAAAGTGGCTCAAGCTCTTCAACGTTGGCATCATGAAGGACAATATGGAGCACATGCTCCGCTACTGTACTACTCTCGAGTACCTTCCTCTTCAGGTGATGGATGAGTTCATTAGGCTACACATCGCCTCGATGAATCTCAATACAATTTATGTGCATTGCTGGTGCCACAACATGAGGTCATTTGAGGTGTTTCATGATATGTTCATTGAGAATGCACCTTTCCTAGAGAGATTACTTGTAGTTGATAAAGAAGGTCCAAAAAGAATTAGAGTCATTGACACACCAAAATTGGCAGTGTTGGGCTATTCGTGTGCCGAATTCTATGAACTTGTTACTGGATCCATATATGTTCAGGTACAATAGTCTTCTTATTCTCCTTATTCTTATTTTATTTCACATATTTTTCTAATATTGTTGTTCTATGTTCGCCTATCATCCAGGAAATGATTCTCCCAAGCTTGACCCCATCTCTGCACATAGTGAAGGTCTTGGCACTAGAATTTACCAGCCCCGATTTGGATCAAGTTCTTAGATTCCTTAGATTTTTATGTGCACGGATAAGCTATACATCGAGGTGCTCCTTTTCTGTGAAATGTTAGCCACAACGGAGTTCAATTTTTTGGTACTCTCACTCAAGTTTACAATGACAAATATACATCTATTTTGGAGGATATCAATACATTTTTTTAGATGTTAATCATGTAGGATTGAAGCTAACATGTCACTTATTTGCTGTATTTTAGAAATCCTGCAAATCAAAGAAGCTAGTGTTCAAAATTTTGTCTAGGAAGTAATATGTTCACTTCTTTTGTAGATACCAAAAGGCCCGGAAATGGAAAATGTGCCGCAATATAACAGACATCGACTGCCTTGATCTCCATCTCATAGAAATTACTTTGAATGAGTACAGAGGCACAAAATAGGAGATTAAATTCACCATGTTCTTTGTTGTAAAAGCAAGTGTGCTCAAGGTAATGAGGTTTTCCCTATATTTAGTGCGCATAAATGAATGGTTTGCTGATCACCGTAGGCGTCTACAACTAAATGAAAAAGGCTCCACAAAAGGTGAATTACATTTTGGAAGTTCACGTGACAGATTATTTGGAGTCATTGTGTCAAGCCAATACATGACTTCTCAGTGGCTGGTACCTTTGTAGAAATATTGGAATGGAGAAACTAATTGTAATATCAAATTGATCCTTTTATATATTCATGTTCACCTGATCAACACGGTCGTCTATAGTTGCATGTTTTACAAAAGCTTCTACAGAAGCTGGATTTCATTTCTAATACCAGTTTTGAACCTTATAATCTTCGAATTTGAGCCTTGTAATATTGGAATTTGGACCTTGTAATATTTCTAGCATTTGTGATACAATCATCGAAATGACATTTTGTTCTTTTTTGTAAATGCTGCAATTTATACATGTGGAGTATTGTCCGACTACAGGTGCAAGCGGACGGCATCTGCATAACATGGGATTGAGATGATCCAAAAGGAAAAGTTGTTTGTTTCTAGGAGATGAACAACTTTGTTGTTGACCATCATTGGTAACCATTTTAGGTTAACTCATACATCGGAGCGAGGTAGTAGGTTCGAATCTCGCAGTCTCAATTTTTTATTTGTATACTCCATTAACTATCCCATCCATTATTTGATGACAATAAAAATCATCCCAAAAATGGACCTGCCTAGTGACGCCCAAAAGTATCGCCTAAAATCAGGCCAGAATGTCGCCAAAGTTATTGAGTGTGTTACCTAGGAGGAGAAAACCTGGTGACGATTGACCATCACAGAAAATGATCTTTCGTGATGTTTCTTGTTTTGTCACTGAATAGAGAGATTTCATAGTGTTTGGAATATATAAGATGATTAGCTAATCACCCATAATTTTGAGAAAATTATTACGTAAGAAGCTTCTTTTAAATTTACGGGGAAGATATTTGTGCTGCTTGATTGAGCTCTGGACTTTGGTAATTACACAAGTCAATACCCAAAGAAGTCTTGAGAGTATTAGGGCATCTCCAACGCTGACCAGCAAATTTGCACCGGCATCCGACCGGGGGTATGGGGGACCATACCACGGACACGGATGCAGAAGGTGGCCATCCAACGCTGACCTCATACATTTTAATCATTGTTTGAACTAACCAGACGAAATTCAGGCAAACACGACAGATTTCACATAAACCAGACAAAATTCATTATATTTAGAACATTTTTCATATAAATCAGACAAAATTCATTATATTTTCATATAAATCAGAGAAACCCTACCCTACACCTAATCTGAATGATCATCGGTGCCCATTCCTTATGTCTGGTGATACGTCTACAACGTATCTATAATTTTTTATTGTTCCATTATGTTATATTATAAATATTGAATGTGTTGTATACTTTTACAAGAAATTATATATCATTTTTTATTACTAACATATTTTCTTAGGGCCTAGTGCTAGTTGCTGTTTTTTTGCATGTTTTTGCTTTTACAAAATATCCATACCAAATGAAGTCCAAATGCGATGGAACTTTTTGGAGATATTTTTCTGGCAATATTTCACTAGGCTTGAATACCCTTCTCCCTCGTATGCTAGTTCAGAGAAAAACACCTCTCTATTATCACTTAGGGTTTTCTCATGGAGAACTAGGAACAATTTCTTCATCCATCCTCGATAAATCCTAGTCCCTTGGCCGCAGGTGATCCTAGGATGGGTGTCGTCATGGTTGAGGCATTTTTCTTCCTACTAAATCAAGTGTGTTTCATTTGAAGTGCCCATAGTGCGAGGCCCTATAGGTTTCTGCACCCTTGGCGAGACGCGAGACTTGTTCCATCTCATCCTAACACTGAATTTTAAAACGCACACAATGTGTTCCTAGAATCCTCTTTTCTATCTAGGAGGGTTGGGGTTTTTGAACATGTTGTCGAATAATTTGGAAATTTGGATTGTTTTATTTGTATAAAAGGTAGTGGTACCATAGTCAATACTGACGTGAAAGAGGAAACTATTTCTAGATTTGGATAGCGAATAAATTGTGTTCTCATTTTATTTTTCATGTAGTGCACCCCTTGCTCTGCCAGAACACATGTACTCAAAATGGCCGGTCTTGCCATAAATGAATACACTAGTTTAATGGTCACACTGAAGCCACACCATGGATATAAGTTCCTAGTTGGGTTCATGAACCAAGAAGATCACTCCTTTTTGTGTGACCGAACTTGGATAAACTTTCTCAAGTGTTACTGTAAGTGCATCTAGTGCCCCTTAGTGACTTTGGTGTATTGAAGACTTATAGGTTAAGGTATTGATGCGTTTGTGAGTGTACACAGGTCTATAAGTCTATGAGGAGTTTGATATTGACAGAGAAAGTCGACCCCTAAAAATGAATGTCTTCAACTGAAGACTTTGGATTTCTGAAGTCTTTCTGAAGATTTTGAAAGTGAAGAACTTTGTGTAACCATGAAGACTTGATATTCATGCAAGGATTATGAGGCGTGAAGACTTTTGTTTTCGTACTTTCATTTTCTCTTTCTTGAGTCATGGAAGCATTGTACTGTCAAAGGGGGTCGAGGTAAAACTAAGGAAACATATTTCCAAGTGATGCTCAACTCAAAATCCTACACCTACCAATCCTTTGGAGTGAAGCCATTGGAAATCTCATACAGTTCAGTCAATTTCTTCAGTGACAGAGACAAAGTTCTTCTGGTCTCCGAGGAATTTGTCCTGACTGATGAGTTTGGAATTTGCCAGTGCGGATTGCCTAGAAATGAGGAACATGATAGCCCTAAGGAATCTGATACTCAAATTTCTGACCGTTGTTGTCCTATGCGCCAGGTGTCCCAAAATATCTACCCACCTAACAGTCCTATCATTGAAGGCATTTATATCTTATCATGTCGGGCTGCTCCCTAGGTTATAAATAGCCGCCCCTACAACCACTGTAGGTGTACTGGGAACCAGGATACCCAGACTTTCTTGTCTGCGGGCCGCGAAGCGCTCCTACTACGGCTTGGTACGGCCCAGCTGATCAACCAGCTGCCCATGACCCTCGCGAGGGAGCTAAGCCTCGCGAGGAGAACAACGTCAAGACCTCCTTAGGAGCGGCCTCAGCAGGGTTCTCCGGAGGGGCGGAGAATCCAAGGCCAAGCCTGCCTCAGGAGGAGGCAGTGGTGTCAGTAGTGACGCATCTCGCCAGCGGGTGCCAGCGCGCGCCAGCGGCGTAGTTACCATTTCGGTGCAAGAGGGACAGTGCAGCCGCAAGTTCCCGAGGAGCGGGGCAAAGGTTTCCCCATTGGTGCAATGAGACCAAAGACCGCAAGGACGATAAGGAGGATGTCACCGTCGAGCCCACCACCGCGTCACCGCCTGGTCCTTTTTCAGGCGAAGACTGCTTTTGTCAGGGTAGGAACGTCCTTGTGCTCCCGCTCAAAAATGGCTGTTGTGGGATCCCTTCCCGCCTAAATATTTCGGGGGAAGAGGACCGTGGCCGCCTATATAAGTAGCTATAATTCCCACTGTAAAAGGGATCGATCCATGCACTCAGCCACCAGACAAGGAGAAAGAACACTTGCCTCCTGACCCTCCTGAGCTCACCTCCTGAGCCCGGAAACCGTTGTACTAGCTCATATTCCAACTCGCCCAAAGCTAATCCACCAAAGAAGGAAGTAGGGTCTTACACCACATGGTGGCCCAAACCTGGATAAACTCTTGTGTGTTATGTCTATTGTTTGCTTGAATCCTTCTACTGAGACGAGAGCGAGGCGCCAGGTAGACGTGAGCGGGAGAGATCTTCGTTCTCGCCCCTGTGTTCGAACTTATCGTGTTTTGCGGAGCCCTGAATCCGACATTTAGCGCGCCAGGTAGGGGGCGTGTGAAGATCTCGCCTCTCCGACAACCTCATCCCGCTCTCGTCCATCGACCCCACGTCGCCCTTCAACAAATCACCATCGCGATGGCGGAGGCGCATCAGACGCGCGCGGAAGCCCGCGGCATCCGCGCAGCTCAAGCATCGCCATTCGGCCGCGGGACTCGCCGCCACCCATCCTTGATCGGGGCCGACGGCACGATGAGCATCATCGACCTGCCACCGGGGGACCGGCAGCACCCACTGCCCACTCGACGCTAAGGCCGTGCAGCGGCACGGGCCGCCGAGCACGCGGAAGCAAGCTCACGGGACCGGCGCGAAATGGCGAACATGACGGACGCACTGCTCGTGGCAATGGAACTGCTAAGGTGCCAGTTGCTCGATAGCGGCCACGACGTGCTACTCCTAAAGGTGGCAGAGCTCCTCGACACCGCCAGCACCGGAGCCGAGCCGTTCTGCTTCCACACGACAACGTCGGGGACCGGGTGCCGCCCCGGCCGCACACGGTCGCCCGTATGGTCAAAACCCGCGGCGACATACGAGGGCGACATGGGGTATGATCCACTGAACCCTGCGTATGACGCCGCCCCCCTACCTCGAAGCCCTTTGTACTCAGGTACTGCTCCCGTCGAGGAGCCATCGGGAGGCGACCCCGGGACTATGCCGAATGCATGGCGCGATCAGGCATCGGCGCCCGGGGCTCAGGAGCTGAAGGTCGGGAGGCAGACCCCCCGCTCTTGGCCCTCAACCCTTCATCATCATCGCCGACAGCCATGGAGTGCGAATGAAACACGCTAGTGCCTGTGGAGGCCGGCACTCGTGGCACTAGCCGTAGGCCTCGGGCCAATGGCGGCCCTACCACGGTGTCCCCGGCCCCGAGCCTCGGCAGGCCGGGGAAGTACCCTAGCTGCCACGTCAAGACAGAAAGGGAAGGGAAGGCCCGGGTCAGGCCCTCGTCCCCCGCGCGTGACCCGTCGCGCATGAGCCCGCCCTGGATTTCACCAGGGGCTCGCTGGCGGCGAGTATGATGCGCGCAGGGAGGGGCCTTCTCCCCCTCCGTTCAGCCTCAAGACGCCGCGCCTCTTGGCGTACCCTCCCATGGGCTACGGAGGGTGCGTCTGGAGGCGGTACGGCAGCCCGTCCTATGCACACTATAAGGGCCCAAGACCGCGGCTCCGTCCCCTGCTCACAAAATCCCGTACTCGCTGGGCCCGACCCTGATTAGGAAGGGTTCAGGGGCCATTAGGAGCATGGGTAGGGCGGGGTCCCCCTCGCACTTCAGGACATCGTGTCTCTGGACGACGTTAGCCCCTAGGGGTGAAGCACGCTCGGAGATCGCGTGAGCGGTGCGCCTGGTGCTCGGTAGGGGAGCCTATGGCCAAGGTCCCATCCCCCCATCATGCGCAGTGTCCCACTTCGTGAATGCTGCCTTCGGGTGAGTTCATGAGGGAGCGGACTAGTGCGGGGCGGGGCCCTCAAAGTGAAGGGGCGGGCACGTCAGAAGATCTCCGCTCGTGACACTCTCACGTAATAATGAGTGGGGCTGTACACGCCCTAGAGTCTCTAGAGCGTCGCCCTAGGACCTCAAGGGCTCCCTCCCACGCCGAGTGGATGCACCATCCTCCGCGCTAGCCGTCGACACTGCCCTCCAATGGCTATGCCCACGCCCGCCGGTGGTAGCCCTATGCTCCGCGCTGGGGAGATGACCGAAGACCTGCTCAGGGGCCGGACGCGGCCCCTCCTTTTTGCCTTTCGCATACGCCCCCTCTATATGTGCTTTCTCAAGCCGGTCCCGCAACCACGCAACTCGTTTCTTGAATGAAGGGGAGAATTTTTGTGTGTGTTTTGCGATTTCTGTCGTGTTTCCTTCGCCAGCCCGTTTTTCGTCTTGCTCGGCCGAGCTGGGCTACGTCCGCGACCCCGCCCTATCGCTCCTCGCGAGCAGGGGCCGAGGCGTGGGCGCACGTTCTGTCTGATCCACGGCCGGACCACCAACCACTCTTGCGCTCAAAACAGGTACTCGTGAGGCGTGCCCGGACAAGGTCGGCAGACGTTCCTTCCTGACACGCAACAAGGGCTTGAGGCCGTAGCCTCAGGGACAAGCAAGGGAGTGCCTAAAAACCTATCCTTACGGTGTTCAATCACATCATCAAGAGTTTAAGCCTTGTGGCACCCATCTCACCCGGCTCTGGAGCCACAACCAAAAACAAATTTACAGCAGGAACTAGACTAAGCATCGGCGTCTTCGCTGGAACCGTCGGTGTCTCTCCCCTCAAGCACCAGAGCGTCATCGATGGCTGGAACGAGCTCCGTCACCAACGCGTCCACGTGGTCGCTCACCCAGTCCTCCGAGGGGCCGGCGATCACCTCAGGCGCAGGCTCCAGCAAGGCCTCGAAGCCTGTACGAGGGTCAAGATGGTGCAAGTTGCCGAAGATACGGGAGACCGCGCTCCTCAGGATGCCACGGCTTTGCTCCTCAACGAGCTGTCGAGCCTTCCTGACCCCGCCATCAAGACACTCTACCACCCTGGTAAATAACCCGAGATACTCAGCATCATCATTAACCAGAGGGCCGGCGACCACCGAGCCATGAAGTTCTCCTAGGGCCCGGCCAGCCCGATGCCGTAGGGCCTCAAACATCTCCGAGCGGGTGTGCTGCATCCCACGGACTCGTGCGGCCTCCTCAGAAGTTCGAGCCGCGAGGGCAGAAATTTCCTCCACTTGCTGGTGAAAGCAGGACGATTCCACCCTGGCGGTGGCGCGTGCCTCCTCCGACGCCCGCTCGCGGCGTTCCGCCTCGGCACAGGCCTTCTTCGACGCCCGTTCGTGATGCTCGGCTGCAATGCGAGCCTTCTCCGATACCTGCAGACGACGTTCGGCATCTGCCAGTTTGCTCTTAAAAGCCGTGATCTCCTTCTGAAGCTCCTTGCGCTTGTCAGCGAAGCGAATCTCGTGAAGATCCAGCTTCTCGCGGCAATCCTTCTAGAGACGCTCCGCCTCCTTGGCAGCCTTCTTCGTGACGACCTCACGATCATCAAGGTTGCCCTCGGCTTCGGCTAGCTGGCGCTCCATCATCTCCAGGCGTTCGCGCTCCATGCTCAGCTCCATTGCCTCAAGTGCCAGCGCCTCCTCCCACGCCGAGAGGCTCGCTGGGCTATCATCATCAACCACACGTGCAGCAAGGGCAGCCCTTTGAGCATGAACCTGGCGCTCGAGCGTGGCGTTTTAGGCTTCAAGCTCACGCTCACGCGCCTCGATGACCGCATGGCAGCGCTCGGCATCTCGGGCCTCCTCCAAGGCACGGTCGCACGCCTCCTGAGCCGCGGCGGCCGAAGCTTCTGCCTTCCTTAGGGAGGATCCGTGATGCAGCTGGCTCAGGTTGACGATGGTCCTTAACTGGCGCCAACCCTTCGCCAAAAGCAGACCTTCGGCCTCAACACGCCCATCCACTTCGGCAACCTCGACTTCGAGACGCTTCAGAGCGTCCGACGCCTCCCTCACAAGGTCATGATGGACCGCACTCATGCGCAGTGCATTCTCCAGAAGGCAACCGGGCTCATCCCCTACATCCACGCCGCCCAAAGGGGGCTTCCTCTCTCCCTCATGTTCAGCGTGCACCTCAGGGCTAGCCCTGGGGGGCGCGCGGTGCTTCCGGCACGAGGAGCAGGCGTGGTCTTGATGTGTGAATGGCCGCTCGGGCAGGCTCAAGAGTTTGCCGACCAACGGTGAAGGCAACACCCGGAGCACGGGGCGGACTCCCGACGTACCAAGAGCCGCCTTGCTCCAGAAGCGCTCGGGGGCTGGGAGCACGACCTATGCAACAAGACCTGAGCGCGGCTACAAGAGCTCGCGCAAGGCCTCCTGAAGGCCCGGCATGGTCCGGAGGAGGGATGCAGGCGGAGGCTCCTGCGGGCCTCATCAAACGGCGCGAGGACAAATCGGAAGAGACCCTGCAGAGCGAGGGGTCAGCAGAACCATATTGGAAAAGACAGGAAGAACCGAAGAACACGCACCTGCTGGGTACAGCCAGCTTCATCCTCTTCAGGGTCGTAGATGCCCCTCAACCTTCGCCTCTTGCCTAGCACCCTGAAGGATGGCTGGAGGCCGCTGGAGGCAGATGTGCCTAGACCCGGGGCAAGGTCACGGCCGGCGCTCGCAGCTGGCGCCCCGATCCCTGATGCGGTGCTCCCTGGACTCGCCCCGACCGGACGCCGCTGCGCATCCCCTTACGTCACTTCAGGAACCAGCGGCGCCTCAGCACCTTCCGCCACCTCCGTCTACACCGACACCTCAGCTTCGTCTGCTTGCTGCAAGGACGGAGTCGACCCGAGGCCAGGGGCTCCTCCAGGTGCGTCCGCCCCGAAAGGGGAGGATGGGCTCGCAAGCCCTGATGTCACCACCGAGGGATCGCAATGACGATCGGGGATGCCCCCCGGCAACAGTCCCCATGCATCGAAGTGGGGCATCCTTTCAGCAAGAGCCTTTCCGGCTACAGGAGCCAAGTACAAGGGAGCCGCGGAGCCAGGGCGAGCTTCAGGCACTCCACCGACGAGCAGCTGCAGCAGCCCCTGGAGCGTATCAAGAGGGAGCTGCTTCCACTGGAGACGCGTGCGATCATCCAGAACCCATATTGGGCTAGAATGGCGCTGGAGTGGGAAACACAGAGGACAAGGAAGTCTCTCACCACCATCGCCAAGGTCAACTTGCTTCTCCTCAGGTTGGCCAGTCGGCGCATCACCGGCTCCGCCCGCGGATCTGAAAGGGCCTCGTGCTCCCAGCCCAAGCTTGGCACCGCCGGTGCATCGGGAAGATGGAATTGGGGGTTGTACGCAGCAGCATCAACAAACACGCATTGCCGGTGAAACCCTTCTATGGTTGGGTGAAGCGAGAAGTCAATTCCAAAGGCAGCAGTCGCCTCTACCGTGTGCAATGACATGCACACCGAGCGCTGCCCCCTGTCAACCAAGGAGAGGGCAAAGAAGTGGTGAAGCAAGGCCACAGATGGGGAAACACCAATGAAAGCCTCACACAGGAACGCGAAGCCGGAAAGAAGGATGATGGACCCAGGCTCCACGTGTTACGCCCGAATCTGGTAATGCGTGAGCACTGCATAAAAGACGGCTGAGAAAGGGGGAAGGAGACCCCCGAAGATGGCGTGGAGATGAAGCTGGATATCATTGGCGCCGAGCTCTGCCACCGGCCGGGAAGCAAACCAGACCCAAGTCGGCCCCCACTCGTTAGATGCGTCAGCCAAGGCGCGACGCACCTTGTCCAGACCTTCCTGGTTCACTATAGCGGAACGGCCTAGCGCCGACTCGAGCACCGGCGGCGACGCGGCAGGCTCGACGTCCCCCCTCTTCTTCGCCTTGCACAGCATGACGGCAAGGGGGAAGGGGTAGAGAAGGCAAGTGAAGAAAAGGAGCGATTGGAAGGCAGAAAGCAGAGGCGGCAGCAAGAAGCCCTACCGGTCGTGCGAGTGGCAAGGCACATGACTACCAAGACTGCGTGGGAGGCGAGGCCGCCCAAGTCCCATCCAACCGTCGCACGCCAGCCTGGCCTGCAGCCTTTGGGGCCTGCGCCGCTTCGTCCTCGACTAAGGCTTTGCCCCGAAGCCAACTCCGTGCACGCCTTGGGCCCGGGGGCTACAGTCGGCGTACTGGGAACCAGGGTACACAGACTTGCCTGTCTGCGGGCCGCGACGCGCTCCTACTATGGCCTGGTACGGCCCAGCTGATCAACCAGCTGCCCAAGACCCTCACGAGGGAGCTAAGCCTCGCGAGGAGAATGACGTCAAGACCTCCTCAGGAGCGGCCTCAGCAAGGTGCTCCGGAGGGGCGGAGAATCCAAGGCCAAGCCTGCCTCAGGAGGAGGCAGTGATGTCAGCAGTGACGCATCGCACCAGTGGGTGCCAGCGCACACCAGCGACGCAGTTACCATTTCGGTGCAAGAGGGATAGCGCAGCCACAAGTTCCCGAGGAGCGGGGCAAATGTTTCCCTATTGGTGCAACGAGACCAAAGACCGCAAGGATGATAAGGAGGATGTCACCGTCGAGCCCACCACTGCGTCACCACCTGGTTCTTTTGCAGGCGAAGACTGCTTTTGTCAGGGTAGGAACGTCCTTGTGTTCCCACTCAAAATGGCCGTTGTGGGATCCCTTCCCGCCTAAACATTTCGGGGGAAGAGGACCGTGGCCGCGTATATAAGTAGCTAGAATTCCCACTGTAAATGGGATCGATCCATGCACTCAGCCGCCAGACAAGGAGCAAGAACACTTGCCTCTTGACCCTCCTGAGCTCACCTCCTGAGCCCGAGAACCATTGTACGAGCTCATATTCCAGCTCGCCCGAAGCAAAGCCATCAAAGCAGGAAGTAGGTTATTACACCACACGGTGGCCGAAACCGGGATAAACTCTTGTGTGTTATGTCTGTTGTTTGCTTGAATCCTTCCACCGAGACGAGAGCGAGGCGCTAGGTAGACGTGAGCGGGTGAGATCTTCATTCACACCCCTGTGTTTGAACTTATCGGGTTTTGCGGAGCCCTGAATCCGACAACCACTAGCTGGTTGGCTGCTCCGAGAGAAAATAACACTTGTCATAAGAGCAACCCATCCTCCGAGGACTTTAAGCGAAAAGCATCAAGTGAGGAAAAACCCAAAACCCAAACACCTAAGACCCAAAAGTGATTGAGAATCACTAAAGAGAGTGTTCCTGTGTGGAACCGACGCTGGTTACCTTTGAAGACTGTGATCTTCCAGACGGTTAGGTGTCAATGGTCTAGAGCATCCAAGAGGAATTGTGGATCACCGGGTGACCAAGTCTGTGAAGGTTTGGAAGTCACATGTGAAGACTTACCACGAGTGATTGGGCGAGGTCTATGTGACCTGAGCTCAAGGGGAATATGGTGAGGACTTGGTGTCTTGGACTCTGTGTCCAGGACTGGGTGTCCGGGACTATGTGTCCTCAGGTTTAAATACCTAGCTGCCCCAACCAGACGTACAACTGTCACATCAGTTGGAACTAGTCTAACAAATCATTGTCTTCATCAAGCCTACTGGTTCTATTTCCTCAACCCTTTCATTTACTCATTCTTGTGTTGATGAACTTGATCTTTACTGTTTGAAGACTTTGACTAAAGACTTTCTCAATTTTCTCAACCCAATTTCTTCAGTCTTCAGTCCTCAGCCTGCTTGTCCTGTTTACACGCTACTTGTACTCTGTGCTTGTTTTCATTTCATCGTGATGACCATGCTATTGTCTTGTTATGCTTGCACCTGAGTATCTATTCCGCTACAAAGTAGTTCTTTGCTTAGGAAATTCCTCCGTTAGAATTTCCTAAGTGACGAATTTGTAAAAATTGCTTATTCACCCCCCTCTAGTCGATATAACGCACTTTCAATTGGTATCAGAGAAAGGTACTCCCTTGTTCTGTGTAATTTATGTTTAACCGCCTGGAGTTTTAGTTATGTTGATTGCAGGTATGATCAAAGTCTCCGATGGGTGTCCTACCTTTGATGGGACGGACTACCCCTACTGGAAGAACAAGATGCGCATGCATCTTGAGGCAATTGAGAATGATCTGTGGTACGTTGTGGAAACTGGTGTCCCCTCTGTCTCACCTACCGTGAACGCTGCTGATGTGAAGAGATTCAAGCAACTCGACTCACAAGCGAAGAATATCTTATGTGGCTATCTGAGCAAAGGGCAGTATGGCAGAGTAAATGCTTTGGAGACTGCAAAGCTTATCCGGGACAGGCTTTCCAAGGTCAACGAAGGAGTCTCAACTGAACGTGACTCTCGAGTTGATGTTCTTCGCAATCTCTTCAACTGCTTCAAGAGACTTGACAATGAAAATGTTCAGCAAACCTTGGATCGCCTCACTGATATCTCAAACGAGCTACAAGCACTTGGTGCTACAGACATCACAGACCACGAGGTGGCAAAGAAACTGCTGAGATCACTTGATTCCTCATTCGACACTCTGGCACTGATGATTCAAGAGCATGGAGACTACAAGTCACTTGATCCTGCTGATATACTTGAGAGGCTAAACACACATGAGTTCCAACTTGCTGAAAAGAGAGATATCTATGGTCCAAGTTATGGTAGATCACGTGCACTAAAGGCCAAGGCAGTTTCCTCATCTGAAGGTGAAGATTATGATAGCACCCTTGGCCATCCTGAAGAACTGAGTCAGGAGCTAGCAATGCTCGTGAGGAAATTTCAGAAGTTCTCAAGACATGGTCGCTTTGTGAAATCTTCAAGAGGTGATAACTGAAGATCCGATTCTTCATCTCGCGATCCCAAGAAGAGGACCTATCACAAATGCAAGGAACATGGTCACTTTATCACTGATTGTCCTTAGTGGGCAAAGGAATCGTAGAAGAAGAAATACAAGGACTACAGCTTAGACGACTCGAAGAAAAAGATGAAATCTTCAAAGTACTCATCATCAAAATCCTCAAAGTCTTCCTCTACCAAGAAGAGGAGTTCCAGGAAAGCTCGGGCATTCATTTGCAAGGAAATGGACTCAGTTGAATCTGAAGAAAATGAGGAAGATGAGGAATTTGAGGAATCATAATCTGGTGTGGCAAACCTGGCTCTCGCTACCGCATTCGTCAGCAAGTCCATCTTCAACACTAAGAAAAAAGACTTCCCCGACACTGCTGACGACGACAATGATGACTACTCTCCCACCTACTGCTTCATGGCAAAAGGTGCCAAGGATGACTCTCTCAAAGCTACAGAGTGGGTCCTCGAGAGTTGATACACAAATCACATGACCGGTGACAAGAACCTACTGATGGACTCTGCTTTATCTCCATCTCACCTGAAGCATATCACCTACGCTGATAAGGGAAAAAGCAAGGTATTGGGTCTAGGTAAGGTTGCAATCTCAAAAGATCGACACATGGACACAGTCATGCTTGTCGAGTCTCTTGGATTCAACCTTATGTCTGTCTCAATTCTTTGTGACCTTGATATGGTTATTGCGTTTGGCAAGTATCGCTGTGTTGTAGTTTTAGAATCTGACAATTCCAAAGTGTTCGAAGGGTTTAGGAGAGGAGACTTGTATATTGTTGATTTCTCTACAGGACCACAGCCTTCCTCATGCCTACTTGCAAAATCTTCAGAAGGATGGCTATGGCATCGACGACTCGGTCATGCTGGCATGAGGAACTTGCACACGCTTGTGAAGAAGAAGCATATCCTTGAAATTGAGGGTGTCAAATTCCTCAAAGATCATCTTTGTGGTGCTTGTGAAGCTGGAAAGATGACCAAATCCAACCATCCCTCGAAGACTATCATGACTACCACTCATCCTTTTGAATTACTTAACAGGGACCTCTTTGGCCCTACACATTATTCTGCATTCACAAATGGAGCATCTCTTTATGGCTTTGTCATTGTTGATGACTATTCTTGTTATACATGGGTGCATATCATCAAATTTAAGAATGAAGTGCAGGAAATCTTCAAGCAATTTTCCTCAAGGGCCTCGATGAATTTTGGTGTGAAGATCAAGCATATCCAGAGTGACAATGTGACCGAGTTCAAGAACATTGGTCTTGATGACTATCTTGATGAACTTGGTATTACTCATGAGCTATCAGCCCCATACACTCCTCAGCAGAACGGTGGTGTGGAGCGCAAGAACAGAACTCTTTTTTTTTGACCGAAAGAACATAACTCTTGTTGAGATGGCTCACACTATGCTTGATGAATACAAGACGCCTCTTCGGTTCTGGCCTGAGGCTATCAACACTACGTGCCACATCATCAACATGGTATATCTTCACAAACTCCTCAAGAAAACCTCATATGAATTACTCACCGACAAGAAACCCAATGTGAGTTATCTCAAAGTCTTCGGTGCTAAATGCTAGGTTAGAGATCCTCATCACAATTCCAAATTTGCACCGAAAGCACATGAAGGTTTTATGCTTGGTTACCTAAAGGACTCGCACACCTACAGAATCTTCATCAATCATCTTCACAAGATTGTTGAGACTGTAGATGTGCGAATTGATGAAAATAATGGCTCGCAAAGAGAGCATCTGCCTTCTGTGTTAGGTGAAATACCTCCTGAGGAATCTATCAAGTTCAAAGCTACTGAAGATATCATCCCCACTGAAGAATCAATTGAAGAAGTCATTCCTGACAATGAAGAAAATCATTCTGGTGCTCCTCAAGAAATTGCTGCTGAAGAAAATGCTCAGCCAGACAAAAGTTGTCAGCCATCTCATCCTCGTGTCGCAAAAGAAGTGCAGATTGAGAAAATCATCGAGGACATCAATGCACGAGGTCCTCTCACACGCTCAAGAGCTTCACACTTATCTAACTTTTTGGGGCACTTTGCTTTTGTCTCTATCACAGAGCCCACCAAAGTTGATGAGGCATTTCTAGAACCTGAGTGGATTCAAGCTATGCAAGACGAATTGTATCAATTCGAGCTGAACCATGTGTGGGAACTCGTCAAGCGACCAGATCCTCGGAAGCACAATATCATCGGCACCAAGTGGACCTATCGAAGTAAGCAAGATGAAAATGGCCTTGTGGTGAGGAATAAGGCTCGTCTTGTAACTCAAGGCTACACACGGGCTGAAGGAATTGACTTCGATGAAACATTTGCTCTTGTTTCTAGACTTGAAGTTATTCGCATATTACTTGCTTATGCTAACCATCATAATGCCATCTTATATCAAATGGATGTGAAAAGTGCATTCCTCAATGGTAAGCTTGAGGAAGAAGTACATGTTGCTCAACCCCCAGGTTTTGAAGATCCTAAACATCCTGACAAAGTCTTCAAACTCAAAAAGGCCCTCTATGGCCTCAAGCAAGCCCCTCGGGCGTGGTATGATACTTTGAAGGAATTCCTCACGAAGAAAGGCTTCAAACCTGGTTCACTTGACCCAACTCTTTTGACTAAATCATATGATGATGAATTATTTGTGTGTCAAATCTATGTGGATGATATTATCTTTGGATGTACTGATGAACGTTACAGTGATGAATTTTGCTACATGATGCATGAAGAATATCAAATGACCATGATGGGAGAGCAGAAATTCTTCCTAGGCCTTCAAATTCGTCAACAACGCAATGACATCTTCATATCTCAGGAGAAATACCTCAAGGATGTTCTGAGGAAATTCGGCATGCAAGATTGCAAAGGCGTCAAAATCCCTATTCCCACAAATGGCCAACTGTGCACCGATGAAAATGGTAAAGACTTCTATCAAAAGGTATACCGCTCCATGATTGGCTCTTTATTTTATCTATGTGTATCTAGGCAAGATATTATGCTTAGTGTTTGCATGTGTGCCTGATTTAAGGCTACACCTAAGGAATCACACCATAAGGCTGTGAAGCATATTATTCGATAACTAGCTCACACTCCAACACTTGGATTATGGTATCCCAAGGGCTCTGATTTTGATCTCGTTGGATATTTTGACTCTGACTATGCTGGTGATTGAGTGGATCGCAAGTCTACATCCGGCACATGCCATTTCCTCAGACGATCCTTAGTATGTTGGTCCTCGAAGAAGCAGAACTGTGTATCCCTCGCCACTGCTAAAGCTTAGTACATAGCCGCTCAGTCATGCTGTGCTCAATTACTATGGATGAAGCAAACCCTCAAGGACTATGGCGTCAACATGAAGAATGTGCCACTCTACTATGACAATGAGAGTGCCATCAAGATTGCTCACAACCCAGTTCAGCACTCAAGGACAAAGCACATCCAGATCCGTCATCATTTTCTTCGTGATCATGTTTTCATGGGCGACATTTTCATCTACCACGTGAAGACTGAAGACCAGCTAGCAGATATTTTCACTAAGCCATTGGATGAGCATAGATTTTGCAAGTTGTGGTGTGAGCTAAATATCTTAGAATCTTTGAATATTCTTTGAAAGGACACACATCCTAACACTTATGCAAAATTGATGACTTAGATGGGCAACACATGAAGTAACGTTTTTATTCAGTCAATGAAGACTAACCCTCTAAGTGTGAAGAAATTAATGAAGAAACTGATTCTCACAGCCCTACGACAATTGTACGCGGTGTCTGAAATCATCATTCTTATACGGTGGGTCACACCACCAAAAAAACTTGAAAATCTTCAATTTGAGTTTTTTTTCAGTTTTTGAAATTCCTCAATTGTTCAATTTCTTCAACTTTGCAATGCCTTCACGCTTTCCGTGGTTGTTCTTCATTGACTATATATATTTTAGTTTATGTCCTCTACGGCATTCACTTACTGCTATTTCTTGAAGTTGTTTTTTTTCTAAGTGAATGTGATCAGAGTCGTCCCCCTCTATGCTAAACTCAACCCAATCTGCTCACAAATTCTTCATGTGCGTTTTATTTCCAACCCGTTCAAAATCTTCACTGCGTCCTTGTCTGCTGAAGTATTTGCGAATGAGACGTTAAAATTTTCCTATCTGAAATTTCGGCTTTGCCCTTCAAACCATTCCACATTCCACTATATGACTTATCTATTCACCCACGATCTCACATGATCTCCACCTCTGTGTACATGGGTGACAGATGTCGCACGGATGAGAAGGGTCAGGGGCACATTCGTCCACTTTCCTCGGGCGAACAGTTTTCACCTCGGCTATAAATACCCCCTCACCCTCCTCACTTTGTTTTTACTCCGCTCGACCTCCACTCCCTTGCTCGAGCTCTCAAAACCTAGCACCATAGCTACTTCCACCGTCGCCGGTGAGGAAGAGCTTCGCTGCCTCGACCTCGTCACCGCCGTACTCATGCTGGCCGCGGATTTCTTCACTCCGCCGCCTCCATAGCTGTCTTCCTCTGCCAAGCTAGGGCATGGAAGATCTAAACCGACGAGCTTCAAATCTACTATTCACAGTTCGTCGTGTTCTTCGTCAAGGGTAATTAAAAGCTACTTTTACTGCCCTTGTTGATTCCAGTGATTTCTACAAATCTTCAAAAATTTGTTTATTCATCAATCTTCACACTCTAAACACCTCACACAAATATCTGTTCTTGATCTATTTCTCTAAGCAACATTTTTCTTCAAGATTCCTCAATTCTGTGGATTTTCAAGCTATACAACTCTGGAACCTAAGTCAAAGAATGCTTAGTGAAATTCTTCAACTGACATTTGGTCAAATTCCTCAAACTTGTTCCTTTTAGCAAAAATTGCTGAGAACGCATATGACCTCTGCAAATTCTTCGCACCTATACTCTGTTCACAGCTACAAATGTCTGCTACTGAATCTCTAGGTTCTCATCAGCTTAACTCATTTGCAGCGTTCCTCGAAGACTAATTGCACACCTCCTCAGAGAACTCAATTGTTCAAAATCCTCAGCTGAAGAAAATGGCTGACGACAAGAAACCTCAGAAAGGAGGGAAGAAACTGGAAGTCAACACTGCCTTTGAAATTCCTGATGATATCTATGAAGAATACTGCTATCCTGATGAGGCCAAATATGGCAAGGAGACCAAGAATCAGCAGAAGGTGCGCATACAAAGGATAGAGAGAAGATGGGTTAGAGAATGGAGGGAATATCGCTATGTCACACCCAAGTACATGAAGAAATTCGTTGTACACTCTCCATACCCAAGACCTCCATTGGCACCTGGCCATATTGTTGATCCTTCTTGCATCAGAAGAGGTGAGGAATTTCCCAAGGAATGGGCCAAGCGTCAAGCTAAGTTGGCTAGAATTGCCAAAGAGGCAGTGAGGAAATTCAATGAAGATTCTGCTGCTGCTACTGCTGAGGCCTCTGCTAGCAAGCCTAAAAAGGCAATGCCCAAGAAACAGCTCGCAAGCCTAGTTCTTTTGCCTCATAGCCAAGCTCCTCAGCAATACCCTCATGGCCCAGCTCTGCAAATCCCTCACGGAAAATTCCTCAAGCTACACCAGCTCCACCAAAGTCCTCAGCACCTGCGCATCTCACCTCGTGCCAAAGGACAACAGGCATCTCTATTGCCTCAGGAGCTTCTGCAAGTTCTTTGGCTCCTCCGCATTCCTGAATAGGCCCCACTCTACTAAAGTCTAAGGCCACTGCAGGACATGGTGCTAGACCAAGTCCTCACAAGAAGCAAGTCGCCTTCCATGTGACGTCTAGTGAAGACGAAGTTGATGATGAGGAACTCGCCAAAATCATCAGAGACAGACAGGAAAGGGCCGCTGAAGCCAAAGGCAGCAATGTGCCATTGATGCTGGATCCAAAGTTGATCCTTGATTTCATCGACCTATGGCATAAGGACCCCAACACTTCCTTGCCTGAGATGAACCTCACTCATGGTCAAAATCATATGCCGACTGCCTTCATTGGTGAGGAAAAATGGAAATTTGAACAGGCCAGAAAGGCAAAGAATGATCAGTACAAGAAAGAAATATTGCTGAAGAAAAATATCTTGAATATGTCTCCTAAGGAACTTGTGAAGCTGCAAGCTGAGATCAAAAACCTCAAGGATGAATTTGATAGATACTATGCTGATTGGCAGGGAGCCAAAGTCAGATTTGTCAAGATAACCAAGGGATTCATCTCAAACGTTGCAGCACCAACGCAACATGAATCTCCTCAGGCTGAGGCATCTGCTCAGCACACTGAAGAACATGCCAGCACCGCTGATCAAAATCAGGCTGCTGATGAAACTAAAGTTACCAGGGTTGATGACTATATTCCAGCCGCTAAAGAAATTGCCAGGGCAACCACTAGTGTTGTGCCTGAGTAACAAGCCAGGCCAGCTGAGAGTTCAACCGCTATGCCTGAAGAAACTGACCAAGCCAGGCAAACTGAAACAGTTGTGCCTGAGGTAATTGAACCCATTTCCTCTGCTCCTCCAAGACCAACACCAAGTCCAGTTCTTCCTTCTGCATCAGAAGTGAGGAAAACAAAGGCTGCGGAACGAGCAGCAGTGAAGAAAAGGAAAGCATCTGCTTCTTCAGAGTCTGTTGCCCTTGGAAGATGAAGAAATTGACTAGTTCGATCAAGAATCCCATTGATGTTGTTCCTCTCTCAAGCATGCCATCAAAGGAAATCATTCCTTTTGGTAAAGAATATGTTATCCCAAGCGGATCTGATGAAGATGTTCCTTCTGCTGCTTCTTCAGAGCAGTTGGACGAAGAAATTGAAGTGGATGATATCCCTTCAACCCCAGTGATCTCATCACATATGCCTTAGTTCACAACTGAAGAGGCGGGTGTTGAAGAATTAAGTGAAGATGATGAAGACATGGACATTGGAAGCACAACTCCTATGATGAATGATGACTTTGGGGAAAGTCAGCGCCCCAACTCTCCATTGTTCATGCCATTGCAACAAATTCCTCAGTCCCTAGAGCACACTGAAGTTCAAACGGGTTCTGACGAACCTCGCACCACTCCTTCCATACCTGAAGAAATTCTAGACACTAGTGCTGATGAAAATGCTGATGAGGAAATAAAGACTTAGGATGCAACTGAAGCAGAAACTAAAATTCCTCAGCCTATGATTCCTGAGGCTGTGATGCAATTAACTGATACTCCTCAACCCAAGCCAAAGGATCCCTTCTCTAAGAAGCAAAACTTCAAGGCTGATGACTTCTACCACGAGCATGTGTTCTTCACAGACTTCAACCCATATAACTCAGCTCGTCTTAGAAGGAAACGCTTCTAGACTGCCAGCCAAGCAAACTTCTATTCTTCATTGCTTTTTGATAAGGACAAAGTCTTCGACCATGTGGACATGGAATCACTGCCTTGCTTCACGACAGTCCTCAGCGTTCTTTACGATGCTGGACTGCTCACCCTCTGCACATATATATGTGATTGGAATGAAGAGCTCATTCTTCAGTTCTATGCAACACTGCACATCACACGAACTGCTGAAGATGTGAACTCTTGGGTGTTGGACTGGATGATAGAAAACACTCAGTTCAAAGGACCGGCCTCTGAATTGCTTCATGCCCTACCTATCAGTCCTCCCCTTGATGGTGCACAGTGTATATATCATGAACCTGAACTCACTGACCATTATATGCAAATGTTGATGAAGCCGCTGAAGCCTGGTCAAGCCCCAAGAACCAAATTCCTCGTGAAGGAGTTTCTATATGTGCCTCGGACTATCTATCACATTCTGACAAAGACATTGAGTGCAATCAAAGGCCACGACTCGAATGAAGAAGAGATCGTTGGCATCATGAAGAATCTGCTGTTCAATATAATGCATGGGATCCCCATCAACTATCATGACTTCTTCATGAGGACTTTGGCAAATTTTGCATTGTCTCCTTTTGAATTGAAGCCTTATGCTTCCTGGATTATGAGATTCATCAGAACAAGGTGTTCATCGCATACAAGGCTAACTTTCAGAATCATCTCAGCTATCTATCTCCACTTGAAGTCCTCAAACGAACAATTTCCTCAGTTGGCGGAAAAGGCAAAGCTGCAATCATTGATGAAGGAATTCGTCCATTGGATGGTCAGTTTCGCAAAGCTGCATCCTACTCCACCTATGATGACTCTGCCACTCATGAATCTGCCGCAAATGCCTCAAAGCAAAATCCTCACGGCACGGCTCCAAGGGTGATCACTGATCGCGAGCTTCTCCTTAGTCTTCATCAAAAGGTCGATCGCAACCATAAATGGGTCAAGAGGCAGTTTGGCTCAATTCTTCACAACATGACTGCTTATAACATCCCAATTTTCAATTTGGATGTTATCCCAGATCATTCATATGCATTCATTGTTTGAGCATTTTTGAGCATCAGTTATTTCAAAATTGATCCAAAACTTTAAGCAACTCAAGGACCGAAGATAGAGAGTTGGAAGTTTTCCATTGAGAACCCACTATTTTTATTTCTTTCCAAGTGGGGTTGGATCAATAATATTTTTGTAAAATTTTATTTTTCCAATATTTAAGATAATATAACTTCTTCAAACATATAATAAAAATGTTGGAATTTGATTTTTGAGTAAAAATAATTTTTATTGGATTTTATTTGAAGTTTATTATTATAAAAATTGCTTGAAATGGTTATTTTCTTTTTAGGCATTTTAATATCAAAAAAAATGTTCACTTTGTTCTAAATATTAGGTTTAGACAGTGAAAATTATTTTTGGTATTTTTAGATTTGTTTTTATTTTGTTTGTTTCTTTTGGTTCGGGCGAATATAAAAAAAATATGAAGCGCCCTACCGAGCCACGCCAAACGGCCCAGCCCGCGAGCCGGCCCGCGCAGCCGCCAGGCCCCCGCTCGCGCGCGCACGCCCGCCCCCGCCTGGGCCGCGGCCCACCTGGCTCGCCAGCCTCCACCGCCTGGGCCGCGGCCCAGCTGGCCCGCCAGCCGCCACCGCCTCCCGCTCCGACTCCGGACGGAGTCCGGACCGCCACCGCCGAGTCCCGCCGGGACATGCCTCCCGAGGCCGTGCCCCCTTCCC
>LR738714.1:176748307-176774546 GCA_902687465.1 Secale cereale | reverse complement strand
ACCCCCCCCGCCTCCTCCCTGTCCAGCCGCCGCCGCCGCTTTGTCCCGCCTTGCATCGCCGCCGCTGCCGCCCGTCGCCTTGCCTCCCCCTCGCCGAGTCGAAGCCACCGGAGCCGCCAACGCCGAAGCCGACGCCACCTCTGACCTCGCCGCTGGCCGGTTCTTCGCCGGTTTTTTTTGCCGGTTTTCTAGGTAAAAACCTAGGCGTTATTTATTTATTTAGTTAGTTCGGTTTTTTTGGAAAAACCCTAGTTCGTTTTTTTCTGGTTTTATTATTTAACGAATGTCCGCTTTTTAGTTAAAGAAAATGAACGTTCGCAAATTAGACTTTTCTTTTTCTGTTAATTTTCGTCAAGGACCTATCTGCGATAAAAAAATTACAGATCGGTCCATGATCTTCAAACCCTCGTAAGTTTTTACTCGTTAGTCGGAATTAGGTGAAACCAACGCCAATTTCTTTGTTTTGATGTTATCTTTCCATTAGCGCAGCTCAAAGATGTTTTTGAAAGTTTTAAAATTTGAATTCAAACAGTTTTGTGTTTTTAACTTTGTTTGATCGTATCTCGAGTTTTGTAACTCCGTTTGAGTTGATTCTTTTTGCAAATCGAAGATCTTGACTTAAACTTTCTGACAAGGCCAAATTCACTTAATTTTGGAGCTGTTAGAAGTTTTTTTGTTGCAAGAGTTATTCTCTTGTTTTTGAAGACTTTCGAGATTTGTTCTTCGATTCTGTTGCATGATTTCTTATGTATGCTATTGTTTGATTGCGATAGAATTTCCGGAGTGCGAAGCGTCCTACTACGAGTCTTTAGGTTTCAGGGATTGGTAGCAAGGCAAGTACATACTTTGATCATACTTTCCAATACCCAGTTTTATTGCATTAGTTATATCCTCAAACACTTGAATGAGTAGGACTGGTTACATAATATGTTGCTTTGTAGTTAATGAGGTAGGAACCCAATGACTTGAGATCAATCCAAGGGAATATACGGTTTGTTACTTGTTGCTTATCCATGCTTCTAGACGTGGATTGGTATGAGTGATTTCATGAAAGTTGTGAGTGTAACAACAACTAAGGGTTTCTTTAAGGTGAAAATTTAATACACATCTGGCTGGATTGGTTTTGGCACCCTGGGGATGGACCAGTGGGTGTGAGGGAACCTCGGGATATACCAGTGCTGCCCAAGGAATGCCACCCAGGCTCAAAGGGATCATATATCATTCATGCCTAGAAACTTCCGTGTGCAGCCACAATGCCATTATGGGCTTTGGCATAGTTGAGTATGTTCTGTGATCTCTTTCCGAGGTAGACTAGCAGATGTAGTGGATGTAGGTGGTACGGTCTACCCAGGGTTAAGATTTAATGCTTCTGAAAGACTGTGTCATGGTCATCCGTTTCTCAAACACCATGCAGTGCGAGAAATCAAATGGAGGAGATCGAGTCGTGTGGGGAAAAGTGCACAAACCTCTGCAGAGTGTACAAACTATTCATGAGTAGTCATGTCCCCGGTTATGGAATTTCTTGAGTATCCTGGTATTTGAATTATGGACTGATCTTATCACTTTATTTAACTTGTTGGGTTATTAATGACTTTGGTTATGGGATTGAGATGGGGTTACCATTCTCAATTGTTCATGATTAAATTTAACAAAGTAGTTAAATAAATAGATTCCTCTGTTGTAGGGAAAAACTAGCTTTATGCAACAAAATAAACCTTACAGCCTCCACCAGCCAAATATGCATGTAGTTGTAGACATTGCTCTTTATCATTACAGTGTGTTCTTGCCAACATATTCAATGTGCTGACCTACATGGCTGCAACATATCATGTTGCAGTGTTTTCAGACAAATATTAAGGTGCATTAGGTCGTTGTCATGCACTCAATATTTGTCGTGGAGTTGGATGGACTCAACTACTCTACATAGCTTCTGCGGTTTATTTTATTTAGTTGGCCTTTAGCCATTCTCGTGTAATGGATATTGCCTCTTCGAGGACTTTCGATGTAATAAAGTGTGATTGAATCTCTGCTATAAATACTCGAGTACTATGTGTGTCAGCATACCGATCTAGGGATGACACTGAGCACAGAGACTTCGGTTCATTGGAACTGTGGTTGCTACAAGATGGTATCAGAGCACACGTTGACTGTAGGACGTGACCACTAGGATAAGCCATAGGATGTTCTTCTCTATTCATTCTACTTCTTCTCTACTCATTCTAATTCTTCTCTATTTCTTTTCTATAGATGTCGGACCCAGTGAGCAAATTCACTCAGCCAGACGATGACACCCTTTCGGAAAGCACTTGAAGGAAGTCACTAGATACTTGTACCTTGGAATAACAAGTATCACTGGAGATCTTTACGCAACATCGCCGGAAGAGGAATGCTGGATGATCAAAGTTGGTGTACCTGGGAGAACTATTGCACCATTCACAGAGCCACTGGAGCTAGAATTCAATGCACCGACATGGAGCTTGGGAAAGAGTATGGCAGCTCACATCACATTTGGATGCATATGTTAAGTCTACAACAAGGACCTTGAAGACACCATCTTCCAGATTTGTGGACGTCAAGACCAGCAATGGGAGATGCTTCACACCAGGAAGGACGGATCCATTGCAGCATACATCCAGGAGATGGACCAACATAGTCGACGCTACGAGAATCAGATGTGCGCACTTATGCAGAAGACCAACATGGCAATAACCCGGAATGTGGAGCTAGAAGAAGAACTCATGACAGTACGAGATGGGTATGAAGAGGAAATTGACGTACTATTGGAGTAGAATGAAGCACTGAAGAAGAAGGTTGGAACTGGCACAGTGAAGCCAGAACAAGAGATAGGAATTACTATGGAGAACTACATTCTGATAGACGACACCGACAGTGATGAAAGTGACTATGAAGACGAAGCTAGAGTAGATATCATGGAGTCTTGAGATGACAGTGATTAGATGACCACCCTGTAATCATTAGTATTAATCCGAGTAGTTAGAATCATTTTCTAGCTTTGTAATAGGATCTTTTTGTGTGATCTTGATTGAAATTGAGTGATATGATATGAAATTGTTTGTCTCGTGTGCATATGGGTAGTGAATTCCCCTAGACCTCATTCTATTCTAATATATCCCCTCTAAAACTCTCAGATGCCTCTGAGAAGTGAGCTCAGATTCGAGTTTCCCCCTGAGCTCACCCATTTGATCCAGCAGCAGAACACTTTGACGCGACTACTTGTCCAGAATCAGAACAACAACAACAAAAACAACAACAAAAACAACAACAACAACAACAACAACAACAACAACAATAACAACAACAACAACAACAACAACAACAACAACAACAACAACAACAACAACAACAACAACCCACCTCTACCTCCCCATGACAACTTGACCCAGTTTTTAAGGTTGCAACCACCGATGTTCTCTAGTAGCACCGAGCCTATAGTTGCAGATGACTGGATCCGTAACATGGACAGCGAGCTAGCAACTGCAGGTTGCACAGATGCAGAGAGAGTGTGTTTTGCTGCACATCAGCTTGAGGGACCAGCAGCCGCTTGGTGGGAGAACTACACCGCCACCTACCCACTCACTACAATTACTTGGGATCAGTTTCAGCAATATTTTCGCATAGCACCTGTCTCAGCAGGAGCCATGAGCCTGAAGAAGCGTGAGTTTCGCAACTTGCGCCAAGGAAACCGTACCGTGGGGCAGTACGTGGATGACTTTAGGCAGTTAGCTCTCTACGCGCCAGATGATGTGTCCACTGACGCCGCGAAGCAGGAGAAGTTTCTAGAAGGACTCAATGACGAGATGAGTATGCAGCTAATGCAGGCAACCTACAACAATTATCAAGAGCTAGTGGACAAAGTTATCATGATAGAAGGAAAGCAGCAACAGATTGAAAACCACATGAGGAAGTATGGAGCTGGGAAGTTTAACTCTAGAGCCCAGCAGAAGCCCCACTATACCCCATACTCAGGAAGACACAACCATCCCACCCATAACCATGGAGGCCATTCTAATAATGGAGGGAATGCACCCAACCGTAGTAGTGCTAGGAATGGCAATGGGAATGGAGGAAACAACAGTCAGAATCATTCCACTCCCTCAACGCCTGCCAAGAAGGATCTAAGCCATGTTACTTGTTTCAAGTGTGGGAAGACCGGAAGTTACTCCAATGAATGTCCCGAGTTAAAGAATGGGAATGGCAATGGAAGCACAGGAAAGAAGCCTAACCAGTTCACTAGAGGACAAGTGAACCACGACAGTGTGGAGGATATTGACGAGTAGCCCGACGCAGTTGTTGGTAACTTTTTGATTAATTCATTTACTGCCCTTGTTCTTTGTGACACTGATGCATCGCATTCATACATATCAAGGGGTTTTGTGGAAAAGTATAAATTGCCCACCGTAGCCCTTAGGACTGTTGGAAATATGCCCTACAGGCAATAATAAAATGGTTATTATTATATTTCCTTGTTCATGATAATTGTCTATTGTTCATGCTATAATTGTATTATCTGGAAATCGTAATACAAGTGCGAATACATAGACCACAACATGTGCCTAGTGAGCCTCTAGTTGACTAGCTCGTTGATCAATAGATGGTTACGGTTTCCTGACCATGGACATTGGATGTCATTGATAATGGGATCACATCATTAGGAGAGTGATGTGATGGACAAGACCCAATCCTAAGCATAGCATAAGATCGTGTAGTTCGTCTGCTAAAGCTTTTAGAATGTCATGTATCTTTTCCTTAGACCATGAGATTGTGCAACTCCAGGATACCGTAGGGCTACTTTGGGTGTGCCAAACGTCACAACATAACTGGGTGGCTATAAAGGTACACTACGGGTATCCCCGAAAGTATCTGTTGGGTTGGCACGAATCAAGACTGGGATTTGTCACTCCGTATGACGGAGAGGTATCTCTGGGCCCAGTCGGTAAGACATCATCGTAATGAGCTCAATGTGACTAAGGAGTTCGTCATAGGATGATGTATTACGGAGCAGGGCATACCGACGATTGAATCTCGGGCAAGTACTATACCGATAGACAAAGGTAACTGTATACGGGATTGATTGAATCCTTGACATCGTGGTTCATCCGATAAGATCATCATGGAACATGTGGGAGCCAACATTGGTATCCAGATCCCGCTATTGATTATTGGCCGGAGAGATGTCTCGGTCATGTCTGCATGGTTCCGGAAACTATAGTGTCTACACACTTAAGGTTCGATGACGCCAGGGTTATAGGGAATATATATGTACGTGGTTACCGAATGTTGTTCAGAGTCTCGCATGAGATCCCGGACATCATGAGGAGTTCCGGAATGGTCCAGATGTAAAGAATTATATATAGGAAGTGAGGATTTGGCCACCGAAAGTGTTCCGGGCATCACCGGCAATGTACCGGGACCACCGGAAGGGTTTCGGGGGTCCACCGGGAGGGGCCACCGGCCCCGGAGGCTTGCGTGGGCCAAGAGTGTGAAGGAACGATCCCCTAGGTGGGCTGGTGCGCCTCCCACCAGGGCCCAAGGCGCAAGAGAGGATAAGAGGGGGGGAACCCTAGGCACATATGGTCCTAAGGCCCACCTAGGGCGCGCCCCCCTCTCTCCCCCTCTGCTCCCCCCAATCCCACTAGGACTGCCCCCCAGGGTGGGAACCCTAGAGGGGGCGCACCCCCTCCCCTTCCCCTATATATAGTGGGGGGTTTTGGGGCTGCCATACACATGAGTTCATCTCTCTCTCTCTCTCGGCGCAGCCCTACCTCTCCCCCTCCTCGTCTGTCGTAGTGCTTGGCGAAGCCCTGCTGGAGTACCACACTCCTCCACCACCACCCTATCGTGCTGGTGCTGGACGGAGTCTTCCCCAACCTCTCCCTCTCTCCTTGCTGGATCAAGGTGCGGGAGACGTCACCGGGCTGCACGTGTGTTGAATGCGGAGGCGCCATTGTTCGGCACTTAGATCGGATTCGGCCGCTATCTGAATTGCTTCGTATACGAATCCACCAACCACGTTCTTGCAATGATTCCACATCGCAATCTTCAAAGGTCCGAAGATGCACTCCCCTCTCGTTGCTAGTCACTCCATAGATAGATCTTGGTGATGCATAGAAATTTTTAGAATTTCTGCAACGATCCCCATCAGTGGCATCATGAGCTAGGTCTATGCATAGTTTCTATGCATGAGTAGAACACAAGTAGTTGTGGGCGTCGATTTGTCAATTTACTTGCCATTACTTGTCTTATCTTGATTTGGTGGCATCGTGGGATGAAGCGGCCCAGACCGACCTTACACGTACGCTTACGTGAGACAGGTTCCACCGACTGACATGCACTAGTTGCATAAGGTGGCTAGCGGGTGTCTATCTCTCCCACTTTAGTCAGATAGGATTCGATGAAAAGGCTCCTTATGAAGGGTAAATAGAAATTGGCATATCAGGTTGTGGTTTTGGCGTACGTAAGAAACGTTCTTGCTAGAAACCTATAGCAGCCACGTAAAAACTTGCAACAACAATTAGAAGACGTCTAATTTGTTCTTGCACCATGTGTTGTGTGATGTGATATGGCCAAACGGATGCGATGAATGATATATGTGAGATATGAGATTGATCATGTTCTTGTAATAGGAATCGTGACTTGCATGTCGAGGAGTATGACAACCGGCAGGAGCCATAGGAGTTGTCTTATTTTATTGTATGACCTGCGTGTCATTGAAAACATCATGTAATTACTTTACTTTATTGCTAACCGTTAGCCACAGTAGTAGAAGTAACGTTTGGTGAGACAACTTCATGTAGACACGATGATGGAGATCATGGTGTCATGCCGGTGACGATGATGATCATGGAGCCCTGAAGATGGAGATCAAAAGGAGCAAAATGATATTGGCCATATCATGTCACTATTTGATTGCATGTGATGTTTATCATGTTTTACATCTTATTTGCTTAGAACGACGGTAGCTTAAACAAGATGATCTCTCACTAAAAATTTCAAGAATTGTGTTCCCCCTAACTATGCACTGTTGCTAAGGTTTGTTGTTCCGAAGCACCACGTGATGATCGGGTGTGATAGGCTCTAACGTTCGCATACCACGGGTGTAAGCCAGATTTATACATGCAATACACTTAGGTTGACTTGACGAGCCTAGCATGTACAGACATGGCCTCGGAACACGGAAGACCGAAAGGTCGAACATGAGTCGTATAGAAGATACGATCAACATGGAGATGTTCACCGTTGATGACTGGTCCGTCTCACGTGATGATCGGACACGACCTAGTCAATTCGGATCATGTATCACTTGGATGACTAGAGAGATGTCTATCTGAGTGGGAGTTCATTTTATTTGTTTAGATGAACTTAATTATCATGAACATAGTCTAAAATATTTACAATATGTCTTGTAGATCAAATGGCCCACGCTAATGTTGCCCTCAACTTCAATGCGGTCCTAGAGAAAACCAAGCTGAAAGACGATGGTAGCAACTATACGGATTGGGTCCGTAACTTGAGAATCATCCTCATAGCTGCCAAGAAAGCATATGTCCTTGAAGCACCGCTAGGTGACGCACCCGTTTTCCCAGCAACTCAAGATGTTATGAACGCCTAGCAGCCGCGTAGTGATGATTACTCCCTGGTTCAGTGCGGAATGCTTTACAGCTTAGAATTGGGGCTCCAAAAGCGTTTTGAGAAACACAGAGCATATGAGATGTTCCAAGACCTGAAAATGTTTTTCCAAGCTCATGCCCGGGTCGAGAGATATGAATTCTCCTACAAGTTCTAAAGTTGTAAGATGGAGGAAAATAATTCTGTAACCGAGCATATACTCAGAATGTCTGGGTTGCACAACTGCTTGTCTCAGCTCGGAATTATTCTCCCAGATGATGCGGTTGTTGATAGAATCCTCCAATCGCTCCCACCTAGCTACAAGAGCTTTGTGATGAACAACAATATTCAAGGGGATGGAGAAGGCCATTCCCTAGTTATATTCAATGCTGAAATCAGCGGAGGTGGAGATTAAAAAGGAATCAAGTGTTGATGGTGAATAAAACCACTAAGTTCAAGAAAGGCAAGGGTAAGAAGAACTTCAAGAAGGACGGCAAGGGAGTTGCCGCGCCGGTAAGCCAGTTGCCTAGAAGAAGCCAAAGAATGGACCCAAGCCTGAGACTGAGTGCTTTTATTGCAAGGGAATGGGTCACTAGAAGCGGAATTGCCCTAAATACTTAGAGGATAAGAAGGCAGGCAACGTCAAAGGTATATGTGATATACATGTTATTGATGTGTACCTTACCAGTGCTCGTAGTAGCTCCTGGGTATTTTATACCGGTGCAGTTGCTCACATTTGTAACTCAAAGCAGGAGCTGTGGAATAAGCGGAAAGTAGAGAAGGACGAGGTGACGATGCGTGTCGGGAATGGTTCCAAGGTCGATGTGATCGCCATCGGCACGCTACCTCTACATCTACCTTCGGGATTAGTTTTAAACCTCAATAATTGTCATTTAGTACCAGCTTTGAGCATGAACATTGTATCTGGATCTCGTTTAATGCGAGATGGCTACTCATTTAAATCTTAGAATAATGGTTGTTCTATTTATATGAGAGAAATGTTTTATGGTCATGCCCCGCTAGTCAATGGTTTATTTTTATTGAATCTCGAACGTGATGTTACACATATTCATAGTGTGAATGCCAAAAGATGTAAGGTTGATAATGATAGTCCCACATACTTGTGGCACTGCCGTGTTGGTCATATTGGTGTCAAACGCATGAAGAAACTCCTTGCAGATGGACTTTTGGAGTCTCTTGATTATGAATCATTTGACACGCGCGAACCATGCCTCTTGGGCAAGATGACCAAGACTCCATTCTCCGAAACAATGAGTCGAGCAACCAACTTGTTGGAAATCATACACACTGATGTGTGCGGTCCGATGAGCGTTGAGGCTCGCGGTGGTTATCGTTATGTTCTCACCCTCACTGATGACTTGAGTAGATATGGGTATGTCTACTTGATGAAACACAAGTCTGAGACCTTTGAAAACTTCAAGGAATTTCAGAATGAGGTTGAGAATCAACGTGACAAAAAAATAAAGTTCTTGCAATCAGATTGTGGAGGAGAATATTTAAGTCACGAATTTGGCACACACATAAGGAAATGTGGAATTGTTTCACAACAGACGCCACCTGGAACACCTTAGCGTAACGGTGTGTCCGAACATCGAAATCATACTCTGTTGGACATGGTGCGATCTATGATGTCTCTCACCGACCTACCGCTATCATTTTGGGGTTATGCTTTAGAGACAGCCGCATTCACTTTAAATAGGGCACCGTCTAAATCCGTTGAGACGACATCGTATGAACTATGGTTCGGGAAGAAACCTAAGTTGCCGCTTCTAAAAGTTTGGGGATGCGATGCTTATGTCAAGAAACATCAACCTAAAAAGCTCGAACCCAAATCGGAAAAATGTGTCTTCATAGGATACCCTAAGGAAACTATTGGGTATACCTTCTACCTCAGATCCGAAGGCAAGGTCTTTGTTGCCAAGAATGGATCCTTTCTGGAGAAAGAGTTTCTCTCGAAGGAAGTAAGTAGGAGGAAAGTGGTACTTGATGAGGTGATTGTCACCCCTCTCGAACCAGAAAGTAGCGCAGCACAGGAAGATGTTTTTGTTGTGCCTGCACCGACTAGAGATGAAGTTAATGATAATGATCATGAAACTTCGGATCAAGTTACTGTTGAACTTCAAAGGTCCACGAGGACACGTTCCGCGCCACAGTGGTACGGCAACCCTGTCCTGGAAATCATGTTGTTGGACAAGGGTGAACCTTCGAACTATGAAGAAGCGATGGCGGGCCCGGATTCCAACAAATGGCTTGAAGCCATGAAATCTGAGATAGGATCCATGTATGATAACAAAGTATGGACTTTGGTTGACTTGCCCGATGATCGGCAAGCCATAGATAATAAATGGATGTTTAAGAAGAAGACTGACGCAGATGGAAATGTGACCATCTATAAGGCTCGGCTTGTCGGTAAAGGTTATCGACAAGTTCAAGGAATTGACTACGATGAGACTTTCTCTCCCGTAGCGATGTTGAAGTCCGTCCGAATCATGTTAGCAATTGCCGCATTCTATGATTATGAGATATGGAAAATGGACGTCAAAACGGCATTCCTTAACGGCTTCCTTAAGGAAGAATTGTATATGATGCAGCCGGAAGTTTTTGTCGATCCTAAGAATGCTAACAAGGTATGCAAGCTCCACCGCTCCATCTATGGGTTGGTTCAAGCATCTCGGAGTTGGAACATTCGCTTTGATGAAGTGATCAAAGCGTTTGGGTTCATACAGACTTATGGAGAAGCCTGTATTTAGAAAAAGTAAGTGGGAGCTCTGTAGCATTTCTCATATTATATGTGGATGACATATTATCGATGGGAAATGATGTAGAACTCTTGGAAAGCATAAAGGCCTACTTGAATAAGTGTTTTTCAATGAAGGACCTTGGGGAAGTTGTTTACATATGTCGGTGTAATAGAGTAGGGGTACCCTAGTATCCCGAACTTGTGCACGGGCGGTCGCAGCGTCCCGCGGCAAGGCTTGCCGGGTGACCGCCAAGGTCCTCCGTGGTTCCTTTTGAGCCATTCAAGAACAAAGTATTCAAGCCAAGGAGACAAGGCCCCGGCAAGAGGAGCTTGCCGGGAAGGCCACTCAAGGCACAAGACCCCGGCAAGAGGAGCTTGCCAGGAAGGCCAACCAAGGAATCTCAAGGAACTTGCCGCAACGCGCCACGCGTCCCGGCAAGGCCCGGTGAGCGGCAAGCTCCCGGACGCGACAAGACAACGACCGCAGCAAGGCGCTTGCCGCGGCAAGCTACCACTCTGTACCCACGCTCCAGCACACCCGCCAATGTGTCGCTCTGGGACCCTTCCAGGCGTACGTGGCGGGAGGCTGTGCAGCCAGCGGTGCGCGGTGGCAAGCGGCGCTGACAAGATTGCCATCGTGGCGAACGGTGGCGTCCCTGACGGTCCCTTTTTGCACTGTTTGGGCGACGCAGACGGACATTTAATGCTCTTGTCCCCTGCCATCAGGGTTAGGTATGATGCACTGTACAGGTAGTTGTACCAATCGCAACACCTTTCCATTTTAACCCTTGTCTACGTTGCCACCTGTCGGTGACCCCTTGAGCATATAAAAGGAGGCCCATGCGCAACGTAGAGGGGGGGAGGCAGAAGAACTCTCACGTTCGGTCTCGTTAGCTGCTGGTGTGTACTGTAGCACTCAGCGCTCCCGAGCAAGAACTCAATACAAACCACAAAGTAGGAGTAAGGTTTTACGCATCCGTGCGGCCCGAACCTGGGTAAACTGCTCATGTGCTTCGCCTCGATCTGCTCTTCGTGCGATCTCCGCCCCCGCCGAACCGAAAGGGGCTCGGTCCCCATAGGTGCTCGTGGATCAGTTTCCCCGACATCTTTGGCGCGTCAGGTAGGGGTGCGTCGAGATTGTGTGAACCTGATCCGGCGTCCACACGAGCTAGATCTCCATCATCTTCATCGACATGCCGCCGAAGAAGAAGGCTTCGGAGGCGGTTGCTCCGTCCGCGCCGAACCCACCACCGCCGGAGCAAACGGTTGGTGGGATAGACGCCAGCGGAAGAACGGGCGTCGACGAGGGAGCTCACGGTGCTGCCAGGTCCAAGGACAAGGCTGCGCTGCCCATCGGCGGCGTAGTCGGCTCCCACAACAACCGGGCGCACTCCAAGACCTCGGCGTCCGTGCATGCACCGCGCCCATCTCAGGAGGCGCGGGACCGGCAGCATCATGGTACTCACGGTACCATATGTTTGCTAGGCCAAGATCGATCTGGTGGGTCTCGGAATGCCCAAGACCAGCATGCACGCCAACATGCTGGCACGAGCGAGGCACGGTCGCTTGGACGGGACACTACTCCTTCTAACATGGTTAGAAGTCCGAGCATATCCCGCTCCTCACACCGTTCGCCGCCGCTACCCGCCACTCCAGCGGAACCTTTGGCGCGAGCTCAACTGCTCCTAGACTACCCTCCAACGACAGACAAGATCGACGATTGGAGGGCTACTATTCAGAGTCTCATCGGCTTCGCCAACGGCGACACTCCGCGGCAGCCAAGTACATCGCAGCTGCGGCAAGTCAGCCAGGCGCAAGCCGATGGCGACAAGACCGGTGGGGGTGCAACCACCGTGCACTCTCTGCCCCGAAGGCCAAGATCGCCGACTCGCCGGATCCACCTCGACAGCGACTCCACCGCGTCATCAGATCCACGAGCTCGTCGCGATCAATGCCAAGTTCTTCACGAACGACAGCAAGAAGATGCTCGCACTCGCATCGAGCGCTGAAGAGAAGCGCGGCATCAATCCGACCAGCGCGCTGGGCCCACTGTCGACATGCATGCGCCCGGGGAACCAGGCGACTTGCCGTACGCGGTAGGTTGCCCTGCGTTTACTCGTGAGCTGCGGCAAGTCCAGTGGCCCAGCACGAAGAATTTCAAGCCAGACGTACCAGAGAAGTATGACGGCAAGTCGCATCCATCAGAGTTCCTCAGCATCTACACCATCGCGGTGCAAGCTGCTGGGGGGCGGGACGACAAGATCCTTGCCAACTACTTCCCGCTGGTGCTCAAGCCCAACGTCAGGTCCTGGCTCATGCACTTGCCGGACAACTCCATATCCTCCTGGGCAGACCTATGCCATCAATTTGTCGGCGCCTTTACAGGCGGCCACAAACCTCATGGCCAAGAGAGTGACCTTCATCTGCTCGCCCAGAAGGAAGGAGAGCCCCTGCGCAAGTACATTCAGAGATTCAGCCGTGTACAGCACAACATCCCAGATGTCCACCCTGCCGCGGTCATCAGCGCGTTCCATCAGAACGTGCGTAACCGCAGGATGCGGGAGGAGATGGCGATGTGCAAGATCAGAGACGTCAGTGAGCTGTATGACCTGGCCGACAAGTGTGCATGTGTTGAGGAAGGGAGGAAACTCCCCGGAGAGAAAACAGGAGCAGGAGGATCTGACAGCGAGGATGCTGCCCCGGCAAAGAAAAACCGGCGGCGGAACAACATGAAAAATAAAGGCAAAGATGTGCTAGTCGTTGAGCAGTCCGGCAACGAAGGTGGCGCCAAGAAAGCCAAAGTTGGTAGCTCCGGCAAGGATATTGCTGCATGCACCAACTGCCAGGCTGTGGCGGCCGCCGACAAGCAGGACGGCACCGACAAGCAGTACTGCAAGATCCACCGCACCAAGGGTAATGACCTCCAGAACTGCAAGAGGGTCGAGCAGCAAAAGGTTGAATACGAGCGGCGCGACAAGGAGAAGGCCCAAGGAGGTGCTGGAGGATCCGGCCAGAAGCGCCCCAGCCTGGGAGGACGCCGCGGCAAGGCCAAGCAGCGGCAAGGAGACAGACCTCCCCGCGGCCGCGACAAGGATGAAGATGACGACGACGATGAAGACATGGACGATGTCGAGACCAGTGAGCAGGAGTTCCAGAAAGCCACAGAGGTCTTGTGTGTTGACGGCGGTGCTTCTCTGCATACTTCACACCGCCAACTCAAGCAGTGGGTGCGGGAAGTCAATGCGGCAGAAACACCTGTCGAGTCACGCAAGCTTCTGAAATGGTCCAGCACGCCTATCATCTTTGATATTGAGGACGACCCCGATCGCACAACTACGGTCGGGTGCTTGCTGATGTTGGTTTCACCAACCATCCGCAACCTCAAGGTCACTAAGATGCTAGTTGACGGTGGGGCCCGCTTGAACCTGATCTCCTCCGCTGTACTCCAGAAACTCCAGATCCCTGACAGCGAGCTCGAAGAGACCGACACATTCCAAGGAATCAACCGGGGAAGGAGCAAGCCAAAGGGGAAGGTCACGTTGCCAGTGACATTTGGCAGCAAGTTGAACTTCAGGACTGAGAGGGTCACCTTTGACGTTGTCGATTTTCCATTGCCTTACAATGGGATACTCGGCCGTCCAGCACTCGCCAAATTCATGGCAGCCTCTCACTATGCATACAACATGCTGAAGATGCCAGGCCCGATAAGTGTCATCTCCGTCCCTGGCGACAAGAAGGATGCTCTTATCTGCGCCGACAAGATATACCAGGAAGCAGCAGACGCAACAGATCGCAAGACACCTGTCGTTGAAGCTCCCGGGGGGAAGAAGAAGACCAAGTCCGGCAAGAGTTCTGATGCCCACTTCGGCAAGCGCACCTCTTCGGAGTGCTGCGCTACCGTCGAGGACGCACCATCGAGCTCCACCGGCAAATGTAAGAAGACAATGGCAGCTCCGCCAGAGACCAAGAAGGTGTCCGCCAAGGAGGACGGCACTGGTGGTACCTTCACCATCGGTGCCACTCTTGACCCTAAATAGGAAAGCGCGCTCATTGCTTTCCTGCGGGCGAACGTCGACGTGTTTGCGTGGCAACCGCCTGACATCCCCGGTGTTCCCAGGAAAGTAATTGAGCAACATCTTGCCGTCTGTCCTCATGCGCGGCCCGTCAAACAGAAAGTCAGGAAAGAAGCAGTGGAGCACCAAGAATTCATCGCAGAAGAGATCAAGAAGTTCGAAGCGGCAGGCCTTGTCAGAGGAGTGCTCCATCCTACGTGGTTGGCCAATCCTGTAGTCGTGCGCAAGGCAAACGGGAAATGGAGGCTTTGTATCGACTTTACCGATGTCAATAAAGCTTGTCCCAAAGACCCATTTCCCTTGCCGCGCATTGACCAGATTGTTGACTCCACGGCCGGATGTGACATGCTTTCATTTCTTGAAGCATACTCAGGATACCATCAGATCTTCATGGCAGAAGAGGATGAGGAGAAGACCGCATTCATCACTCCATGTGGCACGTACTGTTTCAGACGGATGCCTTTCGGATTGAAGAATGCTGGTTCAACATTTGCAAGGGTAGTCCATGCCGCTTTTGAGCCACAAATACACAGAAATGTGGAAGCCTACATGGATGACATAGTGGTCAAGAGCAAGGACAAGGCAACTCTGATTCAAGATTTAGACGAGACCTTTGCAAATCTGCGCAAGATCAGCCTCAAGCTCAACCCCGAGAAGTGTGTGTTTGGAGTCCCTTCCGGCAAGCTTCTCGGGTTCTTCGTGTCTCAGCGGGGAATTGAAGCCAACCCCGACAAGATCAAGGCCATTGAGCAGATTGAAGCACCAAAGCGCGTCAAGGATATACGAAGACTTGCCGGTTGCATGGCTGCTCTCAGCAGGTTTATCTCTAAGTCTGCTGAGCGCGCCCTGCCATTTTTCAAAATATTGAAAAAGGCAGGTCCAATGAAATGGACTCCGGAAGCGGAGGCTGCGCTGCAAGACTTGAAGAGATACCTGTCCTCCACTCCAACACTTGTCGCACCTAAGCCAGAAGAGAAGTTGTTGTTGTATCTAGCGGCAACCAATCAAGTGGTTAGTGTTGCGTTAGTAGCGGAGAGGGAGGCAGATGATGAGCCCGCAACCACGGCAGGCGCATCCAGCGACAAGCAGGGGGCTTTCCCGACAAGCTCAGGTCTCGACAAAGATGGATCTGCGCAGGCGCAAGAGGAGATACGGAAGAGAATGGTGCAGCGCCCAGTTTACTTTGTCAGTTCCCTTCTGCAGGGGGCTAGGTCAAGGTACTCTAGTGTGCAGAAATTGCTTTTCGGCCTTCTCATGGCCTCGAGAAAGCTGCGCCATTACTTCCAAGCACATGAGATAACAGTTGTCACTGGTTTTCCGCTGAAGAGGATACTGCAAAATCTAGAAGCAACATGAAGGATTGTTGAGTGGGCACTGGAACTGTCAAGCTTTGGCCTCAAATTTGAGAGCACTTCAACTATCCAAGGCAGAGCATTGGCAGAATTCATAATAGAGTGGACGCCAACACCAGATGAAGAAATTCCAGAAACGAGCATCCCCGTCAAGGAAGCAAGCAAAGAGTGGCTGATGTACTTTGATGGTGCCTTCTCGCTGCAAGGCGCCGATGCTGGCGTGCTGCTTGTCGCACCCACAGGAGAGCACCTCAAGTACGTAGTCCAGATGCACTTTCCCCAGGAGCAAGCAACAAACAATACCGCAGAGTATGAGGGTTTGCTTGCCGGTCTCAGGATCTTGGCAGACCTTGGGATCAAGAAGCTCATTGTCAGGGGTGACTCGCATCTTGTCGTCCGCCAAGTGAACAAGAATTATCAGAGCACGTTGATGGAAGCCTACGTTGATGAAGTGAGAAAGCTAGAAGAGCACTTTGACGGCCTACAGATGGAGCATGTCCCAAGAGCTCAGAACGACATTGCCGATGGCCTGTCGAAGTACGCCGCACTTAAGTTACCTGTGGAACCAGGGATCTTTGTGCTCAAGCTGACTCAACCGTCTGTAACGCCATCAACTGGACAGAGCAAAAAGAGGAAGTTGATTTCCGGTGACTATTTTCCGGCAGAGCTTCCCGAAGCCGCCGCCAAGAAGGTCCCCAAGATCAACACCAAGAGTGCTGAGGAGCAGTCTGCTCCGGCAAGCCCTAGGGTTTGTTCCGTTGAAGCAGACGCTCCCGACGAGTTTTGCTCCGGCAAGCTTGCCGGGGAACGTCAAGCTCCGGCTGAGCCGCAGGTTCTCGCCGTAGAAGCGGATGTTCCCGCAGCAGCAGATGTGCCTTTAGTCCTTGTTGTCGAGCCACAAGCTCCAGCATGGGCACAACAGATTGTCCGTTTCCTTCAGACAGGAGAACTTCCCGAAGAGCAAGAAGAAGCGGAAAGAGTAGCCCGGCAGTCAAGTATGTACCAGTTTGTCGACAACACACTGTACAGAAGAAGACTCAACAGTGTGAAATTGAAGTGTATTCACCGGGAAGACGAACAAAAGCTGTTGGTAGAGATACATGGAGGCATATGTGGTCACCACATTGGCGCAAGAGCACTTGCCGGCAAAGCATTCAGGCAAGGTTTCTTCTGGCCGGCAGCCCTCCAGGATGCAACTGCACAAGTAACGAAGTGTGAAGCGTGCTAGTTCCATTCCAAGCAGATACACCAGCCAGCTCAAGCTCTCCAGACGATCCCTTTATCCTGCCCATTTTCGGTCTGGGGGCTCGACATCCTCGGCCCCTTTCCCTGCGCAGTCGGGGGCTTTGAGTACGTTGGAATCGACAAGTTCACAAGGTGGCCGAAAGTGGAAGCAGTGAGGAAGGTGACATCACAGTCAGCAGTCAAGTTCTTCAGGTCGATTGTTTGCCGCTTCGGGAAGCCTAACAGGATCATCACTGACAACGGTACGCAATTCACGAGCCGCACCTTCATGCAGTACGTCCACGATCTTGGCGCCAAGGTCTGCTTCGCTTCTGTTGCTCACCCGAGAAGCAACGGTCAAGCGGAGAGGGCAAATGCTGAAGTGCTGCGCGGGCTCAAGACCAGGACTTTCGACAGGCTGCGCAAGTGCGGAAGAAACTGGATTGAGGAGCTGCCGGTGGTTCTTTGGTCGATCAGGACGACGCCAAATCGAGCCACTGGCCGAACACCTTTCACTCTAGTCTATGGAGTAGAGGCAGTTCTCCCCACGGAACTCGTATACGGGTCACCTCGAGTGCTCGCTTATGATGAGCTTGAGCAAGAGCAGCTGCGACAAGATGATGCGCTGCTCCTCGAGGTGGACCGTCTTCAGGCTGCTGTACGAGCTGCTCGCTACCAGCAAGCTTTGCGCCGCTACCATAGCCGCAAAGTTAACGCCAGAAGTCTCGAGGAAGGCAACCTTGTTCTTCGGCGCGTTTAGTCCGCCAAGAATTCCAACAAGTTGACGCCGAAGTGGGAAGGCCCTTACCGGGTGAAAGGAGTCACTAGGCCTGGCGATGTCCGCCTTGAGACCGAAGATGGCATTCCGGTGAGCAACTCCTGGAACATCGAGCATCTTCGTAAGTTTTACCCGTAAGGCGCGGTTGCCGGAACCCGTTCCGGTAACCATCTTTTGTACAAGTCTTGCCGTTGTTGCATGTAATCCTTTGTACAAAGCCGGGCGCAGACCCCGTGCATAAGTAAAGCTCATGTGCTCCGCACATCTTGTCAATTTCGTGCTTTCTATTTTTTGCATGCGTTATCTGACACTTTGTGCAGCACCTACCCCCGATAAGCAATAACGAACCGTAAGGCTCCATATCCTTGTTTTCTCTTCTTTCTTTTTCTCAAGGAAAGGGGGGTTCCCTCGCCCACAAGTTTGCCGGGGGGAAGGAGAAGATAATGGTATGGACCAGGCGTCGTTCAAGAAAGTTCCGCCTTGCCGGGAAGCAAACAACAGAAAAGCTAAGTTGCCAAAGTTTGAGCAATCAGATTTTTAAATTTTTAAGTTATCTTCCTTGAACGACCTTGCTTTGTATGGAAAACCTGTGCGCGGAGGAACCAATTCGTAGCTAGTTGCGCCCTTACTTTGTTTCGAGTCCGCTCAACGACTTAAGTGTGCTACGACTAGTGTCGCGCCCTTACTTTGTTTTGAGTCCGCTCAACAACTTATGTGTGCTGCGACTAGTTGCGACAAGGTTTCTTGTCGGCAACGGCACCGCCAGCAGGCTACTGAAGTCCCGCACTCAGCGCTCGCGGCTAAGGTGCCTGCGCCGGCAAGTTCCCTAAAAGCGTAGGGCAGAAACATACAAAGGAAGGAATCAAGTAAAGGAAATAACATAGCAATCCTACCCAAAATAGATTTATATTACAAGGTAGCTTGTCGCAGCTCTAACAGATTGTTCTCATAACATGACAAGCAGCGACAGGGAAAGAAGAAAACGGGCGGCCTAATCTACGCGATCGCCCTCAACCCTCTTGATCCCACTCACCTTGTCCACAATGGGTGCGACAAGGGCCTTGAGCGCCTCCAGATCAACATCCGGAGGCAGGGACTTGAGGACGTTGGTGAGGTTGAGGCCCGGGTTGCGGAAGGCCACCTTCACCAACACCTTTTGGAGGGCTCCCGCGCAGATCTTGCGCGACTCGTCGGCCAGCTACTTTGGGATCTTCTCTCGGAGTCGCTAGAGGGCCGTCGCCACGCCTATGAAGAACAGAGTGAGCTTGGCGCTGGGTTGGAGGTTCTCATTGGAGGGATACCCGAGATCCTCCATCCCCAGCTGTGCCAGCTCCTTGTCGATATCTGTGGCAGCATTCACGAGACCCTACGTCTAGTGCTCGACGGTCTCCCTGAAAGTGTTCTGGACGGCAGCAGCACTCGCCAGCAGCGCCTTTTCGGCCTTGATCTCCTCCTTCAAGGCCGCCTCCTGCTCCCTGAGCCGTCCAGCGTCTTGGTCAAAGTGGTCAGCTTCAACTCAAGATCTGCGTTGGAGTCCTTGGTGGCGCTGAGCTCCTTGCCCTTCTCGGCGAGACGAACCTGCAGCTCTGAGTTGCTGTGGGCGTCCTTCTCCCACTCATGCTTGAGCCCGGCAAGCTCCTCGCCGCTCGCCTTGAGATCGGCCTCCAGCTGCGCCACCTTCATCTCCAGCTCCTTCTTGGTGGCCTCGGCAGCTGCGGCAGCGTCCTCTGCTTGCTTGAGGGCTCCGCCAAGTGATTGCTCGCGCGCGGCAAGCTCCTCCTCGTGGCTGTCAAGATTGACCTTCCGCTGCGGCAGCTCGCCCTCCCGCGCGGACAGCTTCTCAGCGGCAAGCCGCTGCTATTCTTCGACTTCAGCCTTCTCGAGGAAGAAGGCCTGCTGCTCCTCGGCAAGTTGCTCCCGCTCCTCTGCCAGGGACCGGAGAGCTGCCTGGTTGAGACCCCGGAGCTCCTTCGCGCGCTTCTCGATTTCAGCTCCCGCCTTCGTGGCAAGCGCCTCTCGGGACTCCAGCTTGGCCTGCCGAGCGCGGTACAGCGACAACAGCTTCCGCAGCAGCCCCTCCTCCTCAGGCTCTCCGCCGCTGCTGCTCGGCGCGTCAACTAGAGTCAGCCCAGCAGAGGCGAGCACCTCTCCGTCAAAGCTCTCTCCTTCGACCGGCGCCCTGGAGAGTGACACCCAGGGGAGATTGATGAAGACGCCATCGCCAGCCTTCAAGTAGACGCCTGGCTAGGGCTCTTCGGGGCCTGACGCTGCGGCAGCGGTGGGAGGGTCGGCGGTCGGCGTAGCGCCTGGCGCTCCTGCGGCCTCAGGGCCGTCAGTGCGATCGCCAGACCCCCTCGCCAGCTGCTGCGGCGGCAGCCTTGGCGGCCTCATCGCCGGCGGGATCGTCGGCGCCGGCTGCTTCTTCGGTGGCAGCGGTGTCGCCGGTGTTGCCGCGTGTGTTCTCCTCGCCAGCAACCTCCGTCTCCATCGGCTCCGCAACAGATGGGTCTGACGGCCGGAAAGGGGAGGAAAGTCAAGCAAATATCCAAAAAGAAGAACCCAAAGGGAAGTTTTGAAGCGAGAGGATTACCTGCGCGAGCCGGCTCCTCGGCAGGCTCCCTTGCCGGAGAGCTTTCCCTTGGCAGTGCAGTCGTAGTCTCCGCCGCCGGGGGGCCGCTGGTGATGTCCCTTGCCGGAGAGTTCTCCCTTTCCGGAGAACTCCTCCTTGCCGGAGAACTCTCCCTTGGCGGCGTAGTCGAAGCAGATGGCACGTCAGGGGCGGCCTCCGGGCGCTCCTGGTGGGGCTGTTCTGCTCTACACAAATCAACAATCAGATATCAGCAAAGAAAGAGCATCCATGCGCACCTAACATCAGAAAGTGAACGATATACTTACGCTGGGGGCTGCTCTAAAGAATGGTTGCCGGGTCCGGCAAGGTGGTCTCCGGCAAGGTGGTCTCGGGCGCATCCTCTGCTGTCGCGGCGGGTTCGTCCTCGATTATAATCACCTCCTCTCTCCTCGTCGGGACCTTGGCTCTCTTCGCCGCTCTCTGGGCCAGAGTCCTGAAAAGGAATAAGTTCGGGGTAAAGCGAATGAGATACAAGACAAAACAGCAAGAATTGAAGAAATACAAGTATAACAAGAATCTTACTCTTCTTCTTCCTCGTCGGAGCTGAGCGCGGAGAAGTCGAAGTCCGGCTCACGTCCGGCACGAGGAGGCGGAGGAGTAGGCACCCTTGGCCGCTTGGCGGGAGCAGTGGCGGTGGTCTGACATGACCCCGCTCCGGCTGCCGCCGCGGCGCGAGAAGCGGCAGGAACAGAAGCGGTGGTCCGGGAGGACGCCGCTCCGGTTGACGCGGAAGCACGAGGTGCTCCCACGGAAACCGTGCTTGCCGCGGTGGAGCGTGTCGCGCGGCGCGGCGGCTATTGACTCGTCTGTCGCTCCGCTACGTCCCCGGCCTTGCGGGGACGCCTTCTTGGTGGAGCTGGGGGCTCTGCTTGCGGCGAGCTATCTGAAGATGAGGAGGAAGAGGAGTCGATCTCCAGCGAGCCGCTCGTATCCTCAGCGGGCTCGCTCAACTCGACGTCATGCCCGGCACGGCTTGCCGCCTCTGCTGCCTCTGCCTCCTCCGTGTCGGCAAGCTCCTCTCGCTCGGCACGGCTTGCCGCCTCTGCTGCCTCTGCCTCCTCCACGGTGAATCCAAACTCGCCCGCGGCTGCGGTTGCCGCCGCCTCTTCTAGTCTAGTGGCAATGCGTTTCACCTCCGCATCGGTGGTGTCGCGGGTGAGGCCCTTCTGCTCGTCGGAGAGGATCGGCATTTCTACCAAGCCATCGAAGAACTCCTGCACGACGTCGTCTGCAGGCTCTTGCCAAGTTGGGTCAATTCCATGCGAGTCGCACAGCGGCATCATTGCACGGATGCGGCTGAGCGAGGAGTTGTTGCACAGCGGAACGACACCCTTCGGCAACCTGAACACTTCGGGATGTTGAGGGTCATACTTGAACAGCTCCCGGAGCATCGCGTTAAGCTCCAGAATAGTGAAGTTGAAGTTAAGGCCCGGGTGCAGCCTCATGATATCCGCCGCATTCTCGAAATCCCAGGCGGGTCTCCTCCTCTCCTGCAGGAGGGCGATGCGGCGGCGAAGAAAATATGCCTCAACTGCGCCTACAGTGAGCCCGGCAAGCCTGAGGCGTTGGATCCGGGCGACGGCAATCTTCAGCCTATCGTCTTCCGGGGCCACGTTGCTCCAGTCGCTGCCGTGCACTACTGGGGCTTGGCACCGGGCGGTAAAAGGCTGCGGGTTCTCCTCGACAATCCAGCACCAGTTTGCTCTCCATTCCTCACACTTGTTGCGGAGCTCTCCCTCCAGATAAGCGTCCTTCTTGCCGGCCCTCGAGATCCAGGTGATTCCGCCGGATAAAGGTTCTCCTCTCTCTACTCGAGGCATAAAGAAGTGGCGGAAAAGGGCTACATTTGGATAGACTCCGACAAAGTTTTCGCAGAGATGTGTGAAAACCGCCATGGTCAGGACGGCATTGGGGGTGAAGTCAAGGAGGCGGAACCCGTAGGTGTTCATGATATCGCAGAAAAATTCAGAGAAAGGCGGGCAGAGCCCGCAGTAGAAGAACAAGGCGAAGAAAGGGTATCCAGTTGGGGCCATTTTCCAAGCGACGGCTGGAAGTACCTTCGTGCGCGGATGCGCTCGCGTCTTCCCCGACCAGAAGAGGTAGTAATACTCCCTCAGCTCCTTCACGGCGAGCTTGGGGGGGGGGAGATCGCCCGCTCCTTTCGCAGCGCCGCGAGCCGCTGCGCCTCGGCCGACTTCAAGCCCTTCCCCTTTTCGGCTTTCGGAGCCATGGCGGGAGTGGTGGGGGAGGTCGACGGCATTGGTGGTGCTGGTGGCGATGGGGGGTAGGGCGCTGCTCTCTTTCAGCTTTCGGAAGAAGGGGGAGCAGCGGAGAAGTAGCAACTGGCGGATGGGTGAACTGCCCCTGTTTCCCCTGCTTATAAGGAGGGAGGGGCGGATGCTCCGCCTTTCCGAATAAAGAAACCGCCCACGATCTCTCCCACGACGCCGCAATAAACGCGTGCCGTTCGGGGAGGGCGCGGTGGATACGGAGTAAGATACGGAGCAACCCAGGCTGCGCGTGCCCGTGCCCTGTTTTGGGCTTGGCCCAACAGCGCTCGGCACCGTGTATGGCCCAGGCCCGGGGGCTCCTGTCAGTGTACTAGAGTAGGGGTATCCTAGTATCCCGAACTTGTGCACGGGCAGACGCGGGGTCCCGCGGCAAGGCTTGCCGGGTGACCGCCAAGGTCCTCCGTGGTTCCTTTTGAGCCATTCAAGAACAAAGTATTCAAGCCAAGGAGACAAGGCCCCAGCAAGAGGAGCTTGCCGGGAAGGCCACTCAAGGCAGAAGACCCCGGCGAGAGGAGCTTCCCGGGAAGGCCAACCAAGGAATCTCAAGGAACTTGCCGCGACGTGCCACGCGTCCCGGCAAGGCCCGGTGAGCGGCAAGCTCCCGGAAGCGACAAGACAATGACCGCGGCATGGCGCTTGCCGCGGCAAGCTACCACTCTGTACCCACGCTCCAGCACACCCGCCAACGTGTCGCTCTGGGACCCTTCCAGGCGTACGTGGCAGGAGGCTGTGCAGCCAGCGGTGCGCGGTGGCAAGCGGCGCTGACAAGATTGCCGTCGTGGCGAACGGTGGCGTCCCTGACGGTCCCTTTTTGCACTGTTTGGGCGACACAGACGGGCATTTAATGCTCTTGTCCCCTGCCGTCAGGGTTAGGTATGATGCACTGTACAGGTAGTTGTACCAACCGCAACACCTTTCCATTTTTACCCTTGTCTGCGTTGCCACCGATCATATAAAAGGAGGCCCATGCGCAACATAGAGGGGGGGAGGCAGAAGAACTCTCACGTTCGGTCTCGTTAGCTGCTGGTGTGTACTGTAGCACTCAGCGCTCCCGAGCAAGAACTCAATACAAACCACAAAGCAGGAGTAAGGTTATACGCATCCGTGCGGCCCAAACCTGGGTAAACTACTCGTGTGCTTCGCCTCGATCTGCTCTTCGTGCGATCTCCGCCCCCGCCAAACCGAAAGGGGCTCGGTCCCCATAGGTGCTCGTGGATCAGTTTCCCCGACAACATATTAGGCATCAAGATCTATAGAGATAGATCAAGACGCATCATTGGTCTTTCACGAAGCACATACCTTGACAAGATATTGAAGAAGTTCAATATGGATCAGTCCAAGAAAGGGTTCTTGCCTATATTGCAAGGTGTGAGATTGAGCCGACTCAATGCCCGACCTCGACAGAAGATAGAGAAAAGATGAGTGTCATCCCCTATGCCTCGGCCATAAGTTCTATTATGTATGCCATGCTGTGTACCAGACCTGATGTGAACCTTTCCATAAGTTTGGTGGGGAGGTACCAAAGTGATCCCGGAATGGAACACCGGACAACGCTCAAGAACATCCTGAAGTACCTGAAAAAGGACTAAGGATATGTTTCTCGTTTATGAGGTGATGAAGAGCTCGTCATAAAGGGTTACGTCGATGCCAACTTGGACACAGATCCGGATGACTCCAAGTCACAAACCGTATACGTGTATATTTTGAATGGTGGGGCAGTCAGCTGGTGTAGTTGCATGCAAAGCATCGTGGCGGCATCTACATGTGAAGCAGAGTACATAACTGCTTCCGAAGCAGCACACGAAGGAATCTAGATGAAGGAGTTCATCACCGACCTAGGAGTTATTCCAAGCACGTCAGGCCCGATGACTCTCTTCTATGACAACACTGGAGATATTGCCATTGCCAAGGAGCCCAGGTTTCACAAGAAGACCAAGCACATCAAGCGTTGTTTCAACTGTGTTCGTGGTTATATTCAAGATGGAGACATAGATATTTGTAAAGTGCATACGGATCTGAATGTCGCAGTTCCGTTGACTAAACCTCTTCCACGAGCAAAACATGATCAACACCAGAACTCTATGGGTGTTCGATTCATCACAATGTAACTATATTATTGACTCTAGTGCAAGGGGGAGACTGTTGGAATATGCCCTAGAGGCAATAATAAAATGGTTATTATTATATTTCCTTGTTCATGATAATTGTCTATTGTTCATGCTATACTTGTAATATCCGGAAATCGTAATACATGTGTGAATACATAGACCACAACATGTCCCTAGTGAGCCTCTAGTTGACTAGCTCGTTGATCAATAGATGGTTACGGTTTCTTGACCATGGACATTGGATGTCCTTGATAACGGGATCACATCATTAGGACAATGATGTGATGGACAAGACCCAATCCTAAGCATAGCACAAGATCGTGTAGTTCTTATGATAAAGCTTTTCGAATGTCAAGTATCTTTTCCTTAGACCATGAGATTGTGCAACTCCCGGATACCGTAGGGGTACTTTGGGTGTGCCAAACGTCACAACATAACTGGGTGGCTATAAAGGTACACGATGGGTACCCCCGAAAGTATCTGTTGGGTTGGCACGAATAGAGACTGGGATTTGTCACTCCGTATGACGGAGAGGTATCTCTGGGCCCACTCGGTAAGACATCATCGTAATGAGCTCAATGTGACTAAGGAGTTGGTCACGGGATGTTGTATTACAAAACGAGTAAGGAGACTTGCCGGTAACATGATTGAACAAGGTATCGGGATACCGACGATCGAATCTCGGGCAAGTACTATACCGATAGACAAAGGTAATTGTATACGGTATTGATTGAATCCTTGACATCGTGGTTCATCCGTAAGATCATCGCGGAACATGTGGGAGCCAACATGGGTATCCATATCCCGTTGTTGCTTATTGGCTAGAGAGATGTCTCGGTCATGTCTGCATGGTTCCCGAACCCGTAGGGTCTACACACTTAAGGTTCGATGACGCTAGGGTTATAGGGAATATATATATATATATATATATATATATATATATATATATATATATATATATATATATATATATATAGGAAAATGGTTGTGTACTCCTGGGAGTACATACTCTCGCTCCTCATATACCACATAGATGAATCTTTTATACCTCTTTATTATTTTTAATATACTTCATTAGTAATTATTAGATACCTCAAAATGAGTTTTATGAAAAAATTCATGTGACTCTACATATTTTTAAATGTTTACGTATATACTGATGTGTTTGTACGTGAAAAAGGTATATGACAAAAAGTACGTCACAAATGATATTTTTTCAACAAAACTCGTATTGCAGTATCTTAGAATATTTAATGAAGTATATTGAGAATGATAAAGAGGTATAATTAATGCGTATATGAGGTATATTGAGGATGGGAGTACATACTCCCAGGAGTACAGAAAAGGAGTCCTATATATATATATATATATATATATATATATATATATATATATAT
>LR738714.1:176687754-176747838 GCA_902687465.1 Secale cereale | reverse complement strand
TAGGGCTACCGCCCCCAGGGTGGGAACCCTAGAGGGGGCGCACCCCCTCCCATTCCCCAATATATAGCGGGAGTTTTGGGGCTGCCATACACGTGAGTTCATCTCTCTCTCGACGTAGCCCTACCTCTCCCCCTCCTCGTCTCTCGTAGTGCTTAGCAAAGCCCTGCTGGAGTACCACGCTCCTCCACCCCCACCATGCCGTCGTGCTGCTGCTGGACGGAGTCTTCCCCAACCTCTCCCTCTCTCCTTGCAGGATCAAGGCGCGGGAGACATTACCAGGCTGCACGTGTGTTGAACGCGGGGGCGCCGTTGTTCGATGCTTAGATTGTATTCGTCCGCGATCTGAATCGCTTTGTGTACGACTCTGATACGTCCAAAACGTATCTATAATTTCTGCTTGCTCCATGCCTCTTTTGTGTGATATTGCTATGATATTTATACACTTCCATACACTTTTGATCATATTTGGACTAACCTATTAACTCAGTGCACCCCAGTGCTAGTTTCTGTTTTCTGCTGTTTTTGTATTTCAGGTTTTCCCATTACGTAAACTGCCAGAAAAATTCCGGGAAAAATATATAAAAAATCAGCGTTCCGGAAGCTTCCATGCGGCCAAAGTAGGGCCGGAGGGGGGCCACCAGGGCTCCAGGCGCCCTGGGGGCGCGGCCCCCCTCCTGGCCGCGCCGGGGGGGCGCCTGGGCCCCCCAGGCCTCCGCTGATGCCCCCCTTTGGCATATATTTACACCGCGTCCCGAAACCCTCGAGGACGGAACCCTTTTTCGCGATCTCATCTCTGTTCCGCCGCCGCCGCGCTTTCAAGATCGGGAGCACCAGGAGAACTCTTCCCGGCACCCTGCCGGAGGGGAGGATCACCACCGGGAGCCTCTCCACCACCATGGACGCCTCCCGGATGAGTTGTGAGTAGTCTCCCTTGGACCATGGGTCCATGAACAGTAGCTATGTGATGTTCTCCTCCCCTCTTTGTTCTTCACTAATTAGACATCGTGAGCTACCCTACATGATCGAGGCACATATGTAATCCTTATGCTCTTGCTATGATGAGTTTGCTGGGATCCGATGGATTATGAGATTATGTTCAGATTTTGTGTGAGTAATATATTTGATTTACCTCTTTTATATTTATGTTCTTGAGTAATTCTTGCATGTTCTCCGTTGATGTTTATTGCTTTGGCCAAGTAGTAGGTAGTAACTCCAAGAGGGAACGTTATGCTTCATTGTGGGTTCATGCCCCTCGATGACTAGCTTGAGTGACAGAAACATGAGTCTAGGGGATGTGCTGTTGCCACAAGGGGGAAAACAACGGTGCTTGTACTCGCGGGTGCAAGGATTGTTCACTTTACGCAAAGTTCTTTTAATGCAGTTGTCTGTTGCTTTGAGTTTACACTATGGGTGGGACTCGCAACTTAATACCAGCGAGATGTTCTGGATAGATATCTCAAGGTGGATGATTAGTAGTAGATGCAGATGGATTTCGGTCCACTTACCTTGGCGTACCGCCCATGCTTTTGAGCCTCTACCTTTCTTTGCAGCATAGTTAGCATTGGTTTGAGCACATAATCCTGTCAATTACCCAGCTGTAATTCGTTTACCTCACATAGCTGTTTTATCGTCTTTTGGGAGAGAGACATCACTAGTGAACATCATGGGACCCCGGTCCATATTACCATCACTGATCACATCCGCTATTTACTTTCAGTTCTTACTTACTAGTTGCAATTATACCTATCACTATTATCTCTTGCGTTTGATCCTTTGTAAACGACAAGGCCGGAGGGATTGACAACCTCTCTGTACTCGTTGGGAGCAAAGTTATTTGTATCTGTGTGCAGGTCCGGTCGATCGCTAGTTGCGCCGCTAGCAGTTGACACCTTCTTGTTGAACCTTGGAGTCTCAGGGGAATTCAATCCTTGGTATCTTTGCCAAGGGAAAACTACCGCTACACTGCATCTCAAACCTTCCACTTGGGGTAACCAACGAGGGGCGAGAAGCCATCAAGCAAAGTTTTATGGCGCCGTTGCCGGGGACTCCACTCTTCAAGATAGGGGAGTTGCACGCTATCTTTTACCTTTGCTTTTTAGTCTTGTTAGTTTACCTTTCAGTTTTTGCTTTAGTTCCCTTTATCAAAAAAAAAATATCACAAAAATAGTTATCTTGCTTGCTTGCTGCTATGGGTTCCACCGAGAACACCAAGTTGTGTGACTTCACTAGTCATAACAACGATGACTTTATCTGCACACCTATCACTACACCTGCCACTTCAGCACCTTCTTATGAAATTAAACCTGCTTTACTGAACCTAGTTATGAAAGATCAATTCTCCTGTGCTGGAGATGATGCTGCTTTACACCTAAACAATTTTGTTGAACTCTGTGATATGCAAAAGTACCAAGAAATAGATGGTAATATTGTTAAGCTTAAGCTTTTTCCTTTCTCCTTGAGAGGAGGAGCTAAAATTTGGTTTCAATCTTTGCCTAGAAATAGCATAGATTCTTGGGACGTCCTTTTCTTCGCACCGTTGGTGCCATCATTGACATGAAAGAGGGGAATATAAAATTCCAATTTCCTCTCAAGAAAGGGATGGAACACTTACCTAGAAAGAAGATTAAATTACCTTTTGAGTCCGTTATACGGGCTAGCTATTCTTTTACTGTTGATAAAACTTGATCTCTTTGCATTATGCCTAGCTTAAAGGCATAAAAGAAAGCTCTTTTGGGAGGCAGCCCACAATGAATAAAATTTTATTTTGCTTTTGTTGTGTCTTGATATTGTTATTACAGTAGCATCATCATTGTATCTTTACTTTTCAGATTTGTGCCAAGTGTAGCCTCTGATTGCAAGAAAGTTCAAAAGTTCTGACGTGCTGTCCAGGAAACAGATTCTGTCCTTCGACAGAAAAATTCGTATAAAATCACCAGCTCATCTTTTTGGTCTGAATTTTTTCGACAGCGTGCTCTATACAATTGGCTTTCGGGAGTCTGTTCTGAGTTTTTTGATTTGAGTGGCAGAAGTGCCCCGAAAAAATCATTTACTACCTGCTGGTCTGTTTTTCACAGATTATGTCATGTTTTGCCTTTCCTTCATTTTGCAAACCTTGAGCTTGCTTTTTCTTTGCAAAAACCTTTTGGCAATCTTGAGAAACAGTAGACCTTCAAGAATATCCTTGTTTCCAGCAAAGAAAAATTATTTTATTAAGGGTACTAACCTCGCTAATCAGATTATGATGAGTTATGTATGAAGGGAGTTTTCAAGTGTGCGAGGGAAGATGATAAAAAGATTCAGGAGTGTCAAACGCTCAAGCTTGGGGATGCCCCCGTGCACCCACAAGAAATATTCAAGAAGACTCAAGCGTCTAAGCTTGGGGATGCCCCCGTGCATCCCCTTCTCCATCAACAATTATCAGTTCGTCTTTCGTTCCACTATATTTTTATCACTTCATGTGTTATGTGCTATGCTTGGAGCGTCTTGCTTTTAGTTTCCTTTTTAGTTTTTTTAGCTTTGCTTGCTGTTCATAACAAGTTGGAACTCAGCTTTCTTTGTGTGGGAGAGAAACACGCTCCACTTCAACCTAGAACATAACATAGAATTTTCATGTCTATCCTTGCTATGTGTGTTCTTTGTCTTTCAATAGCTACTATCATGTTCAGCTCTTAGTTTTCACGCTTATCTTTTTAAAGAGCTTTTGTTTAGTTGGTCGCTGGAACTCTCTTTAGTATCATGCTTATCTTGTTAAGAGAGTTGGCTTCTGTTGCACTGGTTGATATGTCTATGATAAAAAATGCTATGTGCATAATGATGCTTAGTAGTTCATGTTTTCTTATGGTTAGTCTCAAATAGCTGGGGGGTTCTCAATGTGTTAAAGGAGTACCAACATGATTTGTTTGCCTATGATGTGCTATGGTTTAGTGATATCTTCCTCCAGGAATTTATTTTGATTGACTTGGCGTATGCTCACGCATATTTAAGACTGTAAAGAAAGTCTATCAAGCCTTGATGATCTTTAGTTTCTGAGTAGCGATATAACTTCCATGCCTGATTCAATGTTGCTTTGTCGCTCTGCATGATTATGACCGTCATTGCTCTTTTAGTTGGTCGCTCCCAGTCTTTTGCTAACCTTCGCCTGTACTAAGCGGACTGACTGCTTGTGCATCCAAAATCCTTTAAACCAGTTATGCCATATGAGTCCACCATACCTTCCTATACATGGTATTTACCTGCCATTCCTAACGAAGACTTTCATGTACCATCTCGAAATTATTCAAAAAAGGCATTTCTCTTTTGTGCCTCTGTTTTAGCTCATGAGGAAGTAGTAGTTAATTCATGATCTTTTTAAGTTGGACAAGCTTCACCCCGGGATTGCATGTCTAATGTGCAAACCCATAATACGAAAAGGAACTGGCATAGAGTGCGCCCGGCTTATTAAAAAATTATACAACAAACAAACCCTCCTTCATGCTTTGTTCATGAGAAATCAGAAAACTTTGGCAGTGATAAACAAAGGAGATTAAGAGGATGTGATCATCCTCATTCGGGAGCCGTTCCTCGAAACTTGTCCAGCTCAAGAAGTAATTGAGTTATCTGCTAGCATTCGTTGACGAAATATGCATATTCTAAAAAAATAATTATTACCTCTGTTTTTAAAACCAAGAGCTCTGGTACATGATTAGTTTTTGTTTCCGACCACGGGTTTTCAACCTTGCCAACAAAAGCCACGGTTCGTGAGTCTCCACCTTCTTTGAAGCACCAACTATTGAGAGCATGATTGTCATTGTGAGTGTAATGTGCATTGTCCCAAAGTAATATTGTCTTTTGCATGATTATGATATCATTTATTCTGAAATCATTGTATCTAGTCGTCACTTAAACCTTGGAGGTGCCCCTGCATTTATGTTTTGCTTCACTAAAGGGGGCAAGAGAGGTACCACTTTATCATATTTGCACACCATGCCCATTACAAATCTTTTGAGTGTTTCAGTATCATATTGTAAAACTTTCAGTTCTTTGTGATTTTCTCATGAGGCAACTTAATTACTACATACTCATTGTCTCAGTAAGCACTTGTCATGTGACTGTAAAAAGTCCTTATATGGTTAATAGCATGTCACCATAGAAATTATGCTTGTTATCATTTACCTACTCGAGGACGAGCATGAATTAAGCTTGCGGATGTTGATACGTCCAAAACGTATCTATAATTTCTGCTTGCTCCATGCCTCTTTTGTGTGATATTGCTATGATATTTATACACTTCCATACACTTTTGATCATATTTGGACTAACCTATTAACTCAGTGCACCCCAGTGCCAGTTTCAGTTTTCTGCTGTTTTTGTATTTCAGGTTTTCCCATTACGTAAATTGATAGAAAAATTCCGGGGAAAATATATAAAAAATCAGCGTTCCGGAAGCTTCCATGCGGCCAAAGTAGGGCCGGAGGGGGGCCACCAGGGCTCCAGCCGCCCTGGGGGCATGCCCCCCTCCTGGTCGCGCCGGGGGGGTGGGTGCCTGGGCCCCCCAGGCCTCCGCTGATGCCCCCCTTTCGCATATATTTACACCGCGTCCCGAAACCCTCGAGGACGGAACCCTTTTTTGCGATCTCATCTCTGTTCCGCCGCCGCCGCGCTTCCAAGATCGGGAGCACCAGGAGAACTCTTCCCGGCACCCTGCCGGAGGGGAGGATCACCACCGGGAGCCTCTCCACCACCATGGACGCCTCCCGGATGAGTTGTGAGTAGTCTCCCTTGGACCATGGGTCCATGACCAGTAGCTATGTGATGCTCTCCTCCCCTCTTTGTTCTTCACTAATTAGACCTCGTGAGCTGCCCTACATGATCGAGGCACATATGTAATCCTTATGCTGTTGCTATGATGAGTTTGCTAGGATCCAATGGATTATGAGATTATGTTCAGATTGTGTGTGAGTAATATATTTGATTTACCTCTTTTATATTTATGTTCTTGAGTAATTCTTGCATGTTCTCCGTTGCTGTTTATTGCTTTGGCCAAGTAGTAGGTAGTAAGTCCAAGAGGGAACGTTATGCTTGATTGTGGGTTCATGCCCCTCAACGACTAGCTTGAGTGACAGAAACATAAGTCTAGGGGATGTGCTGTTGCCACAAGGGGGAAAACAACGGTGCTTGTACTCGCGGGTGCAAGGATTGTTTACTTTACGCAGAGTTCTTTTAATGCAGTTGTCTGTTGCTTTGAGTTTACACTATGGGTGGGACTCGCAACTTAATACCAGCGAGATGTTCTGGATAGATATCTCAAGGTGGATGATTAGTAGTAGATGCAGATGGATTTCGGTCTACTTACCTTGGCGTACCGCCCATGCTTTTGAGCCTCTACCTTTCTTTGCAGCATAGTTAGCATTGGTTTGCGCACATAATCCTGTCAATTGCCCAGCTGTAATTCGTTTACCTCACATAGCTGTTTTATCGTCTTTTGGGAGAGAGACATCACTTGTGAACATCATGGAACCCCGGTCCATATTACCATCACTGATCACATCCGCTATTTACTTTCAGTTCTTACTTACTAGTTGCAATTATACATATCACTATTATCTCTTGCGTTTGGTCCTTTGTAAACGACAAGGCCGGAGGGATTGACAACCTCTCTGTACTCATTGGGAGCAAAGTTATTTGTATCTGTGTGCAGGTCCGGTCGATCGCTAGTTGCACCGCTAGCAGTTGACACCTTTTTGTTGAACCTTGGAGTCTCAGCGGAATTCGATCCTCGGTATCTTTGCCAAGGGAAAACTACCGCTACACTGCATCTCAAACCTTCCACTTGGGGTAACCAACGAGGGGCGAGAAGCCATCAGACTCCACCAACCGCGTTCTTGCAACGCTTCTGCATCGCGATCTTTAAAGGTACGAAGATGCACTCCCCTCTCGTTGCTAGTCACTCCATAGATAGATCTTCGTGATGCGTAGAATTTTTTTGAATTTCTGCAACGATACCCAACAAGGACGCCTATGTTAGTGAGTTCCCCTGGAGCAGAGTATATGGCTAGGTACGGATGCTATCATGTACCATTGACCATTGGAAGACATGTATTTCCCATGGACCTCATTCTTTTGGAATCCCACGGTTTGGATGTAATCATAGGAATGGATTGGCTATCCAAATTTGGAGGAAACATCGATTGCACCAGTAGATCAATTCTTCTCACCACCCTGAGAGGAAAGAGGATCAAGTATGTGTCGAGGCACACACCCAGGAAAGCGCATGTGAATGCACTCATGGGAGTTGTTCAAGAAGGAGTGCCAGTTGTGAAGGGTTACCTCGATGTATTCCCAGAGGAGTTACCCGGCATGCCACCGGATAGAGACATAGAGTTCTTAATTGAGCTATTACCCGGCACCGGACCAATATCTAAGAGACCATACCGGATGCCTGCTAATGATCTGGAGAAGATCAAGAAGCCAATCAAGGAGTTAATGGATAAGGATTACGTACGACCAAGTTCATCACCGTGAGGAGCCCCAGTGCTATTAGTCGAGAAGAAGGATGGATCATTGAGAATGGTTGTTGATTATCATGCCCTGAATGAGGTGTCCATCAAGAATAAGTACCCACTGCTGATGATCAACGATCTATTTGACCAGATGCAAGGAGCCAAGGTATTCTCTAAGATCGATTTGCGATCAGGATATCATCAGCCGAAGATCCACGAACATGATATACCCAAGACAACTTTTACCACCAGGTACGGGCTTTATGAGTATACAGTTATATCATTCGGTTTGACAAATGCTCCTGCCTATTTCATGAGTATGATGAACAAGGTATTCATGGAATTCTTGGATAAGTTTGTGGTAGTATTCATTGATGACATATTGATACACTCCAAAAATGAATAGGAACACAAGGAACATTTGCGTTTAGTTCTCGAGAAGCTCTGAGAACATCAGTTGTACGCCAAGTTCAGTAAATGTGAGTTTTTGTTGAAGGAAGTTGGATTCCTTGGACACGTCATATAATGAGGTGGTATATCCGTAGACCCCGCCAAGGTTGAGGCAGTCACAGAATGGAAGGCACCCACCTCAGTTGGCGAAATTCGCAGTTTTCTTGGACTCGCATGATATTACCGGAGATTTATTGAGAATTTCTCGAAGATTGCGAAACCTATGATGGAGTTATTGAAGAAGGAGACTAAGTATAAGTGCACTGAGGAATGTGAGACCGGTTTTCTGGAGTTGAAGAAACGTTTGGTTACAGCCCTAGTGCTGATTCTTCCGGATATACGCAAGGATTTCCAAGTGTATTGTGACGCTTCTCGTCAAGGACTTGGAGGTGTTCTCATGCAAGACGGAAGAGTTGTGTCGTACGCTTCACGTCAGCTTTGACCACATGAGTTGAATTATGCCATGCATGATTTGGAGTTAGCAGCCGTGGTGCATGCACTCAAAACCTGGAGACATTTTCTTATTGGAAACCGTTGCGATGTATACACGGATCATAAGAGTTTTGAAGTATATCTTCACACAGAAGGAGTTGAATCTCAGGCAAAAGAGATGGCTTCAGCTCATAAAGGATTACGACATGAGGTTGCATTATCATCTAGGAAAAGCCAATGGCGTGGCAGATGCTCTTAGTCGCGAGAGTTATGGTAACACAATCATTTCCGGAGGTTTACCCCAGGAGTTAGTCGATGATCTTACGGATTTGCAGATGGAGATAGTCCCTAGAGGTTATGTTGCCACCTTGGAAATTCAGTCCACCTTGTTAGGAAATATTCAGGAAGCCCAGAAGATGGACAAAGAGATTGTAGAAATAAAGGAAAAAATGGCGGAAGGAAAGGCATAAGGGTTTCGTGAGGATGAATGCGAAACACTTTGGTTTGACAAGCGTATCTATGTGCCCAATTACCCCGATATTAGGAACTTGATTCTCTAGGAGGCTCATGATTCGCCGTATTCGATTCACCCAGGCAACACCAAGATGTACTTGGATTTGAAGCAGAATTTATGGTGGACCGGAATGAAGAAGGACATTGCCAAGTATGTAGCCGTGTGTGACATTTGTCAGAGGGTCAAGGCTGAACATCAGAATCCAGCAGGGTTATTGCAGCCGTTACCCATACCCGAATGGAAGTGGGATAAACTTGGAATGGATTTTATCACAGGACTGCCCAGGACACGCTCAGGGTACGATTCTATTTGGGTGATAGTTGATCGTTTGACTAAAGTAACTCACTTTATACCCATGAAGACCACTTATACGAGTGCTAAGTTGGCCAAGATATACATGTCCAGGATCGTATGTCTGCAAGGAGTTTCGAGGACCATTGTATCAGCTAGGGGAACATAGTTTACCTCAAAGTTTTGGAAGCAGTTGCACGAGACTTTGGGTACGAGGCTTGAGTTCAGTACAACCTTTCATCCAGAGACCGATGGACAGACTAAGAAAGTCAATCAGATTCTGGAAGACATGTTGAGAGCTTGTGCGCTTGATTATGGATCTAATTGTGATGATAACTTACCATACGCAGAGTTTTCTTACAACAACAGCTATCAAACCAGTTGGCAAATGGCCCCTTTCGAGGCTTTGTACGGAAGGAGGTGCAGAACACCGTTGATGTGGGATGAAGTTGGAGATCGTCAGTTATTTGGACCCGATTTGATCAAAGAGTCAAAAGAGAAGGTCAAATGGATCCCCGATAGACTTAAGGTAGCCTAGTCCAGGCAGAAGAGTTATGCAGATACGAAACGCAAGGAGGTGACCTATGAAGTGGGAGATATAGCGTATCTTCGAGTATCTTCGCTTCGAGGAGTTAAGCGTTTCGGAGTTAAGGGTAAATTGGCACCAAGATTTGTGGGCCCATACGAAGTTTTGGAGAGCAGAGGAGAAGTAGCTTATCTGCTAGAGTTGCGAGAGACTTTGTCCGGAGTTCACGATGTGGTTCACGTATCACAGTTGAAGAAGTGTCACACAGAGATGGCCGACATTCCGTTACGTGATACAGTGCCCCTGGAAGCAATTCAGCTAGAAAGCGACCTGACTTACCAGGAGAAGCCTGTTAAGATTCTCGAGTTTGCCGACAGAGGATGAAGCCACCTGGGAATGAGAGGATGATCTACGCCAGGACCTTGTGCAGCCGCAGCCACTGCCGCCCGTCGCCTCGCCTCCCCCTCGTCGAGCCGAAGCCGCCGGAGCCGCCACCGCCGAAGCCGTCGCCGCCTCTGACCTCGCCGCCGGCCGGTTCTTCACTGGTTTTTCGCCGGTTTTCTAGGTAAAAACCTAGGCGTTTTTTTATTTAGTTAGTTAGTTTTTTTGGAAAAACCCTAGTTCATTTTTTTTGGTTTTATTATTTAACGAACGTCCGCTGTTTAGTTACAAAAAACGAACGTTCGCAAATTAGTATTTTCTTTTTCCGTTAATTTTCGTCGAGGACCTATCCACGATGATTTTTTCACACATCGGTTCCTGATCTTCAAACCCTCGTAACGTTTTACTCGTTAGTCGGAATTAGGAGAAACCAACGCCAATTTTTCTGTTTCGATCTTATCTGTCTAGTAGCGCAGCTCAAAGTTGTTTTTGAAAGTTTAAAAATTTGAATTCAAACAGTTTTGTGTTTTGAACTTCATTTGATCTTATCTTGAGTTTCGTAACTCTGTTTGAGTTGATTCTTTTTGCGAATCGTAGCTCTTGACCGAAACTTTCTGATAAGGCCAAATTCACTTAATTTTGGTACTGTTAGAAATTGTTTTTGTTGCAAGAGTTATTCGCTTGTTTTCGAAGTCTTTCGATATCTGTTGTTTGATTATGCTACATGATTGCTTATGTATGCTATTGTTTTGATTGTGATAGAATTCCCGGAGTGTGAAGCGTGCTAGTATGAGTCTTTAGGTTTCAGCGATCGTCAGCAAGGAAAGTTCATACTTTGATCATACTTTCCAATACCCAGTTTTATTGCATTAGTTATATCCTCAAACACTTGCATGAGTAGGACTGGTTACATAATATGTTGCTTTGTAGTTCATGAGGTAGGAACCCAATGACTTGAGATCAAACCAAGGGAATATATGCTTTGTTACTTGTTGCTTAGCCATGCTCATAGACGTGGATTGGTATGAGTGATTTCATGAAAGTTGTGAGTGTAACAACAACTAATGGTTTCTTTAAGGTGGAAATTTAATACACATTTGGGTGGATTGGTTGTGGCACCCTGGGATGGAACAGTGGTTGTCAGGGCACCTGGGGATATACCAGTGCTTCCCAAGGAATGCCACCCAGGCTCAAAGGGATCATATATCATTCATGCCTAGAAACTTCCGTGTACAGCCACAATGCCATTATGGGCTCTAACATAGTTGAGTATGTTGTGTGACCTCTTTTCGTGGTAGACTAGCAGATGTAGTGGACGTAGGCGGTACGGTCTACCCAGGGTTAAGAGTTAATGCTTCTGAAAAACTGTGCCTCAGTCATGCATTTCTCAAACACCATGCAGTGCAAGAAATCAAATGGAGGAGATCGAGGCGTGTGGGGAAAAGTGCACAAACCCCTGCAGAGTGTACAAAGTATTTATGAGTACCCGTGTCCCCGGTTATGGACTTTCTTGAGTATCCTGGTATTTTAATTAGGGACTGATCTCATCACTTTATTTAACTTATTGGGTTAATAATGACTTTGGTTTTGGGATTGATATGGGGGTACCATTCTCAATTGTTCATGATTAAATTTAACAAAGTAGTTAAATAAATACATTCCTCTGTTGTAGGGAAAAACTAGCTTTATGAAAAAAATAAACCTTACAGCCTCCACCAGCCAAATATGCAATTAGTTTTAGACATTGCTCTTTATCATTACAGTGTGTTCTTGCCAGCATATTCAATGTGCTGGCCTACATGGCTGCAACATATCGTGTTGCAGAGTTTTCAGACGAAGATTAAGGTGCGATAGGTCGTTGTCATGCACTCAATGTTTGCAATGGAGTTGGATGGACTCAACAACTCTTCATATCTTCCGCAGTTTATTTTATTTGGTTGGCCTTTAGCCATTCTGGTGTAATGGATATTGCCTCTTCGAGGACTTTCGATGTAATAAAGTGTGATTGAACCTCTGCTATAAATCCTCAAGTACTGTGTGTGTCAGCATACCGATCCAGGGATGACACTGAGCACAGAGACTTCGGTTCATTGGAACCGTGGTCGCTACACTGCTGCATACAATGCAGTGAAGAAAAACCACTACTACCTCCATGAAGTTTTCAATCGCACCTGGGCTGTTGTGTCTCATCTCTATGGCGAAGAAGATCTGAAGCAAATGGGCTTCAAGGAGGACTTTGACTGGTCTCAACCTCTGGCGAAGAAATTCAAGAAAGTAAAAGTTCCTTCCTTGGTGGCCAACTCATATTCTTCATCACGCGAGACTGATGAGCATGAAGATTTGGAGGACACTGCGGCAGGCCCTACTTCAACAATCGACCCCAACAACATTGGCGCTCCTCCATCGTCTTCGTGATATTGTTCAGGGGCATTAGTCCTCATTTTTCGTCCCTTCTGGTCATTCGATGACAAAGGGGGAGAAATTTGAGTTAGTCTTCAAGCGGGGCTTTATATATGGGCGTTTTTTTTGGCTAAGTTACAACTCTCGTTCTTCTGAAGACTTTGTTGGATCGAGTTGTTAACATAAACCCGATGGTGGTCTGATACTTTTGATGTGTTCTTCTGCATGCTTTTTCCTCATATATGTTAATGCACACATGATGAATTACACCAGTCACCATATTTCATCATGCATTCTAAATTCTTCATATCATATGTTAAATGCGTGTATGAATTACAAGATATAGGGGGAGATCTCCATGATTATGCTCTTCAAAAGTGCATTGCTTCAAAAGCAAATTCCTCACTATGCACATCTTCAGGGGGAGTTCTTTTATACCTTGCAATCAAATTCCTCAATATCGGTATTTGCACTTCATATGTTTATCGCCATTGAAAACTTAACCAATATTGTCATCAATCTCCAAAAAGGGGGAGATTGTAAGTGCATCTAGTGCCCCTTAGTGATTTTGGTGTATTGAAGACTTATAGGTTAAGGAACTGATGCGTTTGTGAGTGTACACAAGTCTATAAGTCTATGAGGAGTTTGATATTGATAGAGAAAGTCGACCCCTAAAAATTAATGTCCTCAACTGAAGACTTTCTGAAGATTTTGAAAGTGAAGAAATTGGTGTAACCATGAAGACTTGATATTCATGCGAGGATTATGAGGCGTGAAGACTTTTATTTTCGTAGTTTCATTTTCTCTTTATTGAGTCATAGGAAACACCATACTGTTAAAGGGGGTCAAGGTAAAACTAAGAAACATATTTCCATGTGATGCTCAACTCAAAATCCTACACCTACCAATCCTTTCGAGTGAAGACATTGGAAATATCATACAGTTCAGTCAATTTCTTTAGTGACAGAGACGAAGTTCTTCTGGTCTCTAGGGAATTTGTCCTGACTGAGGAGTTAGGAATTCTCCAGTGCGGATTGCCTACAAATGAGGAACATGATAGCCCTGAGGACTTCGATTCTCAAATTTCCGACCGTTGTTGTGCTATGCGCCAGCTGTCCCAAAATATCTACCCACCTAACGATCATATCATTAAAGGGCATTTATGTCTTATCATGTTGGGCTGCTCTCTAGGCTATAAATAGCCGCCCCCTACAACCACTAGCTAGTTGGCTGCTCCGAGAGAAACTGGCACTTGTCATAAGAGCAACCCATCCTCCGAGGACTTTGAGCTAAAATCATCAAGTGAGGAAAACCCAAAACCCAAACACCTAAAACCCAAATATGATTGAGCATCACTGAAGAGAGTGTTCCTGTGTGGAACCGATGCTTGTTACCTTTGAAGACTGTGATCTTCCAGACGGTTAGCCTTCAATGGTCTAGAGCATCCAAGAGGAATTGTGGATCGCCGGGTGACCAAGTATGTGAAGGTTTGGAAGTCACCTGTGAAGACTTACCATGAGTGATTGGGCGAGGTCTGTGTGACCTTAGCTCAAGGGGAATATGGTGAGGACTTGGTGTCTTGGACTATGTGTTCTGGACTGGGTGTCCGGGACTATGTGTCCTCAGGTTTAAATACCTAGCCGCCCCAACCAGACGTACAACTGTCACAGCAGTTGGAACTAGTCCAACAAATCATTGTCTTCATCAAGCCTACTAGTTATATTTCTTCAACCCTTTCATTTACTTATTCTTGTGTTGATGAACTTCATATGTACTGTTTGAAGTCTTTGACTAAAGAATTTCTCAATTTCCTCAACCCAATTTCTCCAGTCTTCAGTCCTCAGCCTTCTTATCTTGTTTACATGCTACTTGTACTCTGTGCTTTTTTCATTTCATCATGATGACCATGGTATTGTGTTGTTATGCTTCCACCTGAGTATCTATTCCGCTTCTAAGTAGTTCATTGCTTAGGAAATTCCTCAGTTAGAATTTCCTCAGTGAAGAATTTGTAAAAATTGCATATTCACCCCCCTCTAGTCGATATAACGCACTTTCAGTTACGGACTGAAAGTTGGCACATGAATGTTGATGGAAATAGCAGAACCTGGTCTCATCTTCACTGTGACCTTCCAGCGGACGTGGACCCAATAGTTCATCCATGTTAGTTTTGTATCTGGTTCTTGCATGTTGCCTCGATTCCTTCTTAATACACCTACTCTGTCTAACTAATCACAATTTGACATTAGAAGTAGCAACAATTTTTGATTCCCTTCTCTCACGAAGATGCTACTTATAACTAATATTTCTTGTAATTGGTGGCACATGTAGGTTATTACAAAGTTCAGGACACTACTCGTCTGTTATTTGATAATAACTCAGTTGTTACTGATGGCTCTGAATTTTTCTGGGACAACATCCACCGATTCCTACACTTTATTTATCATCTTGAGGTCCTTGTGGGGCATTTCAATGGTGGAAGGCCATGTGGGATGTGTGCCACTGGTGCACATGCTGAACAGGTCCAACTGTGTCAAGAAACTGATGGTACGAGAAGTTTTCTGTTATATATGTTGTTCATAAACTCTTGCTTATACAAAGTTATACGGTTGTGATCTTCTTGAAACAGAAACTGCCCAGTTTTATTGTTCCTATACAGATGCGTGACCATGGTCAGGTCAGACTTGCACTTGGTCACAACATGATGTTTATGTCGACCTACTCCATTTTCCTTAGAGGTGAAAAGATACGTATTCATCGCTGGTCTCAAATAATGAAGGCCTGTCAATCTTGGAGAATAGGACAGAAGGTTATGTTCATGCTTTTCCATGGCTCCAAAGCAAAAATCATGTTTATTGACCACATTGCAAGATGAAGCCGCTTTCAGAAGGTTGTGGATGCATGGGGTGGCGCCTGGGCCTTGTACAAGGGGCTTGGTGGCCTCACTCTTAGTTTATTGTAGGCAAAGTAGGATTGTTTGAGGCGTGTTTTCCAGTATGGTTGTTAAGTGCCCCCGCTGGTTTCATTAAGGTTGTTAAGTACTCCTACTGCTTTTACAGTCTGTCGTGTTTCTTCAGTCTCGTCTTCCTCCAGCTGCCAAAACCAAACCAGCGCCAGCGAGCCGCCTGCTCCCACCCTACCGTCTCCTAAATCGTTAATGCTGACATGAGCCTCACCCCGCACCCGAACCTGTGAACCCTTGTACTCCCCTACGCCCGCGACTTCACCACCGCATCTTCCCGGGCTCCTATTTGTTCCTGTCCGAGGCCTCGCCGTTGTCCTCCACGCACTTTGGTGCGCTGCCGCGGCACCGCCATCTCGCGTTGTCAACAAGTCAACAAACAAGAGGAATCGGGAGAGGACTGTACGTGGAGAGGATGACAGTAGGGACCCACCATGTCCATGGTTGTACACAAGCAAATTCCTGGATTTTTTGTTATATACTCCATTGTCAGCATATAAAAAAAGAAAATGCTTCCTCTTAGTGGTTTTCTGACATCTGGGACCCATGACATTTTCAAGGTATAGTCAATAGATAAGAGAATTACACAAGAGCGGCTGACACCTGGACGTAGCTGCTCTAGAAGTATTGTTTTGTTATTGTTAAGACGGAGCAGGGTTTCAACTGGGTTGTGGCCCGTATAGCCCAGGCTTCTATTTTACGTTCACCACATGACCAGCTCATCTATTATTTCTTTGTGAAAATGGCTAGCCCAATTTATTTAATATGAAGAATACCCAATCCAAGCATACCCAACCCAGGCCTACTTAATTTTTTTTTGCCCTGCTGGGTTGCAACTCTTTCAAGACGGCTGTAAATATGTAAAATAATATGCAATGGGTTGTAAATATAAAATACACACGAAAAATTGGCAATTACTTACAACTTTTTTCATTTTTCATATTTTCGAATTCCAATTTCATTGGGTTTGAACCAAATTTAAATATATCTTGATAGTACTTTATATCTCGCTCGACATTTCGGTATTAAAAATAGTTTGTACAATAAATGTGTGCAATTTCATTTAAAGTTTAAACCCTCGCCATGGCCAACAAAAATAAAATTGACTGTAATAAATTGCATGAGAAGTTGCAAATGAGCTGTAAATTATTAAAAAAATAGGAAATGGGCTTGACTTTTGGGCCCATTAAGTTGACGCGTATGCAAGATTTTTTTACATATTATATATTAGTCAACAAAGGATTCTAGCAGAAGTAAGAGTTGGATGTCAATCCAACGACCCTCGTGCTTCTTCAATCTCTGATCTTCTTGCTCCGGTCGCCAAATCCAGTGCCAGCGGGACCGCCTGCTCACGCCTCCCTTGGCCGGCTCTGCTGTCGCGCAGACCTCACCGCCCCTACCACTCCCACCACTGGCGAGGTCATCCCTCTACTAACCCACGTCCCTCCACTGTTTTGGCTTCGCCGCCTTCGGGTCATTCCCATCCTGGGTCACACCATCGTCCACTGCGTTGGTGTTCTCGGCTCGGCGTGGTCAACGTTGTCAACAAACGACAACATCGGAAGAGGGATATACGTGGAGAGGCTGACAGTAGGGACCCACATGGTCCACGGACACATGCAAGCAAGAGCCACCTTATTATGCGAAAAAATGAATCCTCCCCCTGATAGCTGGGACCCACCAGCTATATCTTCACACGCAAGGAAGTGCCTCCTTATTAAGCAAAAAATAATGATTGCTCCCCTTGACATATGGGCCCCATCATATTTGGAGGCTGACTTGTGGCCCTACTCAGTTGACGCGTACGCAGGGCTTTGTCAACTTAGTCAACAAATGATTCTATCAGCATTCACCATTGGATGTGAATCCAATGGATGTTCTGCTTCTTCAACCTCTGATTTTCTTGTTGCGGCCGCCCAAACCAGCATCGGCGGGACCGCATGCTCCTGACTCACTTGGCCAGCTGTGCTGCCACCAAGGCCTCACTGCCCCCTCCTACTCCAACCGCTGGCTAGGCCATCCCTCTACTCACCCACACCTCTGTTATTCCATGGCGATGGCAGCCTCACATCGCAGCCGAACCAGTCAACCCTCGTACTCCCCTACGCGTGGGCATCCACTGTCGCGTCTTGCCCGACACTGTGTCGTTCCCTTCCTAGGCCCTCGCCGTCGTCCACTGCCTTGGTGCTCTTAGGGCGACATGGTCAACGTGGTCAACAAATGACAGTCATCGAAACACGACTGCACGCCGTGACACTGACAACTGGAGCCACCAGCTACATCTTCGCACGCAAGGAAGTTCCTCCATATGTTGTGCGAAAAATGATTCCTCTCGGTGACAGCCGGAACCCACCATCTATATCTTAGAACATGAGGAAGTGCCTCCATATTACGCGCAAAAAATGATTCCTCCGCTAACAGTTGGGACCTACCATCTATATCTTCGCGCGCAAAGAAGTGCCTCCTTATCCTCTCTGATAGCTCGGACCCACCCGGTCGAAGCATACATAGCGTTCTGTGTCTGGTCGTCAATGTGTACGTAGATAAACGGTGTCTCTGCAGGATGAACCGTGGTCGAGCAAGCAGTGGCACATGTCGTAGTACAGTCTGGCCCCTACGTAGCAGTCCATGTAGCCCCGTATAAATGGAGTACATGTGCGTACAACCACTCTCCAAAACTATGGGCATGGACATACATATGGAGTACATGTACGTACAACCACGCTCTAAAACTACCGCAAAACGGAGGAAAACGACCTTCTGTTTGACCCCGTATGGTCGAAACAGGGTCCTGTTCATCGGGAAGGGTGTGGCGTACAGCAAAACAGAGGAAACTGACTTCTGTTCAAGTGCCTACTGTTGAAACAGGGTCCTGTTGATCGGGAGGGGTGTGGCGTACCACAAAATAGATGAAACGGACTTCTGTTGGAGCGCCTACGGTCGAAATGGGGTCATGTTGATTGGGAGGGGTGTGGTGTACCGCAAAACAGGACTCCACAGGCTACTGTTCATCCATCATCTACTACCTCGCACCAGCCTCCATGGGCTATTGTTCATACACCATCGACTTCCGCCAGCCTCCACCTGATATTGTTCATCCACCGCAGCTTCCTCCTACCTCCACCAGCTACTGTTCATCCACGGGCTACTACTCATCCAGCCTCCACCGGCTACTGGTCAACTAGCCATCCACGGGGTCCTATTCATCCACCCCCAACCGGCTCGTGTGTGGCGGCCTCCTCGAGGTCTTGTTCATCAAGCGACAACGGCCTACTACCACGGGGTCCTCTTCATCCATCCCCCACTGGAACTGTTCATCCAACCCCAACCACGCCTTGACTCGTTTAATAAACTCCCATGATCACTGTTCATCAAGAGGCAGTAGGTTCGATCAGCTTCAGTAAGCAGCAGCAGCAGGGATTGATTAATCAAGTTTAGTTAGCAGCAGTAGTGAAGGAATCACTCGGGTTTAGTTAACTACCAAGGGATCGATCACTCGGGTTCACTAACGTAGCTAGTGCAATTGCTCAGTTTCAGTAAGCGAACCCCTCGCTCGGGTTCAGTAAGATCCCAATGCCATGCACACACGCACATACGTATACGAGAGAAATGCGCAAACCTTCATGCATCACTCCGCCCCAACCACCCACCATAATCGGGAACTCCCCGAAAGTTTCCTCGCCCTCCCTTCTACCATGATTTGTTTCGTCATGGACGGCCCAAAGAATGTCATGCATGTGCGTCTCCCGCCCGCCTAGTACGAAAAGCCCATTTTCTGTCATGATTTTTTGTCATAGAAGTAGGAGCCCACCACATCTATGATGATACAGGTTTTTGTCACAATTATCATCATAGAAGTGTCATAAGCATGACAAGAAAAAATTCGTTCAGGCCAAAATGTCAGAGATGTGTTTTTTGTAGTGTGGGGACTTGCTTGTGCCTCCTGCTGGATTGATACCTTGGTTCTTAACTGAGGGGGATATTTATCTCTACTTTGCTGCATCACCCTTTCCTCTTGAAGGGAAAAATCAACGCAAGCTCAAGAAGTAGCAGGAAGAATTTCTGGCGCCGTTGCCGGGGAGGTTCTACATCAAGCCTACCAAGTACCTATCATAAACTCTCATCACTTGCACTTGCATTACTTGTCATTTGCCTCTCGTTTTCATCTCCCCCATTTCTAAAACATTTTCAGAAAAAACACAAAATTTTGTGCCTTTTTAGTTGCCTCTTTTTGTTTGCCTTTATGCCTTACTTGGTTTGTTTGCTCATTTGCTTGGCATAATTGTGCTTATTGCAATTCAGAAGAAAAGAGATTTATGGATCCTCATCCACTTGCTAATCCTTCTAAAATATCCAATAATCATGAACTAGTTTCTAGTGAGTTGAGTGCACTAGATTATCTTTATGAAGTTTTGCTTGAAATTCGTGAATTGGAAAATTGTGATGAAGCATTAAAAGAATTTTATAAAGTGATTCACGATAGCTCCTTGAATGAAAAGCATGATTGCAATGATATTATTATAAATTGTATAAATGTCAATTGTGCTAATGATATGCAAAACCCCAAGCTTGGGGATGTTATTTTTGATATATCCACTATTTATTGTAATGATCATGATTGGGGTGATGCTTCTTATGATCTTGAAAATTTATTGATGCCTCATGATGAATATGATCTTGATAATAATGTTTGCAATAATATTGAAGGTGGGTTTGGAAGAATGTCAACTTGAGGTGATAATGACCCCACTACTTTGGAGACTAAACAATCTTATGAAATTTTTGATAAAAGTGGGCTCAGAGAGCTCATGACTTTATTTGATGATAATATCACTATTTTGGAAGAATGTCAACTTTGCATGCATGTGGATCGTGTAGAAAATATGTTATATGATAGTTATATTGTTGAATTTGATTATGATCCTACATGCAGTTATTATGAGAGAGGAAAATATGGTTGTAGAAATATGCATGTTACTAAATTACATCTCTTTATGCTTAAATTGTCAAAGTATTATTCTTGTTCCTTGCATATGCTAGTTTTTGCTTGCCTTGATATTGTGTTTGCTTATAAAATGTCTATGCATAGGAAGTATGTTAGACTTAAACGTGTTTGTCACATGTTTGATGATGCTCTCTTTGTGCTTCAATTCTTGTCTTTCACGTGAGCATCATTAAAATTATCAATGCCTAGCTAAAAGGCTTTAAAGAAAAGCACTTGTTGGGAGACAATCCAATATTTTTATTTTCTATTTTTCAATAAAAATATCTTCTAGTCTTTGGTTAGGTGTTTTTTGTGATTTTAATTAGTGTTTGTGCCAAGTAATACCTTTGGGATGATTTGGAAGATAGTAGATTTGATTCTGTGAGAAAATAGAAACTTTTGCGTCCAGTACAGAAAACTTTCAGAAATTAATAGGTGGGTTCATCTTGTAGTTCGTAGGCATTCTTCCAACGAATGCATGATATGGAGTTCGGGGTTCTACATTGAGTGAAGTAGTTTTATGGCCGTTGTTCCGATCGGGAGTTGCATCTTAAAGGGTCCTTGGCTATGCTGATCCGGGGATTGCAAAACCCTTTTGTAACACGTTCCATAAGCTTTCAGCACAAATATGTCGAACGAAGCTTCTATCTTGTATTTGTTCTATCTGCTCCTTGTTGTTTTTATTTACCTTTTGTCTCCCAAGTGGCTTCTCGTGAAGATTGTTGTTACTATTAAACTGAGAATTACATTCGTTCATCTTGTCGAATGTTATTGTGAAGACTATGTTGAGATTCTAGACGTTGATTCAGCTTATTTATTCTTTCAATCAATGGCTAATAGTTGTCATCTCATTCAGGATGGCTCCTAAAAGAGTTCCAAACGCTAACCCAGAGGGTGAAGAGGTTCCTGATCGTCCTCCTTCCCCTCCTCCTCTATCTGAGGCCTGGAGAGCAATTATGCAAGCGACGAATCAGAACACCGAGATGCTTTTGCAAATGATGCAGAACATTCAAGCAAATCAAGAAAATCAGGGTGCTCATGGGAACCAAGGCAATTTGTTCAACCAACCTCACTTTGCTACGCTCAACCAGTTTCTGGCAAACCAACCAAAGGCATTCAGTTACTGCGTGGACCCTCTAGATGTTGAAGACTGGATAACAGATATCAAGAAGCATTTCGAGTGCAGTAATGTCAAGCCCGAGGACTATGTGAAGTTTGCAGCCTTCCAACTCAAGGACCAAGCTGCTGATTGGTGGCAGCAGTACAAAGACTCCAGAGCAGGGCGTGTAATCTCCTGGGATGACTTCTGCAAGGACTTTCGTTCTCACCACATTCCAACAAGTGTCATCGAGGGTATGCGTGAGGAATTCCGCAACCTGAAGCAAGGCTCAATGTCTGTCTACCAATATAATGTCAAGTTCCAGAACCTTGCCCGCTATGCCAAGCAAGACATCCCAGATGCCAAGAGCAAGATCTATTAGTTCCGACGTGGTTTGAAGGATGAACTCCAACTAGCTCTCACCCTGTTCGAGCCTGATGAGTTTGATCAATTCTATAACATGGCACTTAAGCAAGAGGCAGCCGAGCTCAAGATGGAAGCTTCCAAAAAGAGGATCAGAGACGCTGTTCACTCCTCGTCTTTTTCTCAAGTGATCGCAAAGCAAAAGAAGTTTTGGCTTCCACCTCCTCTGGTGATCCGAGCTTCCAACAACAACAACAAGAACTCTGGTGGCCGTGGTTTCTCCCACCCACCCAACCCAAGCAATCAGTCAAAGAATCATTTTCAAGCTTCCAAGTCAAGTGCTCCTTATCACCGTCCTCTCTCAGAAGTGGTTTGCAACAAGTGTGGCCAGAAGGGTCATTATGCTAACAATTGCCCCAACCCAAGGCGCCTTCCGCCTCCTCCACCTGTCAGCACTGCTATTGTCAAGCACAATCCCAAGGTTGCAAGAGTGAATCTGATGAATGCAGCTCAAGCAGAGAATTCTTCAGATGTGATACTTGGTAATCTTCCAGTTAACTCTATACCTGCTAAAGTATTGTTTGATTCGGGTGCATCGCTTTCTTTCATTTCAAGACCTTTTGTTGCCAAGCATGATTTCGTCACTCAAGTGTTGCCAAAGCCTTTGAGCATTATTTCTCCTGGATTGCAAATATCCTTTCGGGTGCATGTTCCGGATGTATCTATTCGCATGGGTGATTACCGCTTTCTGGCTTCTCCGGTTGTCCTCGGCAACTCCGACATTGACCTTATTCTTCGGATGGATTGGCTTTCTCAGCATGATGCTCACATTGATTGTGCAAATAAGGAAGTCAAGCTTACTCATTCCGATGAAGACGTGATTATCTTCGCCTCTCGAGATAACACAATCAGGCTATTCTCTCTCAATGACAAGGGCGAAATTAATGCCATCTCTCAAATTCCGGTGGTCAATGAATATGAAGATGTTTTCCGTGAAGAGCTTCCAGGCATGCCTCCGCATCGTCAAGTTGAATTCGTCATTGAACTCGAGCCTGGTACTGAGCCAGCATGCCGGCGCCCGTACAAGCTCTCCCCTGAAGAGTTAAAGGAGTTGAAGAAACAACTTGATGAACAGGAGCGTATGGGTCTGATCAGGCCTAGCACTTCTCCTTGGGGCTGTGGTGTCTTATTTGTCAAGAAGAAGGATGGCACGGAGCGCCTTTGCGTTGATTACCGGCCATTGAACAAGAAGACAATAAAGAACAAGTATCCGCTCCCCAACATCAATGAATTGTTCGAGCAGCTCAAAGGAGCTAAAGTGTTCTCAAAGCTCGATCTCCGGATGGGTTATCACCAGATCCGCATCCGTGAAGAAGATATTCACAAGACTGCATTCAGAACCAGCTACGGCTCCTATGAATATACAGTCATGTCTTTTGGCCTCGCTAATGCTCCACCTACCTTCTCGAGAATGATGCACTACATTTTTAACCCCTACACCAACTTATTTGTGCTTGTGTATCTGGATGACATCTTGGTATTCTCCAAGAATGAAGAGGATCACGAAAAGCACCTCCGTCTGGTTCTCGACAGACTCCGTGAACATAAGTTCTATGCCAAGTTCTCCAAGTGCGAATTCTGGCTCGATAAGGTCTTGTATCTGGGCCATATCATCTCCGCTGACGGTATTACTGTAAACCCCGAGAAAGTTGAAGCGATTGTCAACTGGGAACCTCCTCAGAACGTCAAGCAACTCCGAAGCTTTCTTGGTCTTGCTAGCTATTGTAGAAGGTTCGTTGAGAACTTCTCCAAGATTGCCAAGCCTCTCTCCAACTTGTTGCAGAAGAATGTCAAGCTGGTCTCCGGATTGTGATGTAGCATTCAAAACTCTCAAAGAAAAGCTCATCTCTGCTCCAGTTCTTACCCCTCCATATGAGTCCAAGCCCTACGAAGGTTTCTGTGATGCTTCTCTTCAAGGACTTGGTGGTGTTCTAATGCAAGACAAGAAAATTGTGGCATACACTTCTCGTCAATTGAAGCCAAGTGAGAAGAGCTATCCCACACATGATCTCGAGCTAGCAGCTGTGGTACATGCCTTGATCATGTGGAGACACCTTCTGTTGGGCAGAAAAGTCGACATCTTCACCGATCACAAAAGCTTGAAGTACATCTTCACACAGCCGAACCTGAACCTTCGCCAGACTCGTTGGGTTGAGATGATCCAAGAGTATGATCCAAGCATCGAATACACACCTGGCAAGGCCAATGTCATTGCAGATGCCTTGAGCAGAAAGGCATATTGCAACAGTCTCCTTATCAAGCCGTTCCAGCTTGAGCTTTGTGAAGCATTCAGGAAGCTCAACCTCCAAGTTGTTCCGCAAGGCTTTCTTGCAAATCTTCAAGTTGCTCCTACCTTGGAAGATCAGATCCGTGAGGCCCAGCTCAGTGATGCTATGGTGCAGAAAGTGAAACATGGTATTGCAAAGGGTACTCCCAAATACAAGTGCTATCGCGTTGATGAGAGAGATACCTTGTTCTTTGAGGATAGACTTGTGGTTCCCAAGGGTGATCTCAGGACGCTCATAATGAATGAAGCACATGACTCCCTCCTCTCAATTCATCCTGGAAGTTCCAAGATGTACCAAGACCTCAAGCAATCTTACTGGTGGACACGCATGAAAAGGGAGATTGCCCAATTCGTGAATGAATGTGATGTCTGCAGAAGAGTGAAGGCAGAGCATCAACGTCCAGCCGGTCTTCTCCAACCTCTTCCTATTCCCTAGTGGAAATTCGACCATATTGAAATGGATTTCGTCACTGGCTTTCTCAAGTCCAAGAAAGGGAATGATTCTATCTTTGTTGTCATTGCCAAGCTCACCAAAGTAGCTCACTTCCTTCCAGTCAAAGAATCCATCAATGCAGCTCAGCTGGCAGAGTTGTACACTTCCAGAATTGTGTCCTTACATGGCATTCCTCAAGTTATCTCCTCAGACCGTGGAGGTTTGTTCACATCCAACTTCTGGGACTCCTTTCAGTCTGCCATGGGCACTAAGATCCGTTTCAGCACTGCGTTTCACCCTCAGACTAGTGGTCAAGTCGAGAGGGTGAACCAGATTCTAGAAGACATGCTCAGAGCTTGTGTCATCTCTTTTGGCATGAAGTGGGAAGATTGCCTTCTGTTTGCCGAGTTCTCTTACAACAACAGTTTCCAAGCAAGTGCCCGCAAAGCTCCGTTTGAAATCCTCTATGGCAGAAAGTGCCGTACTCCTCTCAACTGGTCCGAGACTGGTGAACGTCAACTTCTTGGCAATGACTTGATCTCAGAAGCCGAAGAAATGTGCAAAGTCATACGTGAGAATCTCAAGGCCGCTCAGTCGCGTCAGAAGAGCTACTATGATGGCAAGCATCGTTATTTGGCCTTCAACATTGGGGATCATGTCTATCTCCGTGTTTCTCCTATGAAAGGCACCCAAAGATTCAGTATCAAAGGCAAGCTTGCTCCTCGATACGTGGGCCCTTTCAAGATCCTTGGCAAAAGAGGCGATCTAGCCTATCAACTTGAGCTCCCTTCCAACTTCGCTAATGTTCATGATGTGTTTCACGTGTCTCAACTCCGCAAGTGCTTCAAGACACCTGAACGCACCATTCCGTTCGAGGAGATTGATCTTCAACAAGACTTGTCTTACCGAGAGCATCCCGTTGCTATTCTTGAAGAAACCGAGCGCAAGACCCGCAACAAGTCAATCAAATTCTTGAAAGTTAAGTGGTCACACCATACCGATCGAGAAGCTAAGTGGGAACGAGAAGATCACCTTCGTTCCTAGTATCCTTCCTTCTTCCAGTCCTAGATCTCGGGACGAGATCTTTTCGTAGTAGAGGAGAGTTTGTAATGCCCCGGACGTAACACTTTCCCTATACAGCAATATATAAACTTTGGCTTCATCAATTCCATTCCGGGTTCTTCTTTTTCTTCGGGTTCTTCGTTTTTTCGTGTGAATGTGTGCATTTCATCCATGTCATGTTGTCATGTGCATTGCATTGCATTTGTGTTGTCACTTGCATCCGGTCCCACTCGTCTCTTCCTATTGTCCGTTTCGAGTTCCAACGCTCTCACACGTGCCCGTGGCATCCCTGAGTCCTTCTTTCGTGAGTGGCCGTGTAACGTTTCCGGAATGACGTGAGACTTGTCGTGCGATGCTGTTTTGGTAAGTGTAGGCGCCTGTCAAGTTTCGTCGCGTTTGGAGTTCGTTTGGTACTCCAACGGTTAACCTAGTGAGCTAAAAGAACCTCTTCTTTGAGGACCAAGACCCCCTCCACAACAGCCCACCAACCCAGCACAACCCTTTCCATCATCTCGGTTGTCGAATTGTGATCGCGTGGCCGAAAACCGCTCCCCATTTGGAGTCTCCTAGCTCCTTGTGCCTATAAAACGTCCCCCATGCCATTTTTCGTCCAAAACCCTAGCCTCCTCCTAGCTCCAGCCCCGCCTCGGAATCCGTGTCGGGCGGACGTGTCCGACCCGGGCCGGACAGATCTGCCAGCGCACAGATCCGCCTCCGCCACCGCGCGGGCCCGCAGGCCCGTTCCCGGCCCGCCGCCGCCGCCGAGCGTGCTGCTTCGCTCCCCGACGCCGCGGATCGCCGCGCCGCCCCGCTCCCGGCGCCGGCCTCGCCGTCCGCCGCCTCCCCGCGGATCTCACCGCCGGTCCGCCGCCGCGCCACCGAAGCCCTCCGCCGCCGCCCTTCTTCACCCCCGCCGCTGCCTCCGGCCGGCCTCCCCTCCGCCGTCGGCCGGCCTCCCCGCAGCCACACCAACCGCCGGCCTCCTCCGGCGCTGTCGCGCTCCCTCGCCGGAGTCGCCGGGCCAGCCGCCACCGCGAAGCTCTGAGCGCAGGATCCTGATCCAGTTCGTCCGGAGCGGACGAACCCTAACGGTCCGCGCCCGTTTCGCCCGCTCTCGCGCCCGGCCCGATCCGCGACCCGCACCCGTTGACCCGGCCCAGAAGCCTTTGACCAGATCTGAGGTTGTTGTTTTTCCTAAGTCTTTTGCTATTTTTTTGTCGGATGCATTCTTGTGATGGCAATAACTTTTGATGTGCTTGTCCGTTTTGTGCATATGATATGTCAAAATGATCGCGGTGATGTGTACTACATTTTGTTCCATTGTGTCATGCATGTTTGAGTTCATCTAGATGTCTTAATCTTCATGACAAGAGTGCTACATGATATAAACTGCTGCTATTAGTTGTTTTCATGCCATGTTTGCGATGTGATAAGTTGGTGCATGTTTATCCGAATGAAGCAAATGATATGTCAAAATGTTCATCATGAGATGCTCTACATGTTGGTTGCTATAGCATGCATGTTAGAGTTCATATTGCCATGTTTATCCCTATTGCAAAAGTGCATGTGGCTGTTAGGTTTTGTAACTTGTTACGAGATGGCTAGGTTAGGAGCTCGTTGCTATTGATGTGTTTGTCCCCATGTCACATGCTCATATGTTTTAGATTCCCCATCATGTGATCTTTGATGTGGTGCAAACCAATTGCCATGATATGCTTTGAGATGACTTAAACATGCTCACAAACATGCCATGATAATGTTACTGTTTTAACACTTAGTGAAATTTCACTAAGTCTGGAATCTGTAATATCCTGATGCTATGTTTGCTTGCTGTCCTAGGCAAATCCATGTTAGTTTTGGGGTGGCCGTTGATGATTCTTTGTTTTATATGTTGTTGTCTATCCATCCATGTCCTAACTTGCTCTTTTGGGTTGCTGTAGCATATTTAATTCTTGCTCCCAACTTGCTATAAAATATTACTGTCAGGTTTTTATTGTCATGATCAAAATGTTGTAGCTTGTTGCTATTGATCCATGCCTCCTATGGAGTTGCTCCAATGGAGTTGTTTGCTGTAGGCTATGTCTACTTCATGTCCATGCTTCTTATCACCATGTTTGAGTGCTGTAGAGTATATATTTCTTGCTCCAAAGTTGCTATGTGGCTGTTAATTTCAGCTTTGCTTTGTTTCTTGTTTTGGGTGTATCTTTTAGCCCGTTGCTCCGTTTTGAGCGTGCCCTACATGAAAATTGTGTGATTTTGCTTTTAGATTCATAATATCATCTTGTTTACATGTTTGGAGTATGTTTGCTTGATGTTTGGGCGCTTCTTGCACCGTTGCCATGCTTATCTTGTTTTGATCATATCTTCTAGACCGTAGCTCCGTTTTACACAAACTTTATATGAAACTTGACTAGAATTTTGTGTAGATTGTCATGGTGCATGTTAACTTGCTTTTTATCAACTTTAACTTAAGGTTTGTTCAGATCTGGACTAATTTCAAACTATGCTTATGAGGACTTACCGGATTTGTCTTAGGTAGTTTCCGGCCTCATTTCAACTTGTTGTTCTTATGTTATTTCTCTTTGCTTCCTACCCTGCCATGTTTTGCTTCCTAAATAGACTTGTCTTGCATCCTACTTGCTTGAGTATATTGTCTTGTTCTTGTGCTGTTTCTCTGTGCTTCTTATGTTGTCATGTTGTGCATCCTAAGTGCATCTGTAGTGCCTCCTTAGTGCATCAGACATGCATCCTGTAGTTTGCGCATTGCACCTTGTTTGATTTCGTGCCTCGTGTGTTCTTGTGTTGAGTAGAGCCGGAAGCCGAGACCGAGTACGAGAACGAGGTTACTACCGAGGTTGAGAATGAGGAGCCGTCTTACGATCCCATCGACGACTCGACAGGCAAGATGACCTGACCCAGATATCATTACTATCTTTGCCTATTGCTAGAAATCTCGCTCTTTAGCTTATTGCCTCGATGCCCATGTTTGTCTGTCAGCCTCCTATTGTAACCATGAACCTGTCTAACCACCCAACCTATGCAAACCTTTGTTTGGCTAAGTAAGCTTCGCTCAGCCCCTCTTATATCATTGCTAGTTGCAGGAGAAGATTTGAAGATTCTTGCTTCATGTTGAAGCTTGCTGGGATATCACACTATATAAACTCTTTAATGAAATCATCTATATATTGGTAATGGGTGGAAGGCTAAGCCTCTTGCTTGGTGATTTGTTCCACTCATGCCACCATAGGAACCGTATAAACCGGTGTTATGTTCCTTGATTGTGCGTTCCTCACACGGTTGGGGTTATGGGACCCCCTCGATAAACCGCTTAGCGCTAAGGCTTTTCCAGCAAGTCCCAACATTGGTACTCCATTTGCCTAACAACTAAAAACTTGCCGAGGGAGTAATTAACCCGAGGATTAATTAATCAACCCCCCTGGGCCAGTGCTCGATTTGAGTGTTGGTCCAAACTAGAGCCACTTGCGGTGCCACCCAGTTCGCTGGGGTCTTCGGTATCTGTACGTACTGCTCATCCGGTCGTGGCCTGAGACGAGATACGCGCGGCTACTATCAGGGTGTCGTCACGCCGGGAGGATTTTCTGAATTATTCTTACCTTAGTCGGAGTATCTTGATCACGGGATTCCGAGAATACTCGGGCCTTCCCACCTTGGAGTTGCGACTCCGCGGATCGTGGGCTTGTAATGGGCCAAGTTGGAACACCCCTGCAGTGTTTTGAACTTTCGAAAGTTGTGCCCGCGGTTATGTGGCAGATGGGAATTTGTTAATATCCGGTTGTAGAAAACTTGACACCATGTTCAGAACACACTACCAGCGTGAGTAACCGTGACGGTCATTTTCCAAAAGGGGTTCGGGAAGTGAACACGATGGGGTTATGATTGACGTGCTTAGTTAGGATCACTTCGTGATCACCTTGTCGCTCGTGGCACTTCTCTTCTCGCTCTTAATACGTAAGCTAGTGCTAGTGCAGCTGCAACCTTTTATTTTTCTTCAGCCTTGTTCCACACCCAAGGCTTAGATAGTTTTGCTACCCGGGAACGGGATTGCTGAGTCCTCCGTGGCTCACAGATTCTACACCACACCAGATGCAGGTACCATGGTGAGCTACTCAGGTGACGGCACAGAGCTATACTGGGAGTACGATGAGGAACGTAGCCGTTACTATGTGCACTATCCGGATGATCAGTAGTGGTTTCTACTAGGGGCGATCCGAACCTGTGGCTTTATGTATTTTTGGTATCTTTCATTTGGATATTCACCCGTAGTCGGGTTGTGATGTTATTTGGATGATGTTTGTCTATGTAATGAGTTGTGTGACGTGGCGAGTGTAAGCCAACTATCTCTTTTGCTTTTCATCCCTATTTTTACATGAGATGTGCAAAGATACCGAATTTGATATCATTCCAGAATGGGCTTATACCTTGAAGTCGTGCCTCGACACATAGGAGGTACATTCCCATCCTGGGCATTACAAGTTGGTATTCAGAGCCTTCTCCGACCTAGAAGCCCCCACTGATTGATCGAATCGTTGACGGTTGAGTCTAGGCACACACTTAGAAATGTTTTGAGTCCTATATATATATATATATATCGGAGAGTAGGATTTCTTTTGCTCCTCATCTCTTTTCACTCTGGTGAGGACTCCTGACGATTACTCTTGCCTCTTCTACTCTCAAAATTTCACCAATTTTTTTTAGGAATCTCGCGAGTATTGTTTGGATTGTTTCGATGTCTTTGTGACGAGAAAATTGTTCTCGATGCCTCCTGTCATTTAGGGGTTGTGGCAGTGTCCCGGGGAGGTGAGCTCCGAGGTGTTGTCGTCACAAGTATATCACATCAGTTCTGGAATACTTAAGACGGCCGACATCGAAAACTCTCATATGCGGTTAGTGGTAATATAACCCCGACATCACCCAGTACTGGGGAGGTTATTCGGGAGTATTGCCATAGCTTGTATAGTAGATGCGTTTCGAAGGTCCGAGGTAGACGGTTTCCGGAAATAACTGGTTATGTGTTGAAGGATGGATACAGCTGGATGTAGGATTAGAGTTGAGTGCGCGATGCTTCCCCTGTATCCCCAACACCTGATTGCATAACCGGAAACTTTCAGAAATTAATAGGTAGGTTCATCTTGTAGTTCGTAGGCATTCTTCCAACGAATGCATGATAAGGAGTTCGGGGTTCTACATTGAGTGAACTAGTTTTATGGCCGTTGTTCCGATCGGGAGTTGCATCTTAAAGGGTCCTTGGTTATGCTAATCCGGGGATTGCAAAACCCTTTTCTAACACGTTCCATAAGCTTTCAGCACGAATATGTCGAACGAAGCTTCTATCTTGTATTTGTTCTATCTGCTCCTTGTTGTTTTTATTTACCTTTTGTCTCCCAAGTGGCTTCTCGTGAAGATTGTTGTTACTATTAAACTGAGAATTACATTCGTTCATCTTGTCGAATGTTATTGTGAAGACTGTGCTGAGATCCTAGACGTTGATTCAGCTTATTTATTCTTTCAATCAATGGCTAATAGATTTCATCTCATTCAGGATGGCTCCTAAAAGGGTTCCCAACGCTAACCCAGAGGGTGAAGAGGTTCCTGATCGTCCTCCTTCCCCTCCTCCTCCGTCTAAGGCCTGGAGAGCAATTATGCAAGCCACGAATCAGAACACCCAGATGCTTTTGCAAATGATGCAGAACATTCAAGCAAATCAAGCAAATCAGGGTGCTCATGGGAACCAAGGCAATTTGTTCAACCAACCTCACTTTGCTACGCTCAACCAGTTTCTGGCAAACCAACCGAAGGCATTCAGTTACTGCGTGGACCCTCTAGATGTTGAAGACTGGATAACAGATATCAAGAAGCATTTCGAGTGCAGTAACGTCAGGCCCGAGGACTATGTGAAGTTTGCAGCCTTCCAACTCAAGGACCAAGCTGCTGATTGGTGGCAGCAGTACAAAGACTGCAGAGCAGGGCGTGTAATCTCCTGGGATGACTTCTGCAAGGACTTTCGTTCTCACCACATTCCAACAAGTGTCATCGAGGGTATGCGTGAGGAATTCCGCAACCTGAAGCAAGGCTCAATGTCTGTCTACCAATATAATGTCAAGTTCCAGAACCTTGCCCGCTATGCCAAGCAAGACATCCCAGATGCCAAGAGCAAGATCTATTAGTTTCGACGTGGTCTGAAGGATGAACTCCAACTAGCTCTCACCCTGTTCGAGCCTGATGAGTTTGATCAATTATATAACATGGCACTTAAGCAAGAGGCAGCCCAGCTCACGATGGAAGCTTCCAAAAAGAGGATCAGAGATGCTGTTCACTCCTCCTCTTCTTCTCAAGTGGTCGCAAAGCAACAGAAGTTTTGGCTTCCACCTCCTCCGATGATCCGAGCTTCCAACAACAACAACAAGAACTCTGGTGGCCGTGGTTTCTCCCACCCACCCAACCCAAGCAATCAGTCAAAGAATCATTTTCAAGCTTCCAAGTCAAGTGCTCCTTATCACCGTCCTCTCTCAGAAGTGATTTGCAACAAGTGTGGCCAGAAGGGTCATTATGCTAACAAGTGCCCCAACCCAAGGCGCCTTCTGCCTCCTCCACCTGTCAGCACTGCTATTGTCAAGCACAATCCCAAGGTTGCAAGAGTGAATCTGATGAATGCAGCTCAAGCAGATAATTCTTCAGATGTGATACTTGGTAATCTTCCAGTTAACTCTATACCTGCTAAAGTATTGTTTGATTCGGGTGCATCAATTTCTTTCATTTCAAGACCTTTTGTTGCCAAGCATGATTTCGTCACTCAAGTGTTGCCAAAGCCTTTGAGCATTATTTCTCCTGGATTGCAAATATCCTCTCGGGTGCATGTTCCGGATGTATCTATTCGCATGGGTGATTACTGCTTTCTGGCTTCTCCGGTTGTCCTCGGCAACTCCGACAATGACCTTATTCTTGGGACGGATTGGCTTTCTCAGCACGATGCTCACATTGATTGTGCAAATAAGGAAGTCAAGCTTACTCATTCCGACGAAGACGTGATTATCTTCGCCTCTCGAGATAACACAATCAGGCTATTCTCTCTCAAAGACAAGGGCGAGATTAATGCCATCTCTCAAATTCCGTTGGTCAATGAATATGAAGATGTTTTCCCTGAAGAGCTTCCAGGCATGCCTCCGCATCGTCAAGTTGAATTCGTCATTGAACTCGAGCCTGGTACCGAGCCAGCATGCCGGCGTCCGTACAAGCTCTACCCTGAAGAGTTAAAGGAGTTGAAGAAACAACTTGATGAACAGGAGCGTATGGGTCTGATCAGGTCTAGCACTTCTCCTTGGGGCTGTGGTGTTTTATTTGTCAAGAAGAAGGATGGCACGGAGTGCCTTTGCATTTATTACCGGCCATTGAACAAGAAGACAATAAAGAACAAGTATCCGCTCCCCAACATCAATGAATTGTTCGAGCAGCTCAAAGGAGCTACAGTGTTCTCAAAGCTCGATCTCCGGATGGGTTATCACCAGATCCGCATCCGTGAAGAAGATATTCACAAGACTGAATTCAGAACCAGCTACGGCTCCTATGAATATACAGTCATGTCTTTTGGCCTCGCTAATGCTCCACCTACCTTCTCGAGAATGATGCACTACATTTTCAACCCCTACACCAACGAATTTGTGCTTGTGTATCTGGATGACATCTTGGTATTCTCCAAGAATGAAGAGGATCACGAAAAGCACCTCCGTCTGGTTCTCGACAGACTCCATGAACATAAGTTCTTTGCCAAGTTCTCCAAGTGTGAATTCTGGCTCGATAAGGTCTTGTATCTGGGCCATATCATCTCCGCTGACGGTATTACTGTAAACCCCGAGAAAGTTGAAGCGATTGTCAACTTGGAACCTCCTCAGAACGTCAAGCAACTCCGAAGCTTTCTTGGTCTTGCTAGCTATTGTAGAAGGTTCGTTGAGAACTTCTCCAAGATTGCCTAGCCTCTCTCCAAATTGTTGCAGAAGAATGTCAAGCTGGTCTCCGGATTGTGATGTAGCATTCAAAACTCTCAAAGAAAAGCTCATCTCTGCTCCAGTTCTTACCCCTCCAGATGAGTCCAAGCCCTACGAAGTTTTCTGTGATGCTTCTCTTCAAGGACTTGGGGGTGTTCTAATGCAAGACAAGAAAATTGTGGCATACACTTCTCGTCAATTGAAGCCAAGTGAGAAGAACTATCCCACACATGATCTCGAGCTAGCAGCTGTGGTACATGCCTTGATCATGTGGAGACACCTTCTATTGGGAAGAAAAGTCGACATCTTCACCGATCACAAAAGCTTGAAGTACATCTTCACACAGCCGAACCTGAACCTTCGCCAGACTCGTTGGGTTGAGATGATCCAAGAGTATGATCCAAGCATCGAATACACACCTGGCAAGGCCAATGTCATTGCAGATGCCTTGAGCAGAAAGGCATATTGCAACAGTCTCCTTATCAAGCCGTTCCAGCCTGAGCTTTGTGAAGCATTCAGGAAGCTCAACCTCCAAGTTGTTCTGCAAGGCTTTCTTGCAAATCTTCAAGTTGCTCCTACCTTGGAAGATCAGATCCGTGAGGCCCAGCTCCGTGATGCTATGGTGCAGAAAGTGAAACATGGTATTGCAAAGGGTACTCCCAAATACAAGTGCTATCGTGTTGATGAGAGAGATACCTTGTTCTTTGAGGATAGACTTGTGCTTCCCAAGGGTGATCTCAGGAAGCTCATAATGAACGAAGCACATGACTCCCTCCTCTCAATTCATCCTGGAAGTTCCAAGATGTACCAAGACCTCAAGCAATCTTACTGGTGGACACGCATGAAAAGGGAGATTGCCCAATTCGTGAATGAATGTGATGTCTGCAGAAGAGTGAAGGCAGAGCATCAACGTCCAGCCGGTCTTCTCCAACCTCTTCCAATTCCCGAGTGGAAATTCTACCATATTGAAATGGATTTCGTCACTGGCTTTCTCAAGTCCAAGAAAGGGAATGATTCTATCTTTGTTGTCATTGACAAGCTCACCAAAGTAGCTCACTTCCTTCCAGTCAAAGAATCCATCAATGCAGCTCAGCTGGCAGAGTTGTACACTTCCAGAATTGTGTCCTTACATGGTATTCCTCAAGTTATCTCCTCAGACCGTGGAGGTTTGTTCACATCCAACTTCTGGGACTCCTTTCAGTCTGCCATGGGCACTAAGATCCGTTTCAGCACTGCGTTTCACCCTCAGACTAGTGGTCAAGTCGAGAGGGTGAACCAGATTATAGAAGACATGCTCAGAGCTTGTGTCATCTCTTTTGGCATGAAGTGGGAAGATTGCCTTCTGTTTGCCGAGTTCTCTTACAACAACAGTTTGCAAGCAAGTGCCGGCAAAGCTCCGTTTGAAATCCTCTATGGAAGAAAGTGATGTACTCCTCTCAACTGGTCCGAGACTGGTGAACGTCAACTTCTTGGCAATGACTTGATGTGAGAAGCCGAAGAAATGTGCAAAGTCATACGTGAGAATCTCAAGGCCGCTCAGTCGCGTCAGAAGAGCTACTATCATGGCAAGCATCGTGATTTGGCCTTCAACATTGGGGATCATGTCTATCTCCGTGTTTCTCCTATGAAAGGCACCCAAAGATTCAGTATCAAAGGCAAGCTTGCTCCTTGATACGTGGGCCCTTTCAAGATCCTTGGCAGAAGAGGCGATCTAGCCTATCAACTTGAGCTCCCTTCCAACTTCGCTAATGTTCATGATGTGTTTCACGTGTCTCAACTCCGCAAGTGCTTCAAGACACCTGAACGCACCATTCAGTTCGAGGAGATTTATCTTCAACAAGACTTGTCTTACCGAGAGCATCCCGTTGCTATTCTTGAAGAAACCGAGAGCAAGACCCGCAACAAGTCAATCAAGTTCTTGAAAGTTAACTGGTCACACCATACCGACCGAGAAGCTAAGTGGGAACGAGAAGATCACCTTCGTTCCGAGTATCCTTCCTTCTTCCAGTCCTAGATCTCGGGACGAGATCTTTTCGTAGTAGAGGAGAGTTTGTAATGCCCCGGACGTAACACTTTCCCTATATGGCAATATATAAACTTTGGCTTCATAAATTCCATTCCGGGTTCTTCTTTTTTTTCGGGTTCTTCGTTTTTTCGTGTGCGTGTGTGCATTTCATCCATGCCATTTTGTCATGTGCATTGCATTGCATTTGTGTTGTCACTTGCATCCGGTCCCACTCGTCTCTTCCCGTTGTCCGTTTCGAGTTCCAACGCTCTCACACGTGCCCGTGGCATCCCCGAGTCCTTCTTTCGTGTGTGGCCGTGTAACGTTTCCGGAATGACGTGAGACTTGTCGTGCGATGTTGTTTTGGTAAGCGTAGGCGCCTGTCAAGTTTCGTCGCGTTTGGAGTTCGTTTGGTACTCCAACGGTTAACCTAGTGGGCTAAAAGAACCTCTTCTTTGAGGAACAAGACCCCCTCCACAACAGCCCACCAACGCAGCACAACCCTTTCCATCATCTCGGTCGTCGAATTGTGATCGCGTGGCCGAAAACCGCTCCCCATTTGGAGTCTCCTAGCTCCTTGTGCCTATAAAACGTCCCACATGCCATTTTTCGTCCAAAACCGTAGCCTCCTCCTAGCTCCAGCCCCGCCTCGGAATCCGCGCCGGGCGGACGTGTCCGACCCGGGCCGGACAGATCCGCCACCGCACAGATCCGCCTCCGCCACCGCGCGGGCTCGCAGGCCCGTTCCCGGCCCACCGCCGCCGCCGAGCGGGCTGCTTCGCTCCCCGACGCAGCGGATCGCCGCACTGTCCGCCGCCGCCCCACGGATCTCACCGCCGGTCCGCTGCCGCGCCACCGAAGCCCTCCGCCATCGCCCTTCTTCACTCCCGCCGCTGCCTTCGGCCGGCCTCCATGCCGCCGGGCCGTGCGCCGCCGTCGGCCGGCCTCCCCGCAGCCACACCAACCGCCGGCCTCCTCCGGCGGCGCCGCGCTCCCTCACCGGAGTCGCCGAGCCAGCCGCCGCCGCGAAGCTCTGAGCGCTGGATCCCGATCCAGTTCGTCCGGAGCGGACGAACCCTAACGGGCCGCGCCCGTTTCGCCCGCTCCCGCGCCCGGCCCGATCCGCGACCCGCACCCGTTGACCCGGCCCAAAAGCCTTTGACCAGATCTGAGGTTGTTTTTTTTCCTAAGTCTTTTGCTATTTTTTCGTCTGATGCATTCTTGTGATGGCAATAAATTTTGATGTGCTTGTCCGTTTTGTGTATATGATATGTCAAAATGATCGCGGTGATGTGTACTACATTTTGTTCCATTGTGTCATGCATGTTTGAGTTCATCTAGATGTCTTAATCTTCATGACAAGAGTGCTACATGATGTAAACTGCTGCTATTAGTTGTTTTCATGCCATGTTCGAGATGTGATAACTTGGTGCATGTTTATCCGAATGAAGCAAATGATATGTCAAAATGTTCATCATGAGATGCTCTACATGTTGGTTGCTATAGCATGCATGTTAGAGTTCATATTTCCATGTTTATCCCTATTGCAAAAGTGCATGTGGCTGTTAGGTTTTGTAACTTGTTACGAGATGGCTAGGTTAGGAGCTCGTTGCTATTGATGTGTTTGTCCCCATGTCACATGCTCATATGTTTTAGATTCCCCATCATGTGATCTTTGATGTGGTGCAAACCAATTGCCATGATATGCTTTGAGATGACTTAAACATGCTCACAAACATGCCATGATAATGTTACTGTTTTAACACTTAGTGAAATTTCACTAAGTCTGGAATCTGTAATATCCTGATGCTATGTTTGCTTGCTGTCCTAGGCAAATCCATGTTAGTTTTGGGGTGGCCGTTGATCATTCTTTGTTTTATATGTTGTTGTCTATCCATCCATGTCCTAACTTTCTCTTTTGGGTTGCTGTAGCATATTTAATTCTTGCTCCCAAGTTGCTATAAAATATTACTGTCATGTTTTTATTGTCATGATCAAAATGTTGTAGCTTGTTGCTATTGATCCATGGCTCCTATGGAGTTGCTCCAATGGAGTTATTTGCTGTAGGATATGTCTACTTCATGTCCATGCTTCTTATCACCATGTTCGAGTGCTGTAGAGTATATATTTCTTGCTCCAAAGTTGCTATGTGGTTGTTAATTTCAGCTTTGCTTTGTTTCTTGTTTTGGGTGTATCTTTTAGCCCGTTGCTCCGTTTTGAGCGTGCCCTACATGAAACTTGTGTGATTTTGCTTGTAGATTCATAATATCATCTTGTTTACATGTTTGGAGTATGTTTACTTGATGTTTGGGCGCTTCTTGCACCGTTGCCATGCTTATCTTGTTTTGATCATATCTTCTAGACCGTAGCTCCGTTTTAAACAAACTTTATTTGAAACTTGACTAGAATTTTGTGTAGATTGTCATGGTGCATGTTAACTTGCTGTTTATCAACTTTAACTTAAGGTTTGTTCAGATCTGGACTAATTTCAAACTATGCTTATGAGGATTTACCGGATTTCTCTTAGGTAGTTTCCGGCCTCATTTAAACTTGTTCTTATGTTATTTCTCTTTGCTTCCTACCCTGCCATGTTTTGATTCCTAAATAGACTTGTCTCTCATCCTACTTGCTTCAGTATATTGTCTTGTTCTTGTGCTGTTTCTCTGTGCTTCCTATGTTGTCATGTTGTGCATCCTAAGTGCATCTGCAGTGCCTCCTTAGTGCATCAGACATGCATCCTGTAGTTTGCGCATTGCACCTTGTTTGATTTCGTGCCTCGTGTGTTCTTGTGTTGAGTAGAGCCGGAAGACGAGGCCGAGTACGAGAACGAGGTTACTACCGAGGTTGAGAACGAGGAGCCGTCTTACGATCCCATCGACGACTCGACAGGCAAGATGACCTGACCCAGATATCATTACTATCTTTGCCTATTGCTAGAAGTCTCGCTCTTTAGCTTATTGCCTTGATGCCCATGTTTGTCTTTCAGCCTCCTATTGTAACCATGAACCTGTCTAACCACCCATCCTATGCAAACCTTTGTTTGGCTAAGTAAGCTTCGCTCAGCCCCTCTTATAGCATTGCTAGTTGCAGGAGAAGATTTGAATATTCTTGCGTCATGTTGAAGCTCGCTGGGATATCACACTATATAAACTCTTTAATGAAATCATCTATATATTGGTAATGGGTGGAAGGCTAAGCCTCTTTCTTGGTGATTTGTTCCACTCATGCCGCCCTAGGAACCGTATAAACCGGTGTTATGTTCCTTGATTATGCGTTCCTCACACGGTTGGGGTTATGGGACCCCCTCGATAAACCGCTTAGCGCTAAGGATTTTCCAGCAAGTCCCAACATTGGTACACCATTTGCCTAACAACTAAAAACTTGCCGAGGGAGTAATTAATCCGAGGATTAATTAATCAACCCCCCTGGGCCAGTGCTCGATTTGAGTGTTGGTCCAAACTAGAGCCACTTGCGGTGCCACCTAGTTCGCTGGGGTCTTCGGTATCTGTACGTACTGCTCATCCGGTCGTGGCCTGAGACGAGATACGCGCGGCTACTATCAGGGTGTCGTCACGCCGGGAGGATTTTCTGGATTAGTCTTACCTTAGTCGGAGTATCTTGATCACGGGATTCCGAGAATACTCGGGCCTTCCCACCTTGGAGTTGCGACTCCGCGGATCGTGGGCTTGTAATGGGCCAAGTTGGAACACCCCTGCAGTGTTTTGAACTTTCGAAAGCCGTGCCCGCAGTTATGTGGCAGATGGGAATTTGTTAATATCCGGTTGTAGAAAACTTGACACCATGTTCAGAACACACTACCAGCGTGAGTAACCGTGACAGTCATTTTCCGAAAGGGGTTCGGGAAGTGAACACGGTGGGGTTATGATTGACGTGCTTAGTTAGGATCACTTCGTGATCACCTTGTCGCTCGTGGCACTTCTCTTCTCGCTCTTAATACATAAGCTAGTGCTAGTGCAGCTGCAACCTTTTATTTTTCTTCAGCCTTGTTCCACACCCAAGGCTTAGATAGTTTTGCTACCCGAGAACGGGATTGCTGAGTCCTCCGTGGCTCACAGATTCTACACCACACCAGATGCAGGTACCATGGTGAGCTACTCAGGTGACGGCACAGAGCTATACTGGGAGTACGATGAGGAACGTAGCCGTTACTATGTGCACTATCCCGATGATCAGTAGTGGTTTCTACTAGGGGCGATCCGAACCTGTGGCTTTATGTATTTTTGGTATCTTTCATTTGGATCTTCACCCGTAGTCGGGTTGTAATGTTATTTGGATGATGTTTGTCTATGTAATGAATTGTGTGCTGTGGCGAGTGTAAGCCAACTATCTCTTTTGCTTTTCATCCCTATTTTTACATGACATGTGCAAAGATACCGAACTTGAGATCATTCCAGAATGGGCTTATACCTTTAAGTTGTGCCTCGACACGTAGGAGGTATAGTCCCATCTTGGGCATTACAATCATGTCATCTTGCTTAAAGCGTTGTTCTGTTCTTATGAACTTAATACACTAGATGCGAGCAGGAGTCGGTCGATGTGTGGAGTAATAGTAGTAGCTGCAGCATCGTTTTAGTCTACTTGTCACGGAGGTGATGCCTATCTTCATGATCATTGCCTTACATGTCATCATAACTTTGCGTTTTTCTATTAATTGCTCAACAGTAATTTGTTTACCCATCGTATTGTTTCGTTGAGAGAGAAGCCTCTAGTGAAACCTATGGCTCCCAGGTCTATTTTCTATCATATATTTTCAGATCTATAAAACCAAAAACCCAAAAATACCTTGCTGCAATTTATTTGTGTTTACTTCATTTTACCTTTTATATTTTAAATCTATCTCTATTAAAGCTCACTCTTGCTAGTGACCGTGAAGGGATTGACAACCCCTTTTCGCATTGTGTGCAAGTGTTTGTTAGTTTGTGCAGGTGCATCTATTGGGGACTTGCTTGTACCTCCTACTAGATTGATACCTTGGTTCTTAAATGAGGGAAATACATATGTCTACTTTGCCGAATCACCCTTTTCTCTTCAAGGGAAAAATCAATGCAAGCTCAAGAAGTAATAGCATGGCATACATTATAGAACCTATGGTTGCGGAAAAGGGAATAACTTTCATTCTTTCTCTAACTTCTGACGTGATCGGACTTCGAGCCTTACTCAATTTCATGCCTTGCAACACATGCAAGAACCCTTTCTTTGACTGGTCCGTTTTGAACTTCTTCAGAACTTTGTCAAATTATATGCTTTGTGAAAGTCCTATTAAGCATCTCGATCTATCCCTATAGATCTTGATGCCCAATATGTAACCAGCTTCACCGAGGTCTTTCATTGAAAAATTCTTATTCAAATATCCTTTTATGCTATCCAAAAATTATATATCATTTCCAATCAGCAACATGCTATCCACATATAATATCAGAAATGCTACAGAGCTCCCAATCACTTTCTTGTAAATACATGTTTCACTGTAAGTTTGTATAAAACCAAATGCTTTAATCACCTCATCAAAGCATATATTCCAACTCCGAGATGCTAGCACCAGTCCATAGATGGATCGCTGGAGCTTGCACACTTTGTTAGCACCCTTAGGATTGGAAAAACCTTCTAGTTGCATCATATACAACTCTTCTTTAAGAAACTCGTTAAGGAATGCAGTTTTGATGTCCATTTGTCAGATTTCATAATCATAAAATGCGGCAATTTCTAACAGGATTCTGACAGACTTAAGCATCGCTATGGGTGAGAAAGTCGCATCATAGTCAACCCTTGAACTTTTCAAAAACCTTTTGCAATAAGTCAAGCTTTGTAGACAGTGATATTACCATCGACGTCCGTCTTCCTCTTGAAGATCCATTTATTCTCAATGGCTTGACGATCATCGGGCAAGTCCACCAAAGTCCACACTTTGTTCTCATACATGGTTCCTATCTCAGATTTCATGCCCACGAGCCATTTGTCGGAATCTAGGCTCATCATAGCTTCTTAATAGTTTTAGGCTCACCGTTGTCCAACAACAAGAATTCCAGGACAGGATTACCGTAACACTTTGGTGTGGTACGTGTTCTGGTCCACCTATGAGGTTTAGTAGTAACTTGATCTGAAGTTTCATGATCGTCATAATTTGCTTTCTCTCTGGTTGGTGTAGCCATCACCAGAACGGTTTTCTCTGATGTGCTTGATGACCCACAAGTTTAGGGGATCTATCGTAGTCCTTTCGATAAGTAAGTGTGTCGAACCCAATGAGGAGCAGAAGGAAATGATGGGCAGTTTTCAGTAAGGTATTTTCTGCAAGCACTGAAATTATAGGTAATAAATAGTTTTGTGATAAGATAATTGGTAGCAAGTGACAAAAGGTAAAAGTAAATAAGGTGCAGCAAGGTGGCCCAATCCATTTTGTAGCAAAGTACAAGCCTATACAAACTCTTATGCAAGGTAAAGCGCTCCCGAGGACATATGGGAATTATCGTCAAGCTAGTTTTTATCCCGATCATCTGATTCGCGTCCGGTACTTTGATAATTTGGTATGTGGGTGGACCGGTGCTTAGGTGTTGCCCTTAATTGGACAAGCCTCCCACTTATGATTATCATCTAATGCAAGCATCTGCAACTACACAAGAAGTATTAAGGTAAACCTAACCATAGCCTGAAACATATGGATCCAAATCAGCCCCTTACGAAGCAACGCATAAACTAGGGTTTAAGCTTCTGTCACTGTAGCAACTCATCATCTACTTATTACTTCCCAATTCCTTCATCTAGGCCCAAATAATGGTGAAGTGTCATGTAGTCGACGTTGACATGACACCACTAGAGGAGAGACAACATACATCTCATCAAAATATCGAACAAAGACCAAATTCACATGACTACTAATAGCAAGACTTCTCCCATGTCCTCAGGAACAAAAGTAACTACTCACAAGACATAATATTGTTCATGATCAAAGGTATATTAATATGCATAATGGATCTGAACATATGATCTTCCACCAATTAAACTAACTAGCATCAACTACAAGGAGTAATCAACACTACTAGCAACCCACAGGTACCAATCTGAGGTTTGGGTACAAAGATTGGATACAAGAGATGAACTAGGGTTTGAGAGGAGATGGTGCTGGTGAAGATATTGATGAAGATAGCTCTCCCCAAGATGGGAGAGTTGTTGGTGATGACGGCGGTGACGATTTCCCCCTCCCGGAGGGAAGTATCCCCGGCAGAACAGCTCTACCGGAGCCCTAGATTTGTTCCCGCCTTGGTTCCGCCTCGAGACGGCGGCGTATGGTCCCGAAAGCCTCTCCTTGATTTTTTTCCAGGTCAAAATGATTCATATAGGATAAGAGGGACACCTGGGGCCCTTCGGCTGGCCCTCGAGGCAGGGGGCGCGCCATGGGAAGGGAGGCGTGCCCTCCACCCTTGAGGCCAGCCTATGGCCCCTCTCATGGATTTCTTCCGCCAGATATTTTTTATATTTTCCAAAAAAATGTTCTGTGGAGTTTCGGGGCTTTTGGAGTTGTGCAGAATAGGTTTCCAGAGTTTGCTCCTTTTCCAGCCCAGAATTCCAGCTGCCGACATTCCCCCTTCTTCCTGTAAACCTTGCAAAACAAGAGGGAAAAGGCATAAGTATTGTGACAAAACATGTATGAACAGCCCATAAAGCAATAAATATCAACTTATAAGCATGATGCAAAATGGACGTATCAACTCCCCCAAGCTTAGACCTCGCTTGTCCTCAAGTGAAAGCCGATATCGAAAAATATGTCCACATGTTTAGAGATAGAGGTGTCGATAAAAATAGAATACGGACATGAGGGCATCATGATCATTCTTATAATAGCAACTTATATTAATATAGTCATATGATTCTTAAGCCAAAGTAAAAATTCATCCACAATATCAAGTATGCTTCGTAAACTTCATTGGAAACTAACAAACTTTGATCTCGGTCATTGAAGCAATTGCAATTTATCGTAACATCGGAAAGAGTCAATATAAGAGCTTTTCAGCAAGCCTACATACTCAACTATCATATAGTCTTTCACAATTGCTCACACTAACGCAATACTTATGTTTATGGAGTTTTAATCGGACACAGAGAAAGATAGGGGCCTATGGTGTTGCCACCCAACCTTTTATCTCAAGGGTAATGTCAACAGTAATAGATCATGAGAACTTACATCCAAGTGGGTATATATGTGAGGATCTTTCCAGCACAATGTGCTTGCCAAAGGATAAAATGAAAAAGGAAAGGTGGATCTCACCTTGACACTTATAAGACAAGAATAAAATATAGGCCCTTCGCAGAGGGAAGTAGAGGTTGTCATGTGTTTTTATGGTTGGATGCACAAAGTCTTAGCATAGAAGAACTTCGCTTTATATTGCCACTTGTTATAAGGACCTTTATTATGCAGTCCGTCGCTTTTATTACTTCCATATCACAAGCTCGTATAAAGCTAATTTCTCCCACACTAATAAATCATACATATTTTAGCGGATTTGTAGCATGACAACTTACTTGGAAGGATCTTTCTCAATCCATAGGTAGGTATGGTAGACTCTCATGGAAAAACTGGGTTTAAGTATATATGGAAGCACAAGTAGTATCTCTACTTAGTGCGAGGAGTTTTGGCTAGCATGAGGGGGAAAGGCAAGCTCAACATGTTGGAAGATCCATGACAATATACTTTGTTTCGGATATAAGAAGACATAACCCATTATGTTGTCTTCCTTGTCCAACATCAACTCTTTAGCATGTCATATTTTAATGACTGCTCACAATCATAAAAGATGTCCAAGATAGTATATTTGTATGTGAAGCCTCTCTTCTTTTATCACTTCCTATTAATTGTAACGATGACCAAAACTATGTTTGTCACCTCCCAACAACTTTTACTTATCATACTCTTGTATGTGAAGTCATTACTTCCCATAAGATCGATATGATCTCTTTGATACTCTTTTTGTTTTCTTTCTCTTTATCACGACCCAAGTGAGGAAATCAAGCCCTTGACTAAACACTAATCTTTATTATATAGCTCACGGACTCGGTTACAAAGGATAAAGCTCACAAAGCAAAAGCTCACAACTAGATCATGCTAACTTTATTCTAAAGATCAAGATACTACCAAAAGGATCGAACTAAGTAAAACGGTAAAGATCGGAGTGATGGTGATACGATACCGGGGTCACTCCCCCAAGCTTGGCAGTTGTCAAGGGGAGTGCCCATACCCATGGGATTATGTCTCCTTCTTCAGGGTTCGTGATGATGGATTTGTTGCTGATGTAGGCATGTTGTTCTTCCAAGGCATGGGCTCACCATCATAGAAGGATGATCGAGTCTCCGGGATACTCAAATCTGCAGCCAAACTCATGTTCTTGAATCTATATTCATACTCACAGTTTTGGTTTTGCAGGTCATAGATCCGGGCTTGGAGGTGATCGATCTTCTCTTGAAGATTGGAGATGGCTTCTCCGAAGATCCTTGAGTCCATCTTGAGGTTGTTGGCAAGCTCCGAGATCATCATGTGGTTGGCGTCGAGACCCCGTTCCACCATACCTTGGCACTTGAAAACTTGTTGCTCCATTGCTTCGAGTCTTGTCAACACGCTTCCGGTCCTCCTCGGCCCTTCAACATCATGGATGTGCAGCACACCCTAATGCAACTCCATGGTTTTAGGGTGGTGCAGCACCTCCGCAAGGTAGGGGTTGATGACCTTCTCGAAGAACTGGTCCTTGGGGGTGTTGGAGGACGCCATGATGATCTAGATCTGTCAAAAACAGCACATCGAAACGAAAACAGAAGAATTCTGCATGGTACAGATGTCAAAATCTTCGGGAGTATATATAATTAATTTTTTTTCCGAACAAAAGGAGTAACCCACAAGAAAATGGAGTCCAGGGGACACACGGGGTGCCCTCGAGGCAGGGAGCGCGCCCTGGAAGGGGGGAGCGCCCTGTAATGCCCCAGATGTAACACTTTCCAATTATGGCAATATATGATACTTTGACTCCATCAATTCCATTCTGGCCTCTTCTTTCATTTTGGGTTTCTTCGTTTTGTCGTGTGTGTGTGTGCATTTCATCCATGTCATGTTGTCATGTGCATTGCATTGCATTCGTGTTGTCACTTGCACCCGGTTCCACTCGCTTCTTCCCGTTGTCCGTTTCGAGTTCCGACACTCACACACGTGCCCGTGGCATCCCCGAGTCCTTCTTTTGTGTGTGGCCGTGTAACGTTTCCGGAATGAGGTGAGACTTGTCGTGCGATGTTGTTTTGGTACGTGTAGGCCGCCTGTCAAGTTTCATCGCAATTGGAGTTCGTTTGTTACTCCAACGGTTAACCTAGTGGGCTAAAAGTACCCCTTCCTTTTGGCCCAAGACCACCTCCACAACATCCCACTAGCATAGCACAACCACTCCCATCCTCTCGGTCGTCGGATCGTGATCGCGTGGCCGAAAACCGCACCCCATTTGGACCTTCCTAGCTCCCTATGCCTTTAAAAACGTCCACACCCCTCCATTTTTAGGCGAAACCCTAGTCTTCTTCTTTTTTTTTCCTTCCGTGCCCCGCAGCTCCTCAGCGCGCCGGACGTGTCTGCCGGCGCCGGACGTGTCCGCCACCGTGCCCGGACGAACCGGATGGCGCCACGTGGCAGCCGAGCACTGGCCTGCGCCTCCCACCGCGCGGGCCCGCCGGCCCGTCGCCGGCTCCGCGCGTCGCGCACCCCCGCCGCCACCTTCCTCCGCTCCGGCCGCCCCGCCGCCGGTCGCGGGCTGCACCGCCGCCGCCGCGCGCCGGCACCTCGCCGCCGGCCGCCGCGCGCACCACCACCCACTGCCGCCGCCGGTCGCGGGTACGCCGCCGCCTCCGGCCAACGCCACCTTGGCCACCACCGCTGCCGCCGTCCTCGGCCACCACCACCGCCGCCGACGGCCGGCCTCCGAGCCGCCGCCCCGGCCATCTTCCCCGCCTCCGGCCTCCACTACGGCGAGCTCCGGTGGATCGGGACCAGATCCACCGGGAGACGATCCAAACGTCCCTCCGCGTCCCGATCCGCTCTGTCCCGAGACATCCCCGTCCACGTTTGACTTTTTCGTGAGGTATAAAACCACCAAGTCCCAGATCTGCAACAATTTGTTGCCTCCTTTGCATGGCTGTAACTTCGTGCTCGTAGATCCGTTTTGTACGTGTGATATATCAAAATGATCGTGGGGATGTGCTCTACATTTTGTTCCATTGTGGCATGCTTCTTTGATTTCATCTAGAGGTCCTAATCTTCGTGACAAGAGTGCTACTTATTATAAACTGTTGTTACTTGTTATTTTGTTGCCATGTTTGAGATGTGATAACTTGGTGCATGTTTATCCAAATGGAGCATATGATATGTCAAAATGTTCATTGTGAAGTGCTCTACATGATGTTTGCTGTAGCATTCATGTTAGGTGCCATACTGTCATATTAATCTCTGTTGCAAAAGTGCATGTGGCTGTTAAGTGCTGAAACTTGTTCTGAGATGCTGTTTTGACATGCTCATTGCTATTGATGTGATTGTCCTCATGTCACATGTCAATATGTTTTAGAAGCACCATCATATGGTCTTTGTTGTGGTGCAAACCACTTTCCATGATATGCCTTGAGGTGACTTAAACAAGCTTGTAAACAAGCCATGTCAACATAACTGTTTTATACTTAGTGAAGAAACTGCTGAGTCTGGAATCTATTTTAACCTAATGCTATGTTTGCTTGATGCCCCACTCAAATCCATGCTTGTTTTGGAGTGGCCAATGATCATTCCTTGTTTTCCATGTTTTTGTCTATCCATCCATGCCCTCACTTGCACATATGGCTTGCTGTAGCTTATTTATTTCTTGCTTCCAAGTTGCTATAAATTATGCATGTCAGGTTTTTAACAGCATGATCAATTTGGTGTAGCTTTTTGCTATCGATCCATGCCTCCTATGGAGTTGCTCCAATGGAGTTGTTTGCTGCAGAACATGTCTACTTCATGTCCATGCTTATTGTCATCATGTTTGGGTGATGTAGCATATATATCTCTTGCTCCAAAGTTGCTATGTGGTTGTTAACTTCAGCTTTGCATTGTATCTTGTTTCGTGTGTATGTGTTTAACCATTGCTCCGGTTTGAGCGTGCCCTATATGAAACTTGTGTGATTTTGAATGTAGAATCATAATATCATGTTGTTTACATGTTTGGAGTGTGTTTGCTTGATGTTTGGGTGCATCTTGCACCGTTGCCATGCTTGTCTTGTTTTGCTCATATCTTCTAGACCGTAGCTCCGAATTAAACAAACTTTATATGAAACTTGACTAGAATTTCTTGCAGATCATCATGGTGCATGTTAACTTTCTGTTTAACAGCTTTAACTTAAGGTTTGTTCAGATCTGGACCAATTACAAAATATGCATATGAGGACTTACCGGATTTGCTATATGTTGATTCCGGCCTCATTTAAACTTGTTGTTTTGTGTTGTTCTTGTGTGCTTCATCTCTTGCCACGAGATGCATCCTACTTGCATCATGTTGATTCTACATTGCACCTTGTTTGATTGTGCCATGTTGTGTTCTTGTGTTGAGTAGAGCCGGGAGCCGAGACCGAGAACGAGGTTCCTACCGAGGTTGAGTACGAGGAGCCGTCTTACGATCCCATCGATGACTCGACAGGCAAGATGACCTGACCCAGATATCATTACTAACTTTGCCTATTGCTAGATGTTTCGCTCTTTAACTTATTGCCTCGATGCCCATGTTTGTTTGTTAGCCTCCTATTGTAGCCATGAATCTCTCTAACCACCCAACCTAGCAAACCGTTGTTTGGCTACGTAAGATTCGCTCAGCCCCTCTTATAGCATTGCTAGTTGCAGGAGAAGATTTGAAGATTCTTGCTTCGTGTTGAAGTTATTGTTGGGATATCACACTATATAATATGTTACACTAAATCCTCTATATACTTTGCAATGGGTGGAAGGCTAAGCCTCTTGCTTGGTATTTTGTTCCACTCATGCCACCCTAGGAACCGTTTAAACCGGTGCTATGTTCCTTGATTGTGCATCCCTAGCACGGTTGGGGTTTATGGGCCCCCCTCGATAACCCGCTTAGCGCTAAAGCTTTTCCAGCAAGGCCCGACATTGGTTTTACATTTGCCTAATAACTAAAACTTGCATAGGGCGTTGCAAACCCGAGTTCTTAATCAACAACCCGGGCCAGTGCTCCTCTTGAGTGTTGGTCCAAACTGGGGGTTATGCGGGGCCACCACGAGGAAACTCGAGGATTGGTTCTACCTGTAGGATCGCCCATCCGGTCGTGGCCTGAGACTAGATACGCGCGGCTATTGTCAGGGTGTCGGCATGCCGGGAGGTCTTGCTGGATTAGTTTTACCTTAGTCGGAATATCTTGAGCACGGGATTCCGAGAATACTCGGGTCTTCCCACCTTGGAGTTGCGACTCCGCGGATCGCGAGCTTGTGATGGGCTAAGTTGGGACACCCCAGCAGGGTTTTGAACTTTCGAAAGCCGTGACCGCGGTTATGTGGCAGATGGGAATTTGTTAATAACCAGTTGTAGAAAACTTGACACCATGTTCAGAATACACTACAAGTGTGAGTAACCGTGACAGTCATTTTCCGAAGGGGTTCGGGGAGTGAACACGGTGGGGTTATGATTGACGTGCTTAGATACGATCACTTCGTGATCACTTTGACGCTCGTGGCACTTCTCTTCTCGCTCTAAACACGTAAGCTAGTGCTAGTGCAGCTGCAACCTTTATTCTGCAGCCTTGTTCCACACCCAAGGCTTAGATAGTTTTGCTACCCGGGAACGGGATTGCTGAGTCCTCTGTGGCTCACAGATTCTACACAACACCAGATGCAGGTACCATGGTGAACTACACAGGTGACGGCACAGAGCTGTACTGGGAGTTCGATGAAGAACGTGGGCGATATTACGTGTACTATCCCGATGATCAATAGTGGCTTTATTGTGTGATGTTATTTGGATGATGATTGCTTATGTAATGTATTGTGTGATGTGGCGAGTGTAAGCCAACTACTCTTTTGCAATTTCATCCCTCTTTTACATGAGTCGTGCAAAGATACCATACATGAGATCATTCTAGTATGAGCTTATACCTTTAAGTCGTTCCTCGACACGTAGGAGGTATAATCTCATACTGGGCATTACAAGTTGGTATTCAGAGCCTTCTCTGACCTAGAAGCCCCCACTGATTGATCGAATATTTGACGGTTGATTCTAGGCACACACATGAAAATGTTTTGAGTCCTATATATATATCGGAGAGTAGGATTTCTTTTTACTCCTCATCCCTTTTCACTCTGATGAGGACTCCTGACAATTACTTATCTCTTCTACTCTCAAAAATCCACACACAAAATTTTTAGGATCAAGCGAGTATTGTTTGGATTGTTCCGATGTCTTTGTAACGAGAACATTGTTCTCGATGCCTCCTGTCATTTAGGGGTTGTGGCAGTGTCCCGGGGAGTTGAGCTCCGAGGTGCTGTCGTCACAAATATATCGCAGCAGTTCTGGAATACTTAAGACGGCCGACATAGAAAACTCTCCTATGCGGTTAGTGGTAAGATAACCCCGACATTACCCAGTACTGGGGAGGTAGTTCGGGAGTTTTGCCATAGCTTGTATAGCAGATGCGTTTCGAAGGTCTGAGGTAAACGGTTTCCGAAAATAACTGGTTATGTGTTGAAGGATGGATACAGCTGGATGTAGGATTAGAGTTGAGTGCGCGATGCTTCCCCTGTATCCCCAACACCTGATTGCATAACTGGAAACTTTTGGAAATTAATAGGTGGGTTCATCTAGTAGCTCGTAGGCATTCTTCCAATGAATGCATGATATAGAGTTCGGGGTTCTACATTGAGTGAAATAGTTTTATGGGCGTTGTTCCGATTGGGAGTTGCATCTTAAAGGGTCCTTGGCTATGCTGATCCGGGGATTGCAAAACCCTTTTGTAACATGTTCCATAAGCTTTCAGCACGAACATGTCGAACGAAACTTCTATCTTGTATTTGCCTATCTGCTCCTTGTTGTTTTTATTTATCTTTTGTTCTCCCAAGTGGCTTCTCGTGAAGATTGTTGTTACCATTAAACTGTGGATTACATTCGTTCATCTTGTTCGAATGTTCTTGTGAAGACTTATGTTGCAATTTCTAGCCGTTGATTCAGCTTATATATATTTTCAATCAATGGCTAATAGTTGTCATCTCATTCAGGATGGCTCCTAAAAGGGTTCCCAACGCTAACCCAGAGGGTGAAGAAGTTCCTGATCGTCCTCCTTCCCCTCCTCCTTCGTCTGAGGCATGGAGAGCAATTATGCAAGCGATGAACCAGTACACCCAGATGCTTATGCAAATGATGCAGAATATTGAAGCAAATCAAGGTGGTCATGGGAACCAAGGCCAGGGCACTTTGTTCAACCAACCTCACTTTGCTACTCTCAACCAATTCCTGGCAAACCAACCAAAGGCATTCAGTTACTGTGTGGATCCGCTGGATGCTGAAGACTGGATAACAGACATCAAGAAGCACTTTGAATGCAGTAACGTGAGACTTGAGGATTATGTCAAGTTTGCCGCCTTCCAACTCAAGGATCAAGCTGCTGATTAGTGGTAACAGTACAAGGATTCCAGAGAAGGACGGGAAATCTCGTGGACTGACTTCTGCAAGGATTTCTGCTCTCACCACATTCCAACTAGTTTCATCGAAGGTATGCCTGAGCAATTCCGCAACCTGAAGCAAGGCACCATGTCTGTTTATCAATACAATGTCAAGTTCCAGAACCTCGCTTGCTATGCCAAGCAAGACATCCCAGATGCCAAGAGCAGGATTTATCAGTTCCGTGGCGGTCTAAAGGATGATCAATTCTATAACATGGCACTTAAGCAAGAGGCAGCCCAGCTCAAGATGGAAGCTTCCAAAAGGAGAATCAGAGATGTTGTTCACTCCTCCTCTTCTTCCCAAGTGGTTGCAAAGCAGCAGAAGTTTTGGCTTCCACCTCCTCCAGTGCTTTGCCCTCCAAACAACAACAAGCACACTGGTGGTCGTGGTATCTCCCACCCACCCAACCAAGGCAATCAGTCCAAGTCGCAGTACCAAGCTCCAAGACCTAGTGTTCCTCCTCCTCGTCCAGTTTCTGAGGTCACTTGCTACAAATGCGGTCTGAAGGGGCATTATTCCAACAAGTGCACCAACCAGAGGCGCCTTCCGCCTCCTCCACCTGTCAGCACTGCTATTGTCAAGCACAATCCCAAGCAAGCAAGAGTGAATCTGATGAATGCAGCTCAAGCAGAGAATTCCTCAGATGTGATACTTGGTAACCTTCCAGTCAATCTTAAACCTGCTAAAGGTTTGTTTGATTCGGGTGCATCATGTTCCTCCATGTCATATCCATTTGCATCAAAGCACAATGTTTTCACCAAAAATTTGCCAAGGGAGTTATCAATTGTTTCTCCAGGAAAACTGATGCATTCTAGTGTGTATGCTCCGGATATATCTATTTACATGGGTGATTACCGCTTTCTGGTTTCTCCGGTTATTCTCGGCAACTCCGACATTGATCTTATTCTTGGGATGGATTGGCTCTCCAAGCATGATGCAAACATTGATTGTGCAAATAAGGAAGTCAAGCTTACTCATCCTGACGAAGACGTGATTATCTTCGCCTCTCGACATAACATAATCAGGCTATTCTCTCTCAATGACAAGGGCGAGATTAATGCCATCTCTCAAATTCCGGTGGTTAATGAATATGAAGATGTTTTCCCTGAAGAGCTTCCAGGCATGCCTCCGCATCATCAAGTTGAATTCGTCATTGAACTCGAGCCCGGTACCGAGCTAGCATGTCAGCGTCCGTATAAGCTCTCCCCTGAAGAGTTGAAGGAGCTGAAGAGACAACTCAACTAATCAGGCCTAGCACTTCTCCTTGGGGCTGTGGTGTTCTATTTGTCAAAAAGAAGGATGGCATGGAGCACCTTTGCGTTGATTAACGGCCATTGAACAAGAAGACAATAAAGAACAAGTATCCGCTCCCTAATATCAATGAATTGTTTGAGCAGCTCATAGGAGCAAAAGTGTTCTCAAAGCTCGATCTCCGGATGGGTTACCACCAGATCCGTATCCGTGAAGAAGATATCCACAAGACCGCATTCAGAACAAGCTACGGCTCCTATGAATACACGGTCATGTCTTTTGGCCTCGCAAATGCTCCGGCCACCTTCTCGAGGATGATGCACTACATATTCAACCCCTACACCAACGAATTTGTTCTTGTCTATCTGGATGACATCTTGGTATTCTCCAAGAATGAAGAAGACCATGCCAAGCACCTCCGTTTGGTTCTTGACAAACTCCGTGAACGCAAGTTCTATGCGAAGTTCTCCAAATGTGAATTCTGGCTGGATAAGGTCTTATATCTTGGCCATATCATCTCTGCTGAGGGTATTTCTGTCAACCCCGAGAAAGTTGAAGCGATTGTCAACTGGGAACCCCCGCAGAACATCAAGCAACTCTGAAGCTTCATTGGTCTCACTAGCTATTGCAGAAGGTTCGTTGAGAACTTCTCCAAGATTGCCAAGCCTCTCTCAAACTTGCTGCAGAAGAATGTCGAGTACAACTGGTCTCCGGATTGTGATGTGGCATTCAAAACACTTAAAGAAAAGCTCATTTCTGCTCCGGTTCTTACTCCTCCGGATGAGTCCAAGCCCTACGAAATATTCTGTGATCCTTCTCTTCAAGGATTTGGTGGTGTTCTCATGCAAGACAAGAAAATTGTGGCATACACTTCTCGTCAATTGAAGCCAAATGATAAGAACTACCCCACACATGATCTCGAGCTAGCAGCAGTGGTACATGCCTTGATCATGTGGAGACACCTTCTGTTGGGCAGGAAAGTGGACATCTTCACCAATCACAAGAGTTTGATGTACATCTTCACACAGCCGAACCTGAACCTTCGCCAGACTCGTTGGGTTGAGATGATCCAAGAGTAAGATCCAAGCATCGAATACACACCTGGCAAGGCCAATGTCATTGCATATGCCTTGAGCAGAAAGGCATATTGCAACAGTCTCCTTCTCAAGCCGTTTCAGCCCGAGCTTTGTGAATCATTCAGGAAGCTCAACCTCCAAGTTGTTCCGCAAGGCTTTCTTGCAAATCTTCAAGTTGCTCCTACCTTGGAAGATCAGATCTGTGAGGCCCAGCTCAGTCATGCAATGGTGCAGAAAGTGAAACATGGTATTGCAAAGGGTACTCGCAAATACAAGTGCTATCGTGTTGATGAGAAAGACACCTTGTTCTTTGAGGACAGACTTGTGGTTCCCAAGGGTGATCTCAGGAAGCTCATAATGAATGAAGCACATGACTCCCTCCTCTCCATTCATCCCGGAAGTTCTAAGATGTACCAAGACCTCAAGCAATCTTACTGGTGGACTCGCAGGAAAAGGGAGATTGCCCAATTCATGAACGAATGTGATGTCTGCAGAAGAGTGAAGGAAGAGCATCAACGTCCAGCCGGTCTCCTCCAACCTCTTCCTATTCCCGAGTGGAAATTCGACCACATTGAAATGGATTTCGTCACTGGGTTTCCCAAGTCCAAGAAGGGGAATGATGCTATCTTTGTTGTGATTGACAAGCTAACCAAAGTAGCTCACTTCCTTCCCGTCAAAGAATCCATCAATGCAGCTCAACTGGCAGAGTTGTACACTTCTAGAATTGTGTCGTTACATGGCATTCCTCAAGTTATCTCCTCAGACCGTGGAAGTTTGTTCACATCCAAGTTCTGGGACTCCTTTCAGTCAGCCATGGGCACTAAAATCCGTTTCAGCACTGCGTTTCACCCTCAGACTAGTGGTCAAGTCGAAAGAGTGAACCAGATTCTCGAAGACATGCTCAGTGTCGTGGTTCTAAGTCTGACAGTAAGGGTATGACGTACGAATGGAGAGGCAAGGTTCTAGCTATGGAGAGGTTGTACACAGAGTGTTTAGCGAGTTCAGGCCCTTCTCGGAGGAAGTAAAAGCCCTACGTCTCGATGCCCGGAGGCTTGGTCGACTGATGTGTGTATGTATGTGTTACAGAGGTGCGAACCCTTGTTCTGGAGGAGAGGGTGGCTTATATAGTATGCCAGGACCCCAGCCATGCTCCATGTTACCAAGGGCTTAAAGGTACATTAAGGCTGGCGTTACTCATAACGCCTGCAGTAAAGGATAATTAAGGGGTTTACTACAGTGAGTAAATATAGGACCGTTGCTGTTCCAAGAGGCGCTTGATCTTTGGAGGTCGAGTGCCTGATCCAGTCGAGTGGAGTTGAGTCGTCCTGCGTACATGAGTCAGTCGAGTGAAGTGTCTCCTTGGACCATCTCAATCGACTGTCTCCACTGTCATGGGTCTTGTCTTTTGATCTCCTAGGGTAGTGACCTTGGGTGGGGCCCTTTGGTCAGGCCTATGACCCTACCCTAGGTCCGTAACCTCGTCAGTAGCCCCCGAATGGATTGGGGCTTGAGCAAGGGGATGCTGTGGGAAGCTCTGGTCTTGATTCGACGTCCTTGGGGCATGTTGTTTCGGAGTTCGTGACTTGGGTAGGCTCCCTCACTTGTGTCTAGGTCGCCTCGATCGATTCCGAAGCCATTGATGAATTAGTTGCCTTTGCGTCGACTGGATGTCTTGCATCGACCGGGTTTTGCGGTGGGCGTCGAGCGGCATGTGCGCGTGCCGTTCTCGACGGAATCGGTTGCCTTCTATCCGCCGGATCCGGCGGGGCTTTCGAAATTTGGGGGAGCGCGCGGGACGGGACGTGCCGCATCAATCGGAGGGGTGCGGTTCGAACGCCTCGATTCCCGCACCTCCTTTTTCGCCACGTATCGCGTCAGCACCTGTTACGGGATCGGATAAGATCGCCTGGGACCACCGGTCAGCCAGTCGATCGAGCCGTTATAAAGGCGCGCCGAGTCCGCCGCGGGGGGTACTGTGCGCCTATCCTTCTCCCGTTCGCCTTGTCTTCTCCGCGGCGTTCTTGCGTCTCCGCCGCACCCGCACTCTTTCCTGCTTCTCCCCACCGCGACCGTTGTCTCGCGAGCCATGGTTAAGGACAAGACTGCGGCCATGGAGCGCTCCAAGAAGGCGGCGTCGGGGAAGGGGAGGCAAGCCGTCCGGGTCGGTTCGTTGTGAAGGTCCGGACTCCCCGCTGGATGGATCCAGGGGGATTGGATCCGGTCCACCGTCGTGGTGGAGGATCTGGAGGAGCTGGAGGAGGATGGGCTGATCGTCGGCGGCTCCTGGCGGGCGCCGGGAGGAGAGCTCAAGCCCCGGCTGCAGGAGGGCGAGTGTGTACTCCACGCAACCCACGTCGACCGAGGTTTTTCTACACCTCCGCACCCTTTCTTCCATGCGTTTCTGATCTTCTTTGGTGCCCAGCTGCATTATTTTACGCCCCACTCCATCGCCTTTCTCTCCGCTTTCGTTTCCATGTGCGAGAACTTCCTCGGTTGCCGACCGCACTGGGGCTTGTTCAAGCACATCTTCACCTGCCGCTCCCAGACCGTCAAGAGAGTGAACCCGAGTGACGGCAAGACGCACGTCCTCGAGGCGTGCGGCGGGCTCGGGATTCAGCTTAGGAATAGGAGCGCCTTCCATCCCATGAACCTTCCAGAGTCGATCCGGGCCTGGCAGTCGACCTGGTTTTATTACAAGGACAGTCCGACTCCGGGTCAGTCGACTGGCCTTCCTCCATTTACCCTAGGTCGAGCCAGCCCGCCTCCTTCGATGGTAGTGAGCAAGGCCGAGAGGGCCGAGGTAGACATGCTGATGGAGAGGGTCGTCCAGCTGGTCCGCGAGGGGGTCACGGGGATGGACTTGTTCAAGGTGTATATCACGCGGAGGATTCAGCCGCTTCAAGCCCGGGACCACCCGATGTGGCTGTACTCTGGTACCGACGACTCATCACGCGTCCACCCGGAGGTGGCCCACCCGGAGTACGTAGTGCGGTGCTTGAAGAGCATCACCGAGAACAATGACAACCCCAGGGGGTCGGGGAGGATCATCCCATTCGACGCTGACCACCTGCCAGACAAGGTTAGCCTTCCGCTTCCGAATGACGTGTCCGTCGATTGATTTGTGGTCTTTATTGATGGTTCCGACTGGTATTTGGTCAACTTCTTTTCTTCGCAGAACTATACAGAGATGTACTCGCTGCCCAACGGGAACTTGGGCCAGGAGGGCGAGGAGGGTACAGGCGACGCTGCCGAATGGAAGTCGGAGGAGGAGACCGAGGAGAGCGAGGATTACAGCACCGGGGAGGAGGTCGAGTCACCTCCCCATGTCGAGCGCCGATCCAAGGAGAAGAATGACTTAGGGGCCGCTCGACCTCATGTGGGTCCCTCGGGGTCCCGGACACCCAAGCGTACCCGCACGACCACCCCCGAGCCAGCTGAGAAGACGCCCAAGCAGCCCAAGGTCACCACCACCAAGCCCCGGAAGGCCCTGCCAAGGATTAAGGTGGATGTACCCATCGCCTCCACGTAAGTGTCACTTGGGCTTGCTTTTCTCTGTTTCTTGGGGGTCGACTGTAGTTTTGGTCGACTCATTTCTTGACTGAATTTTTCAGAGCCGCCGCTTCCACGACCTCGATGGACATCGATCGGGGCCGAGATGACGAGGAGATCGCGGATGCCGCGACATCTCGTGCAGGTATGGGCTCTATGAGACTTGTCTTATCCTTCTTTTCTTTTGCGGGTGATGGTCGACTGACTTGGTTCCCTGCTTGATCCGAAGCGCCGCGCCTTGTCATAGAGCTGCCGGACGACGACGAAGACGAGGAGCAGTTGGGGGAGGACCGCCGGCGCGCAAGGAAGAAGGGCCAGAAGGCGCCTTCTGGCTCGGGGGCCCAGCGACAGGAGGACGCGGCCCGAACCACGGTCTCTTTCGCCGTCCCTGTGTCGACCGCGCACATCGTCGACCCACCGTCTGCGCCGAACGTCGACCCAGCGCCCTCCCCGGTTGTCGACCCAGCGTCTACTCCGGCCGTCGACTCAGCGCCGATTCGCGCCGTCGATCCAGTGCCTGCGCCTGCGGCCGGCTCGACGCCCGCTGCTTCGTCTGTCCACTTCTCCACCTACCGCCTCCCGGAGGACCCTGTGGGGGCAGCACAAGAGGCCGTTCGCCAGGCGGAGGTGATGATGGGGCGGACGAAGGCGGCGTATGAGGCCAGCATGGCGGCTTACGACGCCAGCTCTGCTCTTCGGGCCAACGTCCAGGTATGTTGTCTTTGTTGGAGTACTTTTTTGACTTCGAGAGAAATCTGCTTGTTTTGTTTTGTGAGGTATCACACCCACTGGGTGTTCTTCTTTTCCTTTTTTTTGAGCTCGCGCCGGACAGATCTTGGCCGAGTGAGACCAGTGGGGGCACGCTCAGTGAACCCACTGGGTGTAGTCCCCGAGACCGTGGTCGACTGCTGGAGGTCGGCCATGGTCTTACTATAGAACTTCCATGCTGTTGTTTTTTTTAGCTCGCGCCGGACTGATCTTGGCCGAGTGAAACCAGTGGGGGCACGCTTAGTGCACCCACTGGATGTAGTCCCCGAGGCTGTGGTTGAGTGATCTGACTCGACTGTAGTCTTATAATCTTGCTTTGTTCTGTTGATGTAGAAATCTTGCGAGTTCGGGGCCAAGTTTGCAGATCTTGAGCAGAAGCAAATCCAGCTTAATCTTGACTTGCAGTTGGCCCGGGACCATCTGAAGAAGACGCAAGACGATGCGGCTGGTAACTTACTTCTGTCTTCTGTCGATTGACTTTTCGCTAGAGTGTTCCTTCATGTTCATCTGTCCAGTGGTGGCTTTGGTAGGTCAATTGAGGGCAGCTTTGGAGCAAAAGGATCTTGACCTAGCGGCGGCGCAACAGGCGGCTCAGGAGAAGTCGGAGCTGGCAGCAAAGAAACTGGCTTCCGTGGGCGCGCTCGAGGCGGAGATTATCTGACTGAGAGGCTCACTCGACGCGGCCAACCAGGAGGTGACTCAGCTGAAGAAGTCCAAGGCCGACTTGAACGACAAGTACGAGGCTCTCTTCGGAAGAAGCTCGATCTTGAGGCGTATCTGGGCGACATCACCAAAAAATGGTAGCTCGTGCTCGAAGGTATGTCCCCTTTGGATTGGTTGAAACTGAACTAGTCGACCCGTATCCTTATCTGCTGACTCGACTTGTTGTTCTTGGTGTAGAGTTTTGTCGTAACTTCGAAGAGGAGACTGGCCGGGTCGAGCCTGGCTTGGACCCCACCAACTCCATTGTGAAGGACGAGGTTTCCATGAACATACTGAGGCTGGAGTTCCGCCTTACTGCGGCCACTGATTACCTGGGACGACTGAAGGCGGTGATGGCCCGAATCGACGCTGCACTCTGGAGGGGCATCGTGCAGGAGAACGACCTCAAGTCCTTGATGACTCGACTCAACGAAATCCCCAACCGAGTGCAGGAATGGAAGAAGTCGGCCGCCTGGGGAGGAGCAGACGTGGCGCTGTCTTTGGTCCGCGTGCACTGCAGGGAGGTGAAGGAGAGGAAGCTTGCTGCGCTGAAGGTCGCAAACACGAAGGAGCTCCAATTCCAGTCCTTCATGGAGACTTTCTTAGAGGCTGGCACTCGTATCGCCGATGGAATTGATGTGGACGAATTTGTTGTGCCTGCAAGCCCGCCTCCTCCCGAGCCATGACTTTGATACATTAATCTTATTTGCCGCGTAATGCCACGTGGATTTGTACTCGTTAAACTCTGGTGGGTCTGTGGCCCAAGTACTCTTGCCCGATCCTTGCGGGGCTTTTATTTGAGTTTGATCCTTTGGTGTGTCGCTCTTCTTCTGACTATCTGATTCTTTGAGTCGACGTCCTTGGCTAAGCTCTCCCCCGAGTGAGAGGGTCACTCTTCACTCGGAGTAGAATGTTTATAACTTAGGGGATTCCAAGCTACATTGTACTTGTGGCGGAGTTCAGAGGACCGAACCGCTTTGTACTTGTGGCGTAGCTCGGAGGACCGCAGCTAAGCCCCCGAGTGAGAGGGTCGCTCTTCACTTGGAGTAGATAGTTGTAACTTAGGCGAGTCACGGGATCGCAGCTCAGCCCCCGAGTGAGAGGGTCACTCTTCACTCGGAGTAGAATGTTTATAACTTAGGTGATTCCAAGCTACGTTGTACTTGTGGCGGAGTTCGGAGGACCGGACCGCTTTGTACTTGTGGCGTAGCTCGGAGGACCGCAGCTAAGCCCCCGAGTGAGAGGGTTGCTCTTCACTCGGAGTAGATAGTTGTAACTTAGGCGAGTCAC
>LR738714.1:176636700-176687681 GCA_902687465.1 Secale cereale | reverse complement strand
TGAGAGGGTTGCTCTTCACGCAGAGTAGATAGTTGTAACTTAGGCGAGTCACGGGGTCGCAGCTAAGCCCCCGAGTGAGAGGGTCGCTCTTCACTCGGAGTAGAATGTTTATAACTTAGGCGATTCCAAACTACGTTGTACTTGTGGCGGAGTTCGGAGGACCGAACCGCTTTGTACTTGTGGCGTAGCTCGGAGGACCGCAGCTAAGCCCCCGAGTGAGAGGGTTGCTCTTCACTCGGAGCAGATAGTTGTAACTTAGGCGAGTCACGGGGTCGCAGCTAAGCCCCGAGTGAGAGGGTCGCTCTTCACTCGGAATAGAATGTTTATAACTTAGGCGATTCCAAGCTACGTTGTACTTGTGGCGGAGTTCGGAGGACCGAACCGCTTTGTACTTGTAGCGTAGCTCGGAGGATCACAGCTAAGCACCCACTGGGGGATTTAGAGGACACCAATCGTTAGGGGATCATTGCTATCTTGTCTTTGAAACAAATTGGGGAATCTTTATTACAACTTGACCATCGAGTGTTTCAAGTGTAACAACGGCGGAGTAGGTCCGCACTCCACGAATGAGGTTCGTCTTTCTTCTGGGCTACATTGTAGAGGTGGTAAGCTCCGTTGCGCAGCACCTTTGTGATGATGAACGGGCCTTCCCAGGCTGGGGTGAGCTTGTGTGGATGTTTCTGATGCACTCGGAGGACCAGGTCTCCTTCCTGGAACGCTCTACTTCTTACGGTGCGAGCATGGAATCGACGCAGGTCCTGTTGGTAGATGGTCGACCTGATCAGGGCCATCTCTCTTTCCTCTTCCAAAAGGTCGACTGCATCTTGACGAGCTTGCTCTGCCTCAGCTTCGGACAAGAGTTCTACTCTGGGGGAGTTGTGTAATTAGTCGCTCGGCAATACAGCTTCGGCCCCATAGACCAGGAAGAAAGGGGTACGGCCAGTCGACCGATTCGGAGTTGTCCTCAGACCCCACAGGACGGAGGGCTGCTCGGTTACCCAAGCCCCGGCGGCATGCTTGAGGTCGCGCATGAGCCGTGGCTGTAAGCCTTGGAGAATCAGCCCATTTGCTCTTTCTGCTTGTCCATTCGACTGAGGATGTGCCACGAAGGCGTAGTCGACTCGCGTCCCCTGGGAAGTACAGAAAGCTCTGAATTCATCCGAGTCAAAGTTGGAGCCATTGTCTGTGATGATGCTGTGAGGGACCCCATATCTGAATATTAGTTCCTTAATGAAGCTGATGGCGGTGCTCGACTCGAGGTTCTTGATGGGTTTGGCCTCAATCCACTTGGTGAACTTGTCGACTGCCACCAGAAGGTGGGTGAATCCAATCCTGCCTGTCCTGAAGGGGCCGACCATATCTAAGCCCCAAACAGCGAAGGGCCAGAATAGTGGGATGGTTTTGAGGGCGGATGCAGGCTTGTGTGACATGTTGGAGTAGAACTGGCACCCCGCGCATTTATCCACAATATCCTTGGCCATTTCGTTGGCGCGGGGCCAGTAAAATCTGGCTCGGTATGCTTTGGCCACGATAGTCCGAGAGGAAGCGTGGTGGCCGCAAGTCCCCGAGTGGATTTCATCCAAGATCAGTCGACCTTCCTCCGGATCGATGCAGCGCCGGGCGACCCCAGTGACGCTTTCTCTGTAGAGCTGACCTTGAATGACTGTGAACGCTTTGGATCGGCGGACGATCTGGCGCGCTTCTTCTTCATCTTCTGGGAGTTCTTGTCTGAGCAGATATGATATATATGGCACAGTCCAATCAGGCGTGATCACTAGGACCTCCATGATCAAGTCGACCACAGCAGGCACTTCGACCTCAGTCGGATCCGTCGCGCTGACTGGCTGCAGGGGCTCTTCCGTGAAGGGGTCTTCCTTGACAGAGGGAGTGTGCAGATGCTCTAGGAACACATTCTTGGGTATGGACCTTCGAGTCGACCCAATTTTCGCGAGATCGTCGGCTAGCTGATTCTTTGCTCTGGGCACATGATGGAGCTCTAAGCCTTCGAACTTCCTTTCAAGCTTTCGCACTGCACTGCAATAACTAGTCATTAACGGGCTCCTGACGTCCCTTTCTTTCATTACTTGGTTCACCACTAGGTCGGAATCACCGTAGACCATCACGCGACGGACGCCGAGTGAGATGGCCATACGGAACCCATACAAAAGTGCTTCGTATTCAGCCTCGTTGTTTGATGAATCAAAATGGATCTGAAAGACATAGCTGAGCTTGTCACCCCTGGGAGAGATCAGGACCACGCCTGCACCGGATCCGTTCAGCATTTTGGACCCATCGAAGAACATAGTCCAATGGTCCGACTGGACTTGAGTCGGAAGCTCTTGTTCTATCCACTCAGCCACAAAATCCGCTATGGCCTGAGACTTGATGGAAAGTTCAATCGCCCATTTTGCCACTCGACCGGTTGCATCTCAGTTGTTTAGTATCTCTGATAATGGGGCATCGCTGACGACTGAGATGGAGTGATCCGAGAAATAATGGACAACCTTTTTTGCTGTCAAGTAAATCTCGTACACAAGCTTTTGGCAATGTGGATACCTTTTCTTGGAGGGAGTCAAAACTTCGGATATGTAATAGACCGGGCGTTGGACCTTGTATGCCTTGCCCTCTTCTTCTCGCTCGACCGTGAGTAAAGTACTGACGACTTGTCCGGTGGCAGCAATGTACAGCAGAAGAGGCTCTCCGCTGACTGGGGCAGCGAGCACCGGCTGGGTGGACAGCAGGGCTTTGAGTTCCTCAAATGCTGCTTCGGCTTCGGGGTTCCACTCGAACTTGTCGGATTTGTTCATGAGTCGGTAGAGAGGCAGTGCCTTCTCCCCAAGACGAGAAATGAATCGACTCAATGCGGCCAAGCAACCAGTAAGCTTCTGGACGTCGTGTATACGCTCGGGGCATTTCATTCGGAGGATGGCGCCGACCTTCTCTGGGTTGGCGTCGATTCCCTGTTCGGAAACGAGAAAACCGAGTAGCTTGCCACCAGGAACTCCAAATGTACACTTTGATGGGTTGAGTTTGATATCGTAGCTTCTGAGGTTCGCGAATGTCTCAACGAGGTCAGTTAGTAGGTCGGAACCTTTCCGTGACTTGACCACGATGTCATCCATGTACGCCTCGACGTTCCGACTGATTTGCTTTATTAAGAACTTCTGGATCATGCGCATGAAGGTGGCGCCGGCATTTTTGAGGCCGAAAGGCATGGTGACATAACAAAAACACCCGAAAGGGGTGATGAAAGTTGTCTTTATTTCATTGGGCCCATACAGACGGATCTGATGGTATCCAGAATACGCGTCCAGAAAGGACAAATGCTCACATCCCGCAGTCGAGTCGACTATCTGATCAATGCGGGAAGAGGAAAATGATCTTTCGGGCAGCCCCGATTGATGTGCTTGAAATTGATGCACATGCGGAGAGACTTGTCCTTCTTGGGGACCATGATGATGTTGGCGAGCCACTCGGAGTGGTATATCTCGCGGATGAACTCTGCTGCTAGGAGTCGAGCCACTTCTTCGCCAATCGCCTTTCGCTTCTCCGCAGCGGATCGACGGAGATGTTCCTTCACAGGTTTCACCTTCGGGTCGACTCGCAAATGGTGCTCAGCCAGCCCCCTGGGCACACCCGACATGTCCGACGGTTTCCATGCAAAGATGTCCCAGTTCTCACGGAGGAACTGGATGAGCGCTTCTTCCTATTTGCTGTCGAGGGTGGTGGAGATGTGGGTCGGCGCTGTGTTGGGGTCGGTGTGGTGGATGTGCATGGGTTTCGTGTCCCCGGCCGACTGGAAAGCTGACTCAGAAGCCGGCTTCTTTGCCCTTAGCAGATCGCCTGGATCCACTTGCTTCTGGTACTCCTCCATCTCTACTGCTGCCATCTGCTCGTCGGCGATCTTTGAGCCATTCTGGAAGCATTCTTCCGCTTTTTGCCGGTTCCCAGTAATGGTTATGACGCCGTTGGGTCCCGGCATCTTCAGCTTGAGGTAGACGTAACATGGTCGAGCCATGAACCTGGCGTAGGCTGGCCTACCCAGGATGGCGTGATAGGCGCTGTTAAAGTCCACCACTTCGAACGTCAGCTTCTCCTTTCGGTAGTTCTTGGACTCACCAAAGACGACATCGAGTGGGATCTGGCCAAGTGAGTCGGCTTTCTTCCCGGGGATTACCCCATGGAACCTCATGTTACTTTCCCTTAGCTTGGACATCGGAATGCCCATATCCCGGAGGGTTGCTCTGGTCAGGCGAGTGCCTTCGACTACTAGGTCGACCACCAACGCCTGCCGCCCAGGGGTGGCAATGTGCGCCGGATGGTCGGACTGGTCAAATGTGATGGTGGTCTTCGATCATTTCAGGAATGTGGGGGTCGCCGGAGCAACCATGTTTACTTTTCTGTTGATGATTTTCAGTCGACTTTTGCTCTCGACGTCTGCGAAAATCACCAAGGTGGAGTTGATGCGGGGGTATCCTCCGTCCCCTTCCTTGTCTTCAAACTCTTCTGATTCCTTCTCTTTCTCAGTAGACTGGTCCTTCTGGAAACTCTAGATCAAGAGTCGACACTGTCGAGTGGTGTGCTTTGGATACACCAAGTTTCCCTCTTCGTCGTTCTTCATGTGTATGGGACATGGCTGGTCGAGCATATCATCTCCAGCCTGACCCTTTCCTTTCTTGGGGGCCCAGGAGCCTTTGGGCTTTCCTTTGCCCTTCGCTTGGTTGACCACCGCGGCCTCTCCCTGAGCGGCTGGGTTGGCCTTACGCTTGTTCTTCCGATTGTGATTCTGGTCGTCCTGTCGGACTGCTTTCTTGCCGCTACGGAGCCGGTCGGCCTCTTTGCCATTGGCGTACCGACTGGCAATTTCCATCATCCGCGACAGGGACATGTCGCATGTTCGCCCAAACTTCAGATTCAACTCTCGATTGCGCACGCCTTCCTTGAAAGCGCACACCACCTGGTGCTCGGAAACGTTCTCCACCGTGTGATGCAAAGTGGTCCACCGCTGAATGTAGTCCCTCAAAGTTTCACTCGGCTTCTGTGTGCAATGTTGAAGTTCTGCGAGTCCAGCAGGTCGCTTGCAGGTGCCTTCGAAGGTCCGAACGAACACCCCGAGCGAGCTCTTCCCAACTGTATATGCTCCTGGGGGCCAACTGGTTGAGCCACGCCCGAGCGGAGCCTCCCAGCATCAAGGGGAGGTGTTTCATGGCCACGTCGACGTTGCCTCCTCCGATCTGCACGGCCACTCGGTAGTCTTCCAGCCAACTGTCCGGCTTCGACTCACCGGTGAATTTGCTTACTCCGGCCGCCAGCCTGAAGTTCGGGGGGATCTCCGCGGCCTTGATTGCGCTGCAGAAGCATTCGGGCCCGGAGGCCGGCGCTCGGCTGCCGGAGGGTTGGTCTCCGCCTCGCTCGTCCCTGGATGCCCGGTTACGGTCGACCCGACCCTGCACAAGGATGGACCTCGCATCGAAGCCCGGCCGCCGGGGATCCGGGGGAATCCTACGCTCGTCGTCTCGCAGGCGCCTGCCCACGTGCCGCGGGGGCGAGTGTGACCCACTCCCCGGAGGAGGGGTAGGCGCTCGACGGCGGTCGTAGCGTCCGTGTCGACGGTCGAGTGGATCGTCGTTCCGACCCAGGAGCCGGTCATGCCGCGGACCACGTTCCGCATGCCTCAGGGGCGATCTTGGACTGTGGGCCGACCATACGGTGTCTGCAGCCACTGATCTGCTGTGAATCCTATTGCGCGACTGAGAGACAGCCGTGTTCTGCTCTTCAGCCGTTTGGAGCAAAGCTCGGATCTGCTGAAGGCCTCACCCAGCTTCTGACTGGGAGGGCTGAATCGACTCCACGATACGAGCCGCGGCTTCGAGGTTTTGGACTGGTGTGCGGAACACCTGAGTCTCACGCTGACGTGATTGCCGCGGCCGTCGACTGGACTCGGGGGCCAGTCGGCGGGCCTGTTCGTCGAGTGAACATTGGATGTTTTCCAGGCGCGCGCGCTCGGCCAAGGTGGCCACGCGCATGGCTTCAAGGGTCAAAGCTTCTGGGGAATCTCCCACGATGGGGGTGAAGAGCGCATCTCCGTTGCGGCGACAAAGCTCAGCTCTTTGCTCGGAGGTGAGGGGCTGAGGGATGTAACCGTCGTTGTCGTGCACCCGATCGCCACCGCTGCCACCGTTCTCCCCACGAGGAAAACCTAGCGGGCTACGGCACGGATCGACCATGAGGATTTCCGCCGTGGGATCGCTGCTCCCGCACTCGGAAACGGAATCTTCGAGCCCGGTCGACTGATCGGCCGGCCCGTAAAGGTAACCGTCGGGCTCAATGGCCGCGACTTGTGGGGTGGCCGTTTGACGGGCCACCGCATGTTTCACCCACCGCTGGAGCCGTGAACGACCGGATCGCTTACGGCGGCGTCCAGCGGGGATAGCGGCCGATGAGTATCGGGTCGACGGCTGCAGAAGGAGGACGCCGCCGGCTCCGGTGCGAAAGTGTGTGGCTCCGCGGGCGGGTAGAGCCTCAACGTCGAGCGGGGCTTCCTGAAGCCACGCAGAGTCGTCGGCGACGAAGACCAGCACGCCGAGCCGGACCTTGTGGCCCGACACCAAAGCGCCGCCTGACACCATGATGAAAGTGGTCGGGGAATAGATCGCAACTTCACCAAATGTCGCTAAGACGCCTTGCCCCACGGTGGGCGCCAACTGTCGTGGTTCTAAGTCTGACAGTAAGGGTAGGGGGTACGAATGGAGAGGCAAGGTTCTAGCTATGGTGAGGTTGTACACAGAGTGTTTAGCTAGTTCAGGCCCTTCTCGGAGGAAGTAAAAGCCCTACGTCTCGATGCCCGGAGGCTTGGTCGATTGATGTGTGTATGTATGTGTTACAGAGGTGCGAACCCTTGTTCTGGAGGAGGGGGTGCCTTATATAGTATGCCAGGACCCCCAGCCATGCTCCACGTTACCAAGGGCTTAAAGGTACATTAAGGCTGGCGTTACTGATAACGCCTCCAGTAAAGAATAATTAAGGGGTTTACTACAGTGAGTAAATATAGGACCGTTGATGTTCCAAGAGGCGCTTGATCTTCGGAGGTCGAGTGCCTGATCCAGTCGAGTGGAGTTGAGTCGTCCTGCGTACATGAGTCACTCGAGTGAAGTGTCTCCTTGGACCGTCTCAGTCGACTGTCTCCACTCTCATGGGTCTTGTCTTTTGATCTCCTAGGGTAGTGACCTTGGGTGGGGCCCTTTGGTCAGGCCTATGACCCTACCCTAGGTCTGTAACCTCGTCACTCAGAGCTTGTGTCATCTCTTTTGGCATGAAGTGGGAAGATTGTCTCCCGTTCGCCGAGTTCTCTTACAACAACAGTTTCCAAGCAAGTGCCGGCAAAGCTCCATTTGAAATCCTCTATGGCAGAAAGTGTCGTACCCCTCTCGACTGGTCCGAGACTGGTGAACGTCAACTTCTTGGCAATGACTTGATCTCAGAAGCAGAAGAAATGTGCAAAGTCATAAGTGAGAATCTCAAGGCCGCTCAGTCGCGTCAAAAGAGTTACTATGACGGCAAGCATCGTGATTTGGCTTTCGACATTGGGGATCATGTCTATCTCCGTGTTTCTCCTATGGAAGGAACGCAAAGATTTGGTATCAAAGGAAAGCTTGCTCCTAGATACGTGGGCCCTTTCAAGATTCTTGGCAAAAGAGGCGATCTAGCCTACCAACTAAAGCTTCCACCCAGCTTTGCAAATGTTCATGATGTGTTTCACGTGTCTCAACTCCGCAAGTGCTTCAAGACACCTGAACGCACCATTCTGTTCGAGGAGATTTATCTTCAACAAGACTTGTCTTACTGTGAGCACCCTGTTGCTATTCTTGAAGAAACTGAGCGCAAGACCCGCAACAAGTGAATCAAGTTCTTGAAAGTTAAGTGGTCACACCATACCGACCGAGAAGCTACGTGAGAACGAGAAGATCACCTTCGTTCCGAGTACCCTTTCTTCTTCCAGTCCTAGATCTCGGGACGAGATCTTTTCGTAGTAGAGGAGAGTTTGTAATGCCCCAGATGTAACACTTTCCAATTATGGCAATATATGATACTTTGACTCCATCAATTCCATTCTGGGCTCTTCTTTCATTTCGGGTTTCTTCATTTTGTCGTGTGCGTGTGTGCATTTCATCCATGTCATGTTGTCATGTGCATTGCATTCCATTCGTGTTGTCACTTGCACCCGGTTCCACTCGCTTCTTCCCATTGTCCGTTTCGAGTTCCGACACTCACACACATGCCCGTGGCATCCCCGAGTCCTTCTTTTGTGTGTGGCCGTGTAACGTTTCCGGAATGAGGTGAGACTTGTCGTGCGATGCTGTTTTGGTACGTGTAGGCCGCCTGTCAAGTTTCATCGCGATTGGAGTTCGTTTGGTACTCCAACGGTTAACCTAGTGGGCTAAAAGTACCCCTTCCTTTTGGTCCAAGACCCCCTCCACAACAGCCCACTAGCCCAGCACAACCACTCCCATCCTCTCGGTCATCGGATCGTGATCGCGTGGCCGAAAACCGCACCCCATTTGGACCTTCCTAGCTCCCTATGCCTATAAAAATGTCCACACCCCTCCATTTTCGGGCGAAACCCTAGTCTTCTTCTTTTTTTCCCGTGCCCCGCGGCTCCTCAGCGCGCCGGACGTGTCCGCCGGCGCCGGACGTGTCCGCCGCTGCGCCTGGACGAACCGGAGGGCGCCATGTGGCAGCCCAGCACCGGCTAACGCCTCCCAGCGCGCGGGCCCACCGGCCCGTCCCGGCCCCCGCGGCCCGGGTCGCTGGCACCGCGCGTCGCGAGCCCCCGCCGCCACCTTCCTCCACCCCGGTCGCGCCGCCGCCGCCGCCGCGCGCCGGCACCTCGCCGCCGGCCGCCGCACGCACCACCACCCACTGCCGCCGCCGGTTGCGGGTACGCCACCACCTCCGGCCAACGCCGCCTCGGGCACCACCACCGTCGCTGTCCTCGGCCACCACCGCCGCCGCCGCCGACTGGCCTCCGAGCCGCCGCCCTGGTCATCTTCCCCGCCTCCGGCCTCCACTCCGGCGAGCTCCGGTGGATCAGGACCAGATCCACCGGGAGACGATCCAAACGTCCCTCCGCGTCCCTATCTGCTCCGTCCCGGGATATCCCCGTCCACGTTTGACTTTTTTCGTGAGGTATAAAACCACCAAGTCCCAGATCTACAACAATTTGCTGCCTCCTTTGCATGGTTGTAACTTCGTGCTCATAGATCCGTTTTGGGCGTGTGATATATCAAACTGATCGTGGTGATGTCCTCTACATTTTGTTCCATTGAGGCATGCTTGTTTGAGTTCATCTAGAGGTCCTAATCTTCGTGACAAGAGTGCTACTTGTTATAAACTGCTGTTACTTTTTATTTTGTTGCCATGTTTGAGATAAGATAACTTGGTGCATGTTTATCCAAATGGAGCATATGATATGTCAAAATGTTCATTGTGAAGTGCTCTACATGATGGTTGCTGTAGCATTCATGTTAGGTGCCATATTGCCATGTTAATCTCTGTTGCAAAAGTGCATGTGGCTGTTAAGTGCTGAAACTTGTTGTGAGATACTATTTTGACATGCTCATTGCTATTGATGTGATTGTCCTCATGTCACATGTCAATATGTTTTAGAAGCACCATCATATGGTATTTGCTGTGGTGCAAACCACTTTTAATGATATGCCTTGAGGTGACTTAAACAAGCTTGTAAACATGCCATGGCAACATAACTGTTTTATACTTAGTGAAAAAACTGCTAAGTCTGGAATCTGTTTTAACCTGATGCTATGTTTGCTTGATGCCCCACTCAAATCCATGCTTGTTTTGGAGTGGCCAATGATCATTCCTTGTTGTACATGTTTTTGTCTATCCATCTGTGCCCTCACTTGCAGATATGGCTTGTTGTAGCTTATTTATTTCTTGCTCCCAAGTTGTTATAAATTATGCCTCTCAGGTTTTTAACAGCATGATCAATTTGGTGTAGCTTGTTGCTATCGATCCATGCCTCCTATGTAGTTGCTCCAATGGAGTTGTTTGCTGTAGAACATGTCTACTTCATGTCCATGCTTATTGTCATCATGTTTGGGTGATGTAGCATATATATCTCTTTCTCCAAAGTTGCCATGTGGCTGTTAACTTCAGCTTTGCATTATATCTTGTTTCGTGTGTATGTGTTGAACCGTTGCTCCAGTTTGAGCGTGCCCTATATGAAACTAGTGTGATTTTGCATGTAGAATCATAATATCATGTTGTTTACATGTTTGGAGTGTGTTTGCTTGATGTTTGGGTGCATCTTGCACCATTGCCATGCTTGTCTTGTTTTGCTCATATCTTCTAAACCGTAGCTCCGAATTAAACAAACTTTATATGAAACTTGACTAGAATTTCCTGGAGATCATCATGGTGCATGTTAATTTGCTGTTTAACAACTTTAACTTAAGGTTTGTTCAGATATGGACCAATTACAAAATATGCATATGAGGACTTACCGGATTTGCTATATGTTGATTCCGGCCTCATTTAAACTTTTTGTTTTGTGTTGTTCTTGTGTGCTTCATCCCTTGCCACGAGATGCATCCTACTTGCATCATGTTGATTGTGCATTGCACCTTGTTTGATTGTGCCATGTTGTGTTCTTTTGTTGAGTAGAGCCGGGAGCCGAAACCAAGAACGAGGTTCCTACCGAGGTTGAGTACGAGGAGCCGTCTTACGATCCCATCGACGACTCGACAGGAAAGATGGCCTTACCCAGATATCATTACTATCTTTGCCTATTGCTAGATGTTTCGTTCTTTAGCTTATTGCCTCGATGCCCATGTTTGTTTGTCAGCCACCTATTGTAGCCATGAATCTCTCAAACCACCCAACCTAGCAAACCGTTGTTTGGCTACGTAAGCTTCGCTCAGCCCCTCTTATAGCATTGCTAGTTGTAGGAGAAGATTTGAAGATTCTTGCTTCGTGTTGAAGTTATTGTTGGGATATCACACTATAAAATCTGTTAAACTAAATCCTCTATATACTTGGCAATGGGTGGAAGGCTAAGCCTCTTGCTTGGTGTTTTGTTCCACTCATGCTACCCTAGGAACCATTTAAACCGGTGTTATCTTCCTTGATTGTGCGTCCCTAACACGGTTGGGGTTTATGGGCCCCCATCGATAACCCGCTTAGCGCTAAAGCTTTTCCAGCAAGGACCGACATTGGTTTTACATTTGCCTAATAACTAAAACTTGTATAGGGCGTTGCAAACCCGAGTTCTTAATCAACAACCCGGGCCAGTGCTCCTCTTGAGTGTTGGTCCAAACTGGGGGTTATGCGGGGCCACCAAGATGCGATTCTATCCCGATCACGTGACACTTACGTGATTGGGGCACAACCGCATTTCGGGCGCAAGAATAAGATGAGCATCTACGCATACGGTCGCAACTAGTAGTGATCGCTAAAGATCCTGAACTACATACGAGTCAAACATAACCCCACCGTGTTCTCTTCTCAAAGTGAAAAGAGACAGTCACGGTTACTCACACAGTTGTGTGTTTTACTTCGGATCCTCTGTCAAGTTTTCTACAACAGGACATTAACAAATTCCAATCTACCACATAACCGCGGGCACGGCTTTCGAAAGATCATAACCCTGCAGGGGTGTCCCAACTTAGCCCATCACAAGCTATCACGATTAGCTGAAGTGATAAATATAATATCATCACCCCTTATCTTAGGGAAATCCGATCAGGCTCGGCATCCCGGTGCACAAGACATTTCGACAATGGTAAAACAAGTCCAGCAAGACCTCCCGGTGTGTCGACACCCTGATAGTAGCCGCGCGTATCTCGTCTCAGGCCACGACCGGATAGGTCATCCTAAGAGAGCCAATCCTCGAGTTTCCCCGTGGTGGCCCCGCAGTCTCCCCGTTTGGGACCAACACCATCGACATTGCCCCCCCTACTATGTAGAAAGAATCCTCGGGTAGCGCTAACTCCCTATGCAATTTAATTAATTAAATAAGTTGTTATTATGAGCAAATTAAAACCAATGTTGGGCCTTGCTGGAGGAGTTTTATTCAAAGACGAACTGTCAAGGGGTCCCCATCCACCCATCATGTAAGGAACGCAAAATTAAGGAACATAATGCCAGTTTATCGGCGCCTAAGGTGGCATGAGTGGAACAAAACACCGAGAAAAAAGCCAAGCCTTCCACCCATGCCCGGTATATAGGTGTGTTATTATATATATAACATATTGTGATATTCCAACAACAAGTTCCCTCCTGGAATGATCTTCATCTTCACCTGCAACTAACAACGCTATAAGAGGGGCTGAGCAAGCGGGTAACATAGCCAAACAATGGTTTTGCTAGGATGGTTTCAATGGTTAGAGGTTTCATGGCAACAAGGAGAGGGGCTGACAATAAGATGGGTAGCGCGACATGTAACGATAGCATTGAGACAACTAAGCAAAGGCAATGATAGTAAAGGTATCCAAGGGTATGGTCATCTTGCCTGAGATCCCGCAAGGAAGAAGAACGGTTCCATGAAGAAGACGGAGAAGAAGCCTTGAAGAAGAACCACGGGTAGACGAACGAATCCTCACGACGCAACGGAACAAGCACTAACGAAAAGAAGCAAGTAATACGGTAAACAAACCACTCAAGAACATGACAATATGCACTAACAAGTATGATGCAAAACAAGTCTACTTATGATGCACAGAAAGTCTATACAGGAAGCAAAACATGGCTAGGTAGGAAGCACAGAAAACATCACAGGAAACATGGCAATGTATGATGCATGGCAAGTCTATACAGGAAGCACAGCAAGTCTATATAGGAAGCATAACATGGCAAGGTAAGAAGCATAGAAAACAACACAAGTTTAAATGATGCAATACATGGCAAGGTATGATGCATGACAAATCTATACAGGAAGCATGGCTGATGCACTAAGGAAGCACTGCAGATGCACTAAGGATGCACAGAAAGACAACATAGGAAACACAGAGATACAGCACAAGGAACATGGCAATATGCATTAAGCAAGAAACTTCAAAACATGTTAACAAGAGGATAATATGAATATACATGCAAAATCACTCAAGCTTCATATAAAGAACACTCCAAACGGAGCAACGGGCTAAAAGATACACATGAAACAAGATAACAAACAAAGCTGAAATTAACAGCCACATAGCAACTTTGGAGCATGATAAATATAAGCTACAGCACTCAAACATGGTGATAAGAAGCATGAACATGAAGTATACATATCCTACAACAAACAACTCCATTGGAGCATCTCCATAGGAGGCATGGATCAATAGCAACAAGCTACAACATTTTGATCTTGACAACAAAAACCTGACAGCAACATTTTATAGCAACTTGGGAGCAAGAAATAATTAAGTTACAGCAAGTCAAATGAGCAAGTAAGGGCATGAATGGATAGTAAACAACATATACAACAAGGAAACATCAATAGTCACCCCAAAACTAGCATGGATTTGCCTAGAACAACAAGCAAACATGGCATCTGGAAATTACAGATTCCAGACTTAGTGCAATTTCACTAAGTGTTAAAACAGCAATATTATCTTGGCATGTTTGCAAGCATGTTTAAGTCAATACAAGGCATGTCATGGAAAGTTAAATACACCACCTCAAAGACCACATCATGGAGATTCTAAAACATCTAGGCATGTGACAAGGGGACAAATACAACAATAGCCATGAGCTCCTCAACTAGGCATCTCGTAACAAGTTACAAAACATAACAGCCAAATGCACTTTTGCAACATAGATTAACATGGCAATATAAACTCAAACAAGCATGCTATAGCAACCAACATGTAGAGCATCTCATGATGAACATTTGGACATATCATTTGCATCATTTGGATAAACATGCACCAAGTTATCTCATCTCAAACATAGCAACAAAATAACAAGTAGCAGCAGTTTATAACAAGTAGCACTCTTGCAACAGATATTTAAACAACTAGATGAACTCAAATGAGCATGGCACAATGGAACAAAGTGTAGAGCATATCACCACGATCATTTTGACATATCATTCACTCAATTTGCATAAGCACACAAAAAGATATCACTATGCAAAGTGGCAACATTAAACTGACAGCAAAAGGACTTAGCAGATTTTTAGACAAAACAACGAGCGCTAGATAACTACGAGACGCACAGGCGGGGAACTGGACTGCTCACCACGTGGGCTCGGCCCGTGAAGAGGATAAGCAGCAGGGCAGGCCGGCTCGGGAGGCTGATGGGCCGGCTGGAGCGAGGAGGCCCGAGGGAGGATGCGTCGGACCGGCTGGCGCCTGGCTGGGAGGCCTGGGCCTGGCTCGATGCTGGCTGGGCCTTGCATGGCCTCGGGCCCGAGAGGCGAGGGCGACGCCTTCCTCCCGATCCGCCTGGATCGGGGACGAAGCTGGGCGGCGGCGCTCGCGCCGGCCGGCGACGGCGCTGGAAGGGACCGGCGAGGAGGGATCTCGGGCGGCCGACGGAACGGGATCTGGAGGCGGCGGCGGCCTGGCTCGCGGCGGCGGCGGTGAGTGGGGCCCCGCGGGGACGGCTGCTGCTCCGGTGACACAGGCGTACGGCGGCGGGGTGGCTCCGACCGGCGAGCGGGGCAGATCCGGCGAGGCAGCGGGGCGCCGCCAGCAATGGAGAGGAGGGCGGAGCGAGGACGCTCGGGCAGCGGAGGCGCGGGGCGCGGCGAAGACGAAGGAGTAGCGGGGCGGGGCGCTCGGTTGGGCTCCGCGGGCCTAGCACGGGCCCGAGCGGGCTGCGGTGGAGGGAGGCGCGGTGGAAGCACGGCGCGGCGAGGGTGGAAACACGGCGCGGCGAGGGTGGAAGCACGAGGCGGCAACGGTGGAAGCACGCGACGGCAACGGTGGAAGCACTGCGCGGAATTTGAGGAGGGAGGTAGGGGAAGGCCAAAAATGGACGAGGGGAGTCCATTTATAGTAGGAGGGCTAGGGTTTGGAGTTTGGAGGGGTTTTAGAGCCCTCCGATCGTGATCCGACGGATCCGATCGCGAGGTGAGGTAGGATGGGCCTAGGGGAGGTTAGTGGGTTGTGTTAGAAGGGCTTAGAGGAGAGAAGAGAAGAGAGAGGAAGGCCCGCGGAGGTTTTCGGAGATCGAAAACGTCCGACGAAATAACCGGCGACTAGTGCCGCTATATATATCCGTTGGGCTAACAAACGGACTCTGAATGCGATGAAATTTGGCAGCCGGCCTGTCTACACTATAATAAGACCACATGACAAGCTCATCCCATTCCGAGAACATTTTCCGGCCACTCATAAAATAAAAATTCGGTGGCACCGCGGGCGCGTGCAAGTGTGTCTGGGCTCAGAACGAACAACGGAGAGGACGAGGGAACTCGGGCGGATGCAAGTTTTGAAAACATGCCGATGCAAGCACACATGATGACATGGCAAGACGCACACGCAAGCAGTGACATGGCACTAACAACGAATAACTGGCTGACACCTGGCGCACCGGTCTCGGGGTGTCACAACACTCCCCTACTAACAAGAGATCTCGTCCCGAGATCTTAGGAACGAGACGGGAGAGAAAAAGGAAGAACAAAGTTCTTCGAGGACAAAAGAGTGAAACCAAGAATATTGATAGGTTGAATAACTTGAAAGAAAGGATACAACGAAGAAGAACGAAGTTGCAAGGCTTCGTTAAACAAGAGGAAGAAGGAATTCGACGGGAATCCAAAAGGTTAAAGGAATAAGAGTGAATTCGAAACCACTCCGGTTAAAATAGATAGAAAAGAATCTCCACGAAGGAATCCGGGCAGCACTCCGGCTGAAACTGAAAGAAAAGCACATCGGTTGACATGAATGGAGTAGGACAAGAACCTGAGAAGATGGAACGATACTCGACGAGAGTAACAACACAAAGCCTCCGGAAGAATTAAAGGATGGAATTAAAAGAACGGAGAAGAAGATGGAATAAAAACATGACGAAATGAACAAAACAATGCCTCCGGAAGAATTGAAAAAAATGGAATGAAAGAGCCGAGAAGAAGATGACAACTTGAGCACAAGTGACGTGAACGAGAATTAATAAGAGAATGACTTGAACGGATTTGTTGAGAAATAAACAACAAAAGAATGAGCTTGTTGTGGACTTATTTAAACATCTCAAGACTTGAGGTGAATTATGCCGCAACCAAAAGATGGAATAATTAGGATGAAGGAAGAAATGCAAAACTCCACTTCAAAAGAATACGGAGAGTTATTTGCACACGAGAGGCAAAGAATAAGAATGCTTGAGCTTTGAGCCAAAAGAATTTGATGAACACTAGAAGAATGAGTTAAATGATGAAGAGCCACCATGAGGAACTCCGGTAACGAAAGGATGATGAAGGAAGAATAAGAATAAGCCTTGCGATGATTAGAGGGGGTTCCGACGAGATAGCCGAGAAACTTGAACTCCGGCAAAGAAAAGAATAAAACACCTGGAACTAGAATTTATTCATCAAGAATAAACTCTGAAGGAAGGAATTAACCAACTCCACAAAGAAGAATAAGAATTATGTTATGCTTATCCTCCACCAATTAAATTGATGAAAGCAATGGACTCACATACTACTTATTCTCGATGAAATTGATTAAAGAAGGATATATCGCGAACTTGCGAAAATCTTCATGAAACACCGGTAGGATTGGAATAAAATGAACTGATTGATATGATAGCACCGGAAAAAGAGTTGTTGAGCGAACCACCGTAAGAATTGAAACCGAGTGGATAAAAAGGAATGAACCACCGGAAGAATTAAAATCGAGTGAAGAACGAGAATGACCACCGTAAGGAATGAAATTGAACGATGCAAGAGGACAAGCCACCGTGAAGAAAATGAATCGAGTGAATACAAGAGAATGAATCATCGGGAAGAATAAAGCACTTGAGGAAAATTGAATGATGAGAACAAAGAGATCGTGAACTGATTAAAGAATACTTGAACGAAGCACTGGAAGAATACGGGGACGACGAAGAGGCATCAATGCAGAATATTTGGAGGACGAAGTTGAAAACTGAGAATGAAGAAATCTTCTGAAATGATGACCTTCGTAGGAACACAAAGAAAGAATTAATGAAATACTCCGGATGAACAAAATGAGGAAAAGGTTGAACCACCGATGAAAAGAATTGAAAGTGATCTTCGGAAGGCATAAGACTAATGAAATTCATAATTATGTCACACTTGAAAAGAATTTAGGAACACTCCGGGAAATTAGAAGAGTCAGGTAAGATCCTGGGAATAAACCTGTGGGTTAGGGCCCACCGAAGAGAAAACACCGTTGAGAATTGATTGACAAGAGGAGATAATGCACCGGAACGATTAAAAGACTCGAATGAGGTGACAACCTCGAATTAATTGGAACATGGATAAATCTGCTGAAATGACTTCGAAACTCCGGAATAATTAGATGGCGAGAGGTAAACGAGCAAAGGGAAGCAATTGAGCCGAGGGAAAAGAATATGGACAACACCAAATACTTGAGTTGAATCCACTGGAAAAGAAGAAGAGGTGAAGAAAATCAAATGAGAGGAGAATTCATCGGAGAAGAAAAGAGATGAAGGATGAGGAACTAAATGAGAATTCACCAGTTGAAAAAACTGAGAAAAGAATGCAAAGGATTCACACGAGTAGGATAGATACTCGATTAAGGACTCCAGTCCGAGAAGAAAAAAGGGTGGGCGGGTGGGAAAAAGAAAGAACACAACGGACGAGGAAAACACCATCGGTTGAAAATGACTAAGGGTTGAACTTACAAGAAGAATAGGGTTGAATCCACTTGACGAGAGATGCACCAGATGAAAGAACTAACAATGCAACGAACGAAAACTATCCACACGAGATCCTAAAAAAATTTGAAGGGGAAGAGGAGTAATTCAAAACACATACGTCAAGATTCCTCACCCGAGCGACGAAGGGGCAGGGGAATAAAAAGAATTCCTACTCTCCGATATAACAAGACTCCGAAAAAGTTTTATTCTAGACTCAACAATGGCCAAGCTACGATCAATCAAGGGGGCTCCTATGGTCGGTCGAGGCTCTGATACCAACTTGTCAGGCCCAAGATGCAATTCTATCCCGATCACGTGACACTTACGTGATTGGGGCACAACCGCATTTCGGGCGCTTAGCAAGATGGATATCATTACATCGTACCATTACATACATACATGGGGGGATACAACAATACATACAAATCTCATGAATACAACAATACCAATACAAGTATCCGACTACGGATACAAACAAGAAAAACACAAGACATGCATCTGCTATCCCAGGCTGCCGACCCGGAACCTAACCCAAGACTGAAGAAGAAGAACTCCAACAAAACAACAACGCTCTCACGTCAAGTCATCGGAAACCTGCACCTGCAACTGTTGTTGTAGTAACTGTGAGCCACGAGGACTCAGCAATCCCATAACCATGGGTAACAAGACTATCAAAGCTTAATAGGTAGGAAGAGGTAAAGTGGTGAGGTTGCAGCAGCGGCTAAGCAAAAGCATATGGTGGCTAACTTACGAGTACAAGAATAAGATGAGCATCTATGCATACGGTCGCAACTAGTAGTGATCGCTAAAGATCCTGAACTACATACGAGTCAAACATAACCCCACCGTGTTCTCTTCTCAAAGTGAAAAGAGACAGTCACGGTTACTCACACAGTTGTGTGTTTTACTTCGGATCCTCTGTCAAGTTTTCTACAACCGGACATTAACAAATTCCAATCTGCCACATAACCGCGGGCACGGCTTTCGAAAGATCATAACCCTGCAGGGGTGTCCCAACTTAGCCCATCACAAGCTCTCACGATTAGCTGAAGTGATAAATATAATATCATCACCCCTTATCTTAGGGAAATCCGATCAGGCTCGGCATCCCGGTGCACAAGACATTTCGACAATGGTAAAACAAGTCCAGCAAGACCTCCCGGTGTGTCGACACCCTGATAGTAGCCGCACGTATCTCGTCTTGGGCCACGACCGGATAGGTGATCCTACAGGAGCCAATCCTCGAGTTTCCCCGTGGTGGCCCCGCAGTCTCCCCGTTTGGGACCAACACCATCAGCACTGGCCCCCCCTGCTATGTAGAAAGAATCCTCGGGTAGCGCTAACTCCCTATGCAATTTAATTAATTAAATAAGTTATTATTATGAGCAAATTAAAACGAATGTTGGGCCTTGCTGGAGGAGTTTTATTCAAAGACGAATTGTCAAGGGGTCCCCATCCACCCATCGTGTAAGGAACGCAAAATCAAGGAACATAATGCCGGTTTATCGGCGCCTAAGGTGGCATGAGTGGATCAAAACACCGAGCAAAAGGCCAAGACTTCCACCCATGCCAAGTATATAGGTGTGTTATTATATATATAACATATTGTGATATTCCAACAACAAGTTCCCTCCTGGAACGATCTTCATCTTCACCTGCAACTAACAACGCTATAAGAGGGGCTGAGCAAGCGAGTAACATAGCCAAACAATGGTTTTGCTAGGAAGGTTTCAACGGTTAGAGGTTTCATGGCAACAAGGAGAGGGGCTGACAATAAGATGGGTAGCGCGACATGTAACGATAGCATCGAGACAACTAAGCAAAGGCAATGATAGTAAGGGTATCCAAGGGTATGGTCATCTTGCCTGAGATCCCGCAAGGAAGAACAACGGTTCTGTGAAGAAGACGGAGAAGAAGCCTTGAAGAAGAACCACGGGTAGACGAACGAATCCTCACGACGCACGGAACAAACACTAACGAAAAGAAGCAAGTAATACGGTAAACAAACCACTCAAGAACATGACAATATGCACTACCAAGTATGATGCAAAACAAGTCTACTTATGATGTACAGAAAGTCTACACAGGAAGCAAAACATGGCAAGGTAGGAAGCACAGAAAACATCACAGGAAACATGGCAATGTATGATGCATGACAAGTCTATACAGGAAGCACAGCAAGTCTATACAGGAAGCATAACATGGCAAGGTAAGAAGCATAGAAAACAACACAAGTCTATATGATGCAATACATGGCAAGGTATGATGCATGACAAATCTATACAGGAAGCATGACTGATGCACTAAGGAAGCACTGCAGATGCACTAAGGATGCACAGAAAGACAACATAGGAAACACAGAGATACAGCACAAGGAACATGACAATATGCATCAAGCAAGAAACTTCAAAACATGTTAACAAGAGGATAATATGAATCTACATGGAAAATCACTCAAGTTTCATATAAAAAACACTCCAAACGGAGCAACGGGCTAAAAGATACACATGAAACGAGATAACAAGCAAAGCTGAAATTAACAGCCACATAGCAACTTTGGAGCATGATAAATATAAGTTACAGCACTCAAACATGGTGATAAGAAGCATGAACATGAAGTATACATATCCTACAACAAACAACTCCATTGGAGCATCTCCATAGGAGGCATGGATCAATAGCAACAAGCTACAACATTTTGAACTTGACAACAAAAACCTGACAGCAACATTTTATAGCAACTCGGGAGCAAGAAATAATTAAGCTACAGCAAGTCAAATGAGCAAGTAAGGGCATGAATGGATAGTCAACAACATATACAACAAGGAAACATCAACAGTCACCCCAAAACTAGCATGGATTTGCCTAGAACAACAAGCAAACATGGCATCTGGAAATTACAGATTCCAGACTTGGTGAAAATTTTCACAAAGTGTTAAAACAGCAATATTATCATGGCATGTTTGCAAGCATGTTTAAGTCAATACAAGGCATGTCATGGAAAGTGAAATACACCACCTCAAAGACCACATCATGGAGATTCTAAAACATCTAGGCATGTGACAAGGGGACAAACACAACAATAGCCACGAGCTCCTCAACTAGGCATCTCGTAACAAGTTACAAAACATAACAGCCAAATGCACTTTTGCAACATAGATTAACATGGCAATATGAACTCAAACAAGCATGCTATAGCAACCAACATGTAGAGCATCTCATGATGAACATTTGGACATATCATTTGCATCATTTGGATAAACATGCACCAAGTTATCTCATCTCAAACATAGCAACAAAATAACAAGTAGCAGCAGTTTATAACAAGTAGCACTCTCACAACAGATATTTAAAACACTAGATGAACTCAAATGAGCATGGCACAATGGAACAAAGTGTAGAGCATATCACCACTATCATTTTGACATATCATTCACTCAATTTGGATAAGCACAAAAAAGGTATCATTATGCAAAGTAGCAACATTAAACTGACAGCAAAAGGACTTAGCAGATTTTTAGACAAAACAACGAGTGCTAGATAACTACGAGACGCACAGGCGGGGAACTGGACTGCTCACCACGTGGGCTCGGCCCGTGAAGAGGAGAAGCAGCAGGGCAGGCCGGCTCGGGAGGCTGCTGGGCCGGCTGGAGCGAGGAGGCCCGAGGGAGGATGCGTCGGGCCGGCTGGCGCCTGGCTGGGAGGCCTGGGCCTGGCTCGATGCTGGCTGGGCCTTGCGTGGCCTCGGGCCCGAGAGGCGAGGGCGACGCCTTCCTCCCGATCCGCCTGGATCGGGGACGAAGCTGGGCGGCGGCGCTCGCGCCGGCCGGCGACGGCGCTGGAAGGGACCGGCGAGGAGGGATCTCGGGCGGCCGGTGGAAGGGGATCTAGAGGTGGCGGCGGCGGTGAGTGGGGCCCCGCGGGGACGGCTGCTGCTCCGGTGACACAGGCGTACGACGGCGGGGTGGCTCTGGCCGGCGAGGCGGCGGGGCGCCGCCGGCGACGGAGAGGAGGGCGGAGCGAGGACTCTCGGGCAGCGGAGGCGCGGGGCGCGGCGAAGACGAAGGAGTAGCGAGGCGGGGCGCTCGGTTGGGCTCCGCGGGCCTGGCACGGGCCCGAGCGGGCTGCGGTGGAGGGAGGCGCGGTGGAAGCACCGCGCGGCGAGGGTGGAAACACGGCGTGGCGAGGGTGGAAGCACGGGGCGGCAACGGTGGAAGCACGCGACGGCAACGGTGGAAGCACTGCGGGGAATTTGAGGAGGGAGGTAGGGGAAGGCCAAAAATGGACTAGGGGGAGTCCATTTATAGTAGGAGGGCTAGGGTTTGGAGTTTGGAGGGGTTTTAGAGCCCTCCGATCGCGATCCGACGGATCCGATCGCGGGGTGAGGTAGGATGGGCCTAGGGGAGGTTAGTGGGCTGTGTTATAAGGGCTTAGAGGAGAGAAGAGAAGAGAGAGGAAGGCCCGCAGAGGTTTTCGGAGACCGAAAAAGTCCGATGAAATAACCGGCGACTAGTGCCGCTATATATATCCGTTGGGCTAACAAACGGACTCCGAATGCGATGAAATTTGGCAGGCGGCCTGTCTACACTATAATAAGACCACATGACAAGTTTCATCCCATTCCGAGAACATTTTCCGGTCACTCATAAAATAAAAATTCGGAGGCACCGCGGGCGCGTGCAAGTGTGTCTGGGCTCACAACGAACAACGGAGAGGACGAGGGAACTCGGGCGGATGCAAGTTTTGAAAACATGCTGATGCAAGCACACATGATGATATGGCAAGACGCACACGCAAGCAGCTGACATGACACTGACAACGAATAACTGGCTGACACCTGGCGCACCGGTCTCGGGGTGTCACATGTCAGCACGCCGGGAGGTCTTGCTGGATTAGTTTTACCTTAGTCGGAATATCTTGAGCACGGGATTCCGAGAATACTTGGGTCTTCCCACCTTGGAGTTGCGACTCCGTAGATCGTGAGCTTGTGATGGGCTAAGTTGGAACACCCCTGCAAGGTTTTGAACTTTCGAAAGCCGTGCCCGCGGTTATGTGGCAGATGGGAATTTGTTAATATCCGGTTGTAGAAAACTTGACACCATGTTCAGAATACACTACCAGTGTGAGTAACCGTGACGGTCATTTTCCGAAGGGGTTCGGGAAGTGAACATGGTGGGGTTATGATTGACGTGCTTAGATAGGATCACTTCGTGATCACTTTGACGCTCGTGGGACTTCTCTTCTCGCTCTAAAAACGTAAGCTAGTGCTAGTGCAGCTGCAACCTTTATTCTTCAGCCTTGTTCCACACCCAAGGCTTAGATAGTTTTGCTACCCGGGAACGGGATTGTTGAGTCCTCCGTGGCTCACCGATTCTACACAACACCAGATGCAGGTACCATGGTGAACTACACAGGTGACGGCACAGAGCTGTACTGGGAGTTCGATGAAGAACATGGACGATACTACGTGTACTATCCCGATGATCGGTAGTGGCTTCTACTAGGGGCGATTCGGACCTTGTGGCTTTATTTATGTGGTATCTTTCATTTGGATCTTCGTCCGTAGTCGGACTGTGATGTTATTTGGATGATGATTGCTTATGTAATGTATTGTGTGACGTGGCGAGTGTAAGCCAACTACTCTTTTGCAATTTCATCCCTCTTTTACATGAGTCATGCAAATATACCATACTTGAGATCATTCTAGTATGAGCTTATACCTTTAAGTCGTGCCTCGCCACGTAGGAGGTATAATCTCATACTGGGCATTACACGCCCCCTACCCTCGAGGATGCCCCGTGTCTCTTCCGGACTATGGTTTATTTTTCTATTTTTCTAAATATTCCAAAATGGAGAAAAAATTCCTTTAGAACTGTTTTGGAGTCGGTTTACTTACCGTATCACGTACCTCTTCCTTTTCGAAAGGCTGAATCGTTCTGGAAAGTGTCCCTTATGTATTCCTCCGGGGTTATGGTTTCAATAATATTAGTTTCAACATTTATAGGATTACCTGAGATATAATGTTTGATCCTTTGACCATTCACCACCTTCGGATTTGTGCCTTCGAAGTTGTTGATCTTTATAGCACCGGAATGATAGACCTCCTCGATAACGTAAGGTCCTTCCCACTTGGAGAGAAGTTTTCCTGCAAAAAATCTTAAACGAGAGTTGAATAGCAAAACATAATCACCTACGTTGAACTCACGCTTTTGTATCCTTTTGTCATGCCATCTTTTAACTTTTTCTTTAAATAACTTGGCATTCTCGTAGGCCTGGGTTCTCCATTCATCGAGACAGCTAATATCAAATAGCCTCTTTTCACCGGCAAGTTTGAAATCATAATTGAGCTCTTCGATAGCTCAATATGCCTTATGTTCTAGCTCAAGAGGTAAGTGACAAGCTTTTCCATATACCATCTTGTATGGAGACATACCCATAGGATTTTTGTATGCAGTTCTATAGGCCCATAATGCATCGTCTAGTTTCTTGGACCAATTCTTTCTAGACCTATTAACTGTCTTTTGCAAGATTAATTTCAACTCCCTATTACTTAGTTCTACTTGACCACTATCTGTGGGTGATAAGGTGATGCAATTCTATGGTTGACATCATACTTAGCAAGCATCTTACGGAAAGCACCATGAATAAAATGTGAACCACCATCAGTCATTAGATATCTAGGGACTCCAAACCTCAGAAATATAACTTCTTTAAGCATCTTAATAGAGGTGTTATGATCAGCACTACTAGTTGGAATAGCTTCTACCCACTTAGTAACGTAATCAACAGCAACTAGGATATGTGTGTACCCATTAGAGGAAGGAAAAGGTCCCATATTATCAAAGCCCCAAACATCAAATTGTTCAATAACAAGTGAATAATTCATAGGCATTTCTTGGCGTCCACTAGTATTACCAATTCTTTGACATTCATCACATGATAAGACAAACTTACGGGCATCCTTGAAGAGAGTAGGCCAATAAAAACCGGATTGAAATACCTTGTGTGCAGTCCTGTCTCCCGCATGGTGTCCTCCGTAAGCTTCGGAGTGGCACTTGAGTAGGATATGTTCCTGTTCATGCTCAGGTACACAACGTCTAATAGTACCATCTACTCCTTCTTTATAAAGATGAGGATCATCCCAAAAGTAATGTCTCAAATCATAGAAGAACTTTTTCTTTTGCTGATAAATGAAGCTAGGAGGTATAAACTTAGCAACAATATAATTAGCATAATCAGCATACCATGGAGCAGTACGAGAAGTACTTATGACAGCTTGTTGTTCATCAGGAAAGCTGTCATCAATAGGTTGTGGGTCATCAAGTATATTCTCTAACCTAGACAAGTTATCTGCTACGGGGTCCTCAGCCCCCTTTCTATCAATAATATGCAAGTCTAATTATTGCAGCAAGAGAACCCATCTAATGAGTCTAGGTTTAGCATCTTTCTTTTCCATAAGGTATTTGATAGCAGCATGATCAGTGTGAATAGTTACTTTAGAATCAACGATATAGGGTCTAAACTTATCACAAGCAAACACAACTGCTAAAAATTCTTTCTCAGTGGTTGCATAATTTCTTTGGGCACTATCTAGAGTTTTACTAGCATACTGGATAACATTCAATTTCTTATCAACTCTTTGCCCTAGAACAGCTCCTACAGCATAATCACTAGCATCGCACATAATCTCAAAGGGCAAATTCTAGTCAGGAGGCAGGACAATAGGTGCAGAGATCAATGCTTTCTTAAGTATTTCAAATGCTTCTAGACAACAATCATCAAAGACAAAAGGAATATCTTTCTGTAAAAGATTAGTCAGAGACCTAGAGATTTTGGAGAAGTCCTTAATGAACCTCCTATAAAACCGGCATGACCAAGGAAACTTTGTATACCTTTGATATCCTTAGGGCATGGCATCTTTTCAATTGCATCAACCTTAGCTTTGTCAACTTCAATACATCTTTCAGAAATTTTATGTCCCAAGACAATGCCTTCATTAACCATAAAGTGGCGCTTCTCCCAATTCGAGACAAGGTTAGTGTCTTCACATCACTACAAAACTCGATCAAGGTTGCTTAAGCAATCATCAAAAGAAGTTCCGTAAACGGAGAAATCATCCATGAACACTTCAACATTTTTTTCACAAAAATCAGAGAATATAGCCATCATGCATCGTTGAAAGGTAGCAGGTGCATTACATAAACCAAAAGGCATACGTCTATGAGCAAAGGTACCGAAAGGACAAGTAAATGTGGTCTCTTCTTGATCCCCCTTTGAAACAGGTATTTGAGAGAAACCAAAATAACCATCAAGAAAGCAGAAATGAGTATGTTTGGATAACCTTTCTAGCATTTGATCAATAAATGGTAAGGGGTAATGATCTTTCTTAGTAGCTTTGTTTAACTTACGGAAATTAATTACCATCCTATAACATGTAACTATTCTTTGCGGGGTCAATTCATCTTTATCATTAGGGACAACGGTCATACCTCCTTTCTTAGGAACACAATGGACAGGACTTACCCACTGGCTATCAGCAATGGGATAGATAATACCTGCCTCTAGGAGCTTTAGAATTTCCTTCCTTACCACTTCTTTCATCTTAGGATTTAACCGTCGCTGATGATCGATAACTGGTTTAGCATTTTCTTCCAATTTTATCTTGTGTTGGCATATAGTGGGACTAATGCCCTTAAGATCATCCAGAGTATATCCAATAGCAGCTCGGTGCTTCTTCAGCGTTTTCAATAATCTTTCTTCCTCATGCTCTAAAAGGTTAGCACTAATAATAACAGGATATATCTTCTTTTCATCAAGATAAACATACTTAAGATTATCAGGTAAAGGTTTAAGCTCAAACACAGGATCACCCTTGGGTGGAGGAGGATCCCCTACGATTTCAACAGGCAAGTTGTTTTTCAATACGGGTCCCTGTGTAAGGAATATTTCATCTATCTCCCTTCTTTCATTCATATGCATATCATTTTCATGGTCTAGCAAGTACTGTTCTATAGGATCATTAGGTGGCACGGCAATAGAAGCAAGACCAATAAGTTAATCCTTACTGGGTGGTGCCTTTTCAAGGGGTTGTCTACGGAATTTAGCAAAGTTAAAATCATGAGACATATCACCTAATCCAACTGTGACAATGTCTTTCACATAGTCTATCTTGGCATTAACGGTACTCAAGAAGGGTCTACCAAATATAATGGGATAGAAAGCATCTTGTGGGGAACTAAGAACAAGAAAATCAACAGGGTATTTAACCTTCCCAGACAAGACTTCAATATCTCTAACGATCCCAACTGGTGAAATAGTATCTCTATTAGCCAGCTTAATAGTGACGTCAATCCCTTCTAACTCAATGGGTGCAATATCATGCATAATTTCGTTATACAAATCAAAAGGGATAATGCTCGCACTAGCACCTACGTCACATAAACCATGATAGCAATGACTCCTATCTTGACAGAGATAACTGGCAAGCCTACGACAGGTTTATGTTTATTCCTAGCATTGGATTTGGCTATCCTAGCAGACTCTTCTTGGAGATAAATAACATGTCCATCTAAATCTTCTACCAAGAGTTCTTTAACCATAGCAACACTAGGTTCAACTTTAATTTGCTCAGAGGGTGTAGGTGTTCTAGTATTACTCTTACGAACTACAGTTGAAGCTTGAGCATGATCCTTTATCCTAACAGGGAAAGTTGGTTTCTCAATATAAGCGGTAGGAATGACAGGATCAACATTATAAGTGATAGTCTTTTCTTCAACCTTAATAGGTTCAACTACTTTAACTTAAATAGGGGGGATGGTATTTAAACCAGTTATCCTTGGGGAGATCAACAAGAGTAACAAAGGATACACAGAAAGAAGCTACTATCTCAGAGTCAAGTCCATATTTAGTGCTAAACTCATGGAAAACATCGGTATCTATAAAAGCTTTAACACAATCAAACTTAGGGGTCATACCTAACCCTTACCTTCATCAAGATCCCAATCTTTGGAGTTGCGTTTAATTCTTTCCAATAAATCCCATTTGAAGTCAATAGTCTTCATCATATAAGAGCCGGAACAAGAAGTATCGAGCATGGAGCGATTGTCATGAGAAAGCCGAGCATAAAAATTTTGAATGATCATTTATCTTGAGAGCTCATGATTGGGGCATGAGTATAACATCGACTTAAGCCTTCCCCAAGCTTGAGCGATGCTTTCTCCTTCGCGAGGCCAGAAAATATAAATATAATTACGATCACGATGAACCTGGTGCATAGGATAGAACTTCTGATGAAATTCCAACTTCAGACAGTTATAGTTCCAAGATCCCATATCATCGCATAGCCTAAACCATGTCAATGCATCTCCCTTCAAAGATAAAGGGAAGACCTTCTTATTGATAACATCCTTGGGCATACCTGCAAGCTTAAACAATCCGCAAACTTCATCCACATAGATTAGATGTAAATCGGGGTGAAGTGTTCCGTCTCCTGTATAGGGATTTTCAAGCAATTTCTCAATCATACCCGAAGGAATCTCAAAGAAAACATTTTAATTAGGTGCAGTAGGTTGAGGAGCAACTCTTTGCTCTTCTACTCACGGTGAAGATACCCCAAACAAGCCCCAAAAAGGATTTTGAGCCATAGTAACAAGTGACAATAAATTTCAGCACACTATATAATTTTTTCCTTACCAAATTCCACTTACCAAAGGCGCTTCACTCCCCGGCAACGGCGCCAGAAAAGAGTATTGATGACCCACAAGTGTAGGGGATCTATCGTAGTCCTTTCGATAAGTAAGAGTGTAGAACCCAACGAGGAGCAGAAGGAAACGATAGGCAGTTTTCAGTAAGGTATTTTCTGCAAGCACTGAAATTATAGGTAACAGATAGTTTTGAGATAAGATAATTGGTAGCAAGTGACAAAAGGTAAAAGTAAATAAGGTGCAGCAAGGTGGCCCAATCATTTTTGTAGCAAAGGACAAGCCTGGACAAACTCTTATGCAAGGTAAAGCGCTCCCGAGGACATACGGGAATTATCCTCGAGCTAGTTTTCATCATGATCATCTGATTCGCGTTCGGTACTTTGATAATTTGGTATGTGGGTGGACCGGTGCTTGGGTACTGCCCTTACTTGGACAAGCCTCCCCCTTATGATTAACCTCAAATGCAAGCATCCGCAACTACAAAAGAATTATTAAGGTAAACCTAACAATAGCCTGAAACATAATCAGCCCCTTACGAAGCAACGCATAAACTAGAGTTTAAGCTTCTATCACTCTAGCAACCCATCATCTACTTATTACTTCCCAATGCCTTCCTCTAGGCCCAAATAATGGTGAAGTGTCATGTAGTCGACGTTCACATGACACCACTAGAGGAGAGACAACATACATCTCATCAAAATATCGAACGAAGACCAAATTCACATGACTACTAATAGCAAGACTTCTCCCATGTCCTCAGGAATAAAATTAACTACTCAAAAGACCTAATATTGTTCATGATCAGAGGTATATTAATATGCATAATGGATCTGAACATATGATCTTCCACAAATTAAACCAACTAGCATCAACTACAAGGAGTAATCAACACTACTAGCAACCCACAGGTACCAATCTGAGGTTTGGGTACAAAGATTGGATACAAGAGATGAACTAGGGTTTGAGAGGAGATGGTGCTGGTGAAGATGTTGATGAAGATAGCTCTCCCCAAGATGGGAGAGTTGTTGGTGATGACGGCAGTGACGATTTCCCCCTCCCGGAGGGAAGTATCCCCGGCAGAACAGCTCTGTCGGAGCCCTAGATTGGTTTCCGCCTCGGTTTCGCCTCGAGACGGTGGCGTTTGGTCCCGAAAGCCTCTCCTTGATTTTTTTTTCCAGGTCAAAACGCTTCATATAGGAGAAGCGGGGGACCTGGGGCCCACCGGCTGGCCCTCGAGGCAGGGGGCGCGCCCTGGGAAGGGGGGCGCGCCCCCCACCCTCGAGGCCAGTCAGTGGCCCCTCTCGTGGATTTCTTCCGCCAGATACTTTTTATATTTTCCGAAATAATGTTTTGTGGAGTTTCGGGGCTTTTGGAGTTGTGCAGAATAGGTTTCCAGAGTTTGCTCCTTTTCCAGCCCAGAATTTCAGCTGTCGGCATTCCCCCTTCTTCATGTAAACCTTGCAAAACAAGAGGGAAAAGGCATAAGTATTGTGACAAAACATGTATGAACAGCCCATAAAGCAATAAATATCAACTTATAAGCGTGATGCAAAATGGATGTATCAGTGCTACTTTCCGATTCGAGAGAAGGTACGACTACCTCATCAAGTTCTACTTTCCTCCCGCTCACTTCTTTCGAGAGAAACTCCTTCTCTAGAAATGGCCCATTCTTAGCAACAAAGATCTTGCCTTTAGATCTTTGGTAGAAGGTATTTCCAATAGTTTCTTTAGGGTATCCTATGAAGATGCACTACTCCGCTTTAGGTTCGACCTTATCTGGGTGAAGCCTTTTGACATAAGCGCCGCATCCCCAAACTTTAAGAAATGACAACTTAGGTTTCTTGCCAAACCATAGTTCATACAGTGTCGTCTCAACAGATTTAGACGGTGCCCTATTTAACGTGAATGTGGCTGTCTCTAATGCATAACCCCGAAATAATAGCAGCAAATCTGTAAAAGACATCATAGAACGCATCATATCTAATAAAGTGTGGTTATGGCGTTCGGACACACCATTATGTTGTGGTGTTCCAGGTGGCGTGAGTTGCGAAACAATTCCACATTGTCTTAAATGAAGGACAAACTCGTAACTCAAATATTCGCCTCCACGATCATATCACAAAACTTTATTTTCTTGTTACGATGATTTTCCACTTCACTATGAAATTCTTTGAACTTTTCAAATGTTTCAGACTTGTGTTTCATCAAGTGGATATACCCATACCTAGTCAAATTATCTATCAAGGTTAGAAAATAATGATACCCACTGCGTGCTTCAATACTCATCGGACCACATACATCGATAAGTATTATTTTCAATAAGTCATTAGCTCGCTCCATTGTTCTGGAGAACGGAGTTTTAGTCATCATACCCATGAGGCATGGTTTGCAAGTATCAAATGATTCATAATCAAGTAATTCCAAAAGTCCATCCTCATGGAGTTTCTTCATGCGCTTTACACCAATATGACCTAAACGGTAATGCTACAAGTATGTTGCACTATCATTACCAACTTTGCATCTTTTGGCATCAATATTATGAATATGTGTATCACTACGTGATATTCAACAAGAATAGACCATTCAATAAGGGTGCATGACCATAAAAGATGTTACTCATATAAATAGAACAACCATTATTCTCTGACTTAAATGAATAACTGTCTCGCAATAAACAAGATCCAGATATGATGTTGATGCTCAACGCTGGCACAAAATAACAATTATTGAGGTTTCAAACTAACCCCTAAGGTAGATGTAGAGGTAGCATGCTGACGGCGATCACATCAACCTTGGAACTATTCCTGACGCGCATCGTCACCTCGTCCTTAGCCAATCTTTGTTTATCTCGCAGCTCCTGTTTCGAGTTATAAATATGAGCAACCGAACTAGTATCGTATACTCAAGTGCTACTACAAGCACTAGTAAGGAACACGTCAATACCATGTATACAAATATACCTTTGTTCACTTTGCCATCCTTCTTATCTACCAAGTACTTGGGGCAGTTCCGCTTCCAGCAACCACTTCCCTTGTAGTAGAAGCACTCAGTTTCCGGCTTGGGTCCATCTTTGGGCTTCTTCACGGGAGCAGCAACTTGCTTGTTGATCTTCTTGAAATTCCCTTTCTCTCCCTTGCCCTTTTTCTTGAAACTGGTGGTCTTGTTAACCATCAACACTTGATGCTATTTCTTGATTTCTACGTCCGTCGATTTCAACATCGTGAAGAGCTCGGGAATCATTTTCATCATCCCTTACATATGATAGTTCATCACAAAACCTTTGTAGCTTGGTGGCAGTGACTGAAGAACTCTATCAACACTGGTACAGCGAGGTGCTATACAAACGGTTTTTAAGCCCTTTCCGTGATGGCGTTTGGAACCGTTGCCAAGTGAGTGTGTGCGATAGGGGGGTCCTTCCGAGACGACCCATAAACCGTCGAGGATAGGCCCTCCTGACACACAGGCTGGGGCAAAATGAGCTTGTGTGCGATATGGCGAGGCATCGACACCCAATCCTTTTCGTTCGTATGTACATCCCACACGGCGAATCCAGAAAAACATTTCCGTTCATATGTATATCACACACAGTTTTTTGTGCGGAGACGTTTGTGCAAGGTGGCCTACCGCAAACAGTTCTCTGTCGGAAGTCATGTGTGATTGTTAGTTGATCGAACACGCCTACTCTCTAGAAACCGTGTGGGTTGTTTGAGTTCATCATCCATGGTGATGCCTGAGTAACCGTCTGCAATAAAAAACCCCAATAAGCAGGGTAATTAGCCTATTGTTGATAATCCATGTACTAATCAAATTGATATTTCTTATAAAACACACCATATATTTCATATCTGTATAACAGCAACCAGGATTTCATAATCAAGTAACATCAGTTTGCTTCGGCACTCAGTTATGCCATTACACAACAGCACAAGTTTCACATGCAACGTCGAAAACCTTTGTAAAGTAACATCGTACACGGTAAATAGATAGATGAATCTCATCTGGGAAACTGCAGAAGTGGAAGGAAAATATTTGAGCCTTCACAGATGTTGAATGTCCTTGCAACTTTAGGCCAGTGTCTATGGATAATTGCCCACCCAACCTTCATCCTCTTCAGGAAGACTTCAATATTGTACCATGGGTGTTGAATGAATACCTTCCTCGCCTCTTGACCATGCAGGTGGTTTCAGAGGTAATCATCGGTGAACTTCTTTGAAAAGTACTGAAAAAAAGATATGCATAAATCGCTGTTATAAATTTTGAAATGGCGCAAGGGGTGAAAACAAGGTAAAAGAGTTAGTATCATCCTATAGTTGACTGATGTCTTCTTCATTGTGCAAACAAAGATCTTGCTGTTATTCGTCGCAAGTTTCTTCATCCTAACAATCTTTCTGAGTTTCTTGACTTGACTAATATTCATGGACATCTCATTTCCCCGTATGCAAAATGGGTCGAATAGTGGGTCTAAGCCTCTGATAGCAGGACCTACATGTGCAAGACAAAATTGTAAGAAACCTAAATATTAGAATGATTCCTACAACTGCACAATAATGTGCTATTAGCAAAAGGACCATGCATGATCAAACCTCGATGGTAAACCACAGTGTCTCCCATTGTTTCCCTGCAACACACATAAGGAAGATCTTGATCAGGTTAACTGAGAGTCGTCATACTATCAGTACAATATGTATTGAGTACAGCCAAATTTGACTTATTTCACATGCATAACAATACAAAATTATACCCACAACAAATGAAAATCAAATTGCAAAATTGAACCAAATAGTTAAATGGACAACAGACCCAATGAACCAAAACAGTTATCTGAGCACGACATTGCAGAATAGAAACATGTACTAGAAGATAAGACATATAACAAAACAAAGAATGCTTGAGAACAGCACTACGAAATGTAGCAATTGTTGGGCCAAACTGTTAACTGAACATTACATTTCAGAGGACCAAACTGTTAACTGAACATTACATTTCAGAGGACCAAATTGTTAACTGAACATCAGATTACATATTAACATTACAGCGGACAAATCACTAGAAGGCACTGGCGGTGGCCTCAAGATAACAGCAAGAACTATATTTTAAAGTACACAACTGTGTGGCGGTGTCGATGATGACCCACAAGTGTAGGGGATCCATCGTAGTCCTTTCGATAAGTAAGAGTGTCGAACCCAACAAGGAGCAAAAGGAAATGATAGGCAGTTTTCAGTAAGGTATTCTCTGCAAGCACTGAAATTATCGATAACAGATAGTTTTGTGATAAGGTAGTTGGTAACAAGTAACAAGTAGTAAACTAAATAAGGTGCAGCAATATGGCCCAATCCTTTTTGTAGCAAAGTACAAGCCTGGACAAACTCTTATATAAAGAAAAGCGCTCCCGAGGACACATGGGAATTATCGTCAAGCTAGTTTTCATCACGCTCATATGATTCGCGTTTGTTACTTTGATAATTTGGTATGTGGGTGGACCGGTGCTTGGGTGTTGCCCTTACTTGGACAAGCATCCCACTTATAATTAACCTCTATTGCAAGCATCCGCAACTACAAAAGAAGTATTAAGGTAAACCTAACCATAGCATAAAACATATGGATCCAAATCAGCCCCTTACGAAGCAACGCATAAACTAGGGTTTAAGCTTCTCTCATTCTAGCAACCCATGATCTACTTGTTACTTCCCAATGCCTTGCTCTAGGCCCAAAGAATGGTGAAGTGTCATGTAGTCCATGTTCACATGACACCACTAGAGGAAAGACAACATACATCTCATCAAAATATCGAACGAATACCAAATTCACATGACTACTTATAGCAAGACTTCTCCCATGTCCTCAGGAACAAACATAACTACTCACAAATCATATTCATGTTCATAATCAGAGGGGTATTAATATGCATAATGGATCTGAACATATGATCTTCCACCAAATAAACCAACTAGCATCAACTACAAGGAGTAATCAACACTACTAGCAACCCACAGGTACCAATCTGAGGTTTTGGTACAAAGATTGGATACAAAAAATGAACTAGGGTTTGAGAGGAGATGGTGCTGGTGAAGATGTTGATGAAGATAACCCTCCCCAAGATGGGAGAGTTGTTGGTGATGACGGCAGTGATGATTTCCCCCTCCCAGAGGGAAGTATCCCCGGCAGGACAGCTCCGTCGGAGCCCTAGATTGGTTCCGCCAAGGTTCCGCCTCGAGACGGCGACGCTTCGTCCCGAAAGCCTCCTTATGATTTTTTCCAGGTCAAAACACCTCATATAGTAGAAGATGGTCATCGGGGGGCTGCCAGGTGGCCGACGAGGCAGGGGCGCGCCTAGGGGGTAGGGCGCCACCGCCACCCCACCCTCGTGGACGGTGGGTGGCCCCCTTCCTGTACTTCTTTTGCCAGATATTTTTTATATTTTCCAACTGACTTTCGTGGAGTTTCAGGGCTTTTTGAGTTGTGCAGAATAGGTCTCAAATGTTTGCTCCTTTTCTAGCCTAGAATTCCAGCTGACGGCATTCTCCCTCTTCATGTAAACCTTGTAGAATAAGAGAGAAAGGCATAAGTATTATGACATAATGTGTAATAATAGCCCATAATGCAATAAATATCAACATAAAAGCCTGATGCAAAATGGACATATCAACTCCCCCAAGCTTAGACCTCGCTTGTCCTCAAGCGGAATCCGAAATCGAAAAATATGTCCACATGTTTAGAGATAGGGGTGTCGATAAAATAAAATACGGACATGAAGGCATCATGATCATTCTTATAACAACAACATAAATGTAGTCATATGATTTCTTATGCTAAAGTAACAATCTATTCACAATGTCAAGTATGAATCAGAAACTTCATTGAAAACTAAGAAATTATGATCTCGATTATTGAAGCAATTGCAATATATCATAACATCGGAAAGAGTCAATATAAGAGCTTTTCAGCAAGTCCACATACTCAACTATCATTTAGTCTTTCACAATTGCAAACACGCATGCAATACTTATGGGTATGGAGTTTTAATCGGTCACAGAGGAAGATACGAGCTTATAGTGTTGCCTCCCAACCTTCTACCTCAAGGGTAATGTCAACAGTAATAAATCGTGATAACTTACATCCAAGTGGGTATATATGTCAGGATCTTTCCAACACAATGTGTTTGCCAAAGGATAAAATGTAATAAAAAAGAAAGGTGAAGATCACCATGACTCTTATAAGGTAAGAACAATAGATAGGCCCTTCACAGAGGGAAGCAGAGGTTGCCATGTTCTTTTATGGTTGGATGTACAAAATCTTGGCACCAAAGAACGTCACTTTATATTGCCACTTGTGATATGGACCTTTATTATGTAGTTCGCCGCTTTTATTGCTTCCATATCACAATATCGTATAGAGTTTATTGTCTCCACACTAATAGATCATACATATTTTAGAGAGTTGCAACAATGACAACTTACTTGAAGGATCTTACTCAATCCATAGGTAGATATGGTGGACTCTCATGGCAAAATTGGGTTTAAGGATGTATGGAAGCACAAGTAGTATCTGTACTTGGTGCAAGGAGATTGGCTAGCATGAGGGGGAAAGGCAAGCTCAACATGTTGGATGATCCATGACAATATACTTTATTTCAGATATAAGAAAACATAACCCATTCCGTTGTCTTCCTTGTCTAACATCAACTCTTTAGCATGTCATATTTTAATGAGTGCTCACAATCATAAAATATGTCCAAGATAGTGTATTTGTATGTGAAAACCTCTCTTTCCTTATTACTTCCTATTAATTGCAACGATGACCAAAACTATGTTTGTCAACTCTCAAAAAAAATATTCATCATACTCTTTATGTGTGAAGTCATTACTTTCCATAAGATCAATATGATCTCCTTGATTCTTTTTATAATTTATTTTATCCTCTCATGATCATAGTGTGATAATCAAGCCCTTGACTCAAAACTAATCTTTATTATATATAGCTCACGGACTCAATTACAGAGATAAGATCATAAAGCAAAGCTCACAACTAAATCATACTAAACTTTATTCTACTAGATCAAGATATAACCAAAAGGATCGAACTAAGAAAAACGGTAAAGATAGGAGTGTGATGGTGATACGATACCGGGGCACCTCCCCCAAGCTTGGAAGTTGCCAAGGGGAGTGCCCATACCCAGGTGATTATGTCTCCGTCTTCGAAGGTGGTGATGATGGAGTTGTTAATGATGTAGGCTTGTCTTCCATCTTCCAAGGCATGGGCTCACCATCGTAGAAGGATAATTGAGTCTCCGAGATCCTCAAATCTGCAGCCAAACTCATCTTCTTGAATCTATATTCATACCCACAGTTTTGGTTTTGCAGGTCATAGATCTGGGCTTGGAGGTGTTCGATTTTCTCGTGGAGCTTGAAGATGGCCTCCCCAATGTTCTAGGCATCCAGCTTGTGGTTGTTGGTGAACTCCGTGATCATCATGTGGTTGGCGTTGAGCCCTCATTCCACCATACCTTGGCACTTAAAAACTTGTTGCTCCATTGCTTCAAGTCTTGTCTCCATGCTTCCGGTCCTCCTTGGTCCCTCAACATCGCGGATGTGCAGCACCACCTCACGCACCTCAATGGTTTGAGGGTGTTACAGCACCTCCGCGAGGTAGGGGTTGATGATCTTCTCGAAGAACTTGTCCTTGGGGGTGCTTGAACACGTCATGGTGATCTAGATCTGTCAGAAAAATAGCTCGGAACAAAAGCAAAGGATTTTTGCGTGGTGCGGTGATCAAAATCTTTGGGAGATTATATAATGAATTTTTACCGACGAAAAGAAGTATCGTGCAAGAAAACGGAGTCCGGGAGGCACACGAGGTGCCCACAAGGTAGGGCGCGTGGCCAGGGGGGTAGGGCGCGTCCTCCACCCTCGTGGACGGCTCGTGTACTTTCCGGACTGCTTCTTATTTTCCTATTTTTCTAAATATTCCAAAACGGAGAAAAATTGCCATTAGAACTGTTTTGGAGTCTGTTTACTTACCGTACCACATACCTCTTCCTTTTCGGAGTCTGAATCGTTCTGGAAAGTGCCCCTTATGTATTCCTCCGGGGTTACGGTTTCAATAACATTGGTTTCAACATTTATGGGATTACCTGTGATATAATGTTTGATTCTTTGGCCGTTCACCACCTTCGGATTTGTGCCTTCGAAGTTATTTATTTTTATGGCACCGGATCGATTGACCTCCTCGATAACGTAAGGACCTTCCCATTTAGAGAGAAGTTTTCCTGCAAAAAATCTTAAACGGGAGTTGTATAGCAAGAAATAATCACCTATGTTAAACTCACACTTTTGTATCCTTTTGTCATGCCATCTTTTAACTTATTCTTTAAACAGTTTGGCATTTTCATAGGTCTGGGTTCTCCATTCATCAAGCAAGCTAATGTCAAATAAACTCTTCTCACCAGCAAGTTTGGAATCATAATTTAGCTCTTTAATATCCCAATATGCCTTATGTTCTAGTTCGAGAGGTAAGTGAAATGCTTTTCCATAAACCATTTTATATGGAGACATACCCATAGGATTTTTATATGCAATTCTATAGGCCCATAATGCATCATCAAGTTTCTTGGACCAATTCTTTCTAGATCTATTAACAGTCTTTTGCAAAATTAATTCCAGCTCCCTTTTACTTAGTTCTACTTGACCACTAGACTGTGGGTGGTAAGGGGATGCAATTCTATGATTGACATCATACTTAGCAAGCATTTTACGGAAAGCACAATGAATAAAGTGTGAACCACCATCAGTCATTAAGTATCTAGGGACTCCAAACCTCCGAAAAATAACTTCTCTAAGCATCTTAATAGAGGTGTCGTGATCAGCACTAGTAGTTGGAATAGCTTCTACCCACTTAGTAACGTAATCAACAGCAACTAAAATATGTGTATACCCATTAGAGGAAGGAAACGGCCCCATATAATCAAAGCCCCAAACATCAAATGGTTCAATAAAAAGTGAATAATTCATAGGCATTTCTTGACGTCTACTGATATTACCAATTCTTTGACAATAATCACAAGACAAAACAAACTTACGGGCATCCTTGAAGAGAGTAGGCCAATAAAAACCAGATTGCAATACCTTATGTGCAGTTCTATCTCCAGCGTGGTGTCCTCCGTAAGCCTCGGAGTGGCACTTGCGTAGGATCTGTTCTTGTTCATGCTCAGGTACACAACGTCTAATAATGCCATCTACTCCTTCTTTATAAAGGTGTGGGTCATCCCAGAAGTAATGTCTCAAATCATAGAAGAACTTTTTCTTTTGCTGGTATGTGAAACTAGGTGGTATAAATTTAGCAACAATGTAATTAGCATAATCAGCATACCATGGAGTAGTACGAGAAGCATTTATGACAGCTAATTTTTCACCAGGAAAGCTATCATGAATAGGCAGTTGGTCATCAAGAATATTTTCTAACCTAGAAACGTTGTCTGCAACAGGGTTCTCAGCTCCCTTTCTATCAGTAATATGCAAATCAAATTCTTGTAGCAGGAGACATCTAATAAGTCTAGGTTTAGCATCTTTCTTTTCCATAAGATATTTGATAGCAGCATGATTAGTGTGAACATTTACGTTAGAATCAACAATATCAGGTCTAAACTTATCACAAGCAAATACAACTGCTAAAAATTCCTTTTCCGTAGTAGCATAATTTCTCTTGGCACTGTCTAAAGTTTTACTAGCATATTGGATAACAATCAATTTCTTATTAACTCTTTGTCCTAGAACAGCACCTACAGCATAATCACTAGCATCGCACGTAATTTCAAAGGGTAAATTCCAGTTAGGAGGCTGGACAATAGGTGCAGAGATCAATGCTTTCTTAAGTATTTTAAATGCTTCCACACAATCATCATCAAAGACAAAAAGGAACATCTTTTTGTAAGAGATTAGTCAGAGGCCTTGAGATTTTGGAGAAGTCCTTAACGAACCTCCTATAAAACCCGGCATGACCAAGGAAACTTCTTATACCTATGATGTCCTTGGGACACGACATCTTTTCAATAGCATCAACTTTAGCTTTATCAACTTCAATACCTCTTTCAGAAATTTTATGCCCCAAGACAATACCTTCATTAACCATAAAGTGGCACTTTTACCAATTCAAGACAAGATTAGTTCCTTCACATCTCTGCAAAACTCGATCGAGGTTGCTTAAGCAATCATCAAAAGAAGTTCCATAAACAAAAAATCATCCATGAAAACCTCAACAATATTTTCACAAAAATCAGAGAATACAGACATCATGCATCTTTGGAAGGTAGCAGGTGCATTACATAAACCAAAAGGCATACGTCTATAACCGAAGGTTCCGAAAGGACAAGTAAAAGTGGTCTTTTCTTGGTCCTCTTTTGACACAGGTATTTCAGAGAATCCAGAATAGCCATCTAGAAAGCAAAAATGAGTGTGTTTGGATAACCTTTCTAGCATTTGATCAATAAAAGGTAGAGGGTAATGATCTTTCTTAGTAGCTTTATTCAATTTGCGGAAATCAATTACCATTCTATAGCCAGTAACAATTCTTTGTGGGATCAATTCATCTTTATCATTAGGAACAACAGTAATACCTCCCTTCTTAGGGACACAATGGACAGGACTTACCCACTTACTATGAGCAATGGTATAAATTATACCATCCTCTAGAAGCTTTAGTATTTCCTTCCTTACCACTTCTTTCATCTTAGGATTTAACCGTCATTGGTGATGAACAACCGGTTTAGCGTCCTTCTCCAATTTTATTTTGTGTTGGCACAGAGTGGGACTGATGCCCTTAAGATCATCAAGAGTATATCCAATAGCAACATGGTGCTTCTTTAGAGTTTTCAATAATTTCTCTTCTTCCTTCTCTGAAAGTTTAGCACTAATAATAACAGGATATATCTTCTTTTCATCAAGATAAGCATACTTAAGAGTATCAGCTAATGGTTTGAGCTCAAACACGGGATCACCCTTGGGTGGAGGAGGATCCCCTAGGATTTCAACAGGCAAGTTGTGTTTCAATAAGGGTCCCTATTTAAAGAATATTTCATCTATTTCCCTTCTCTCATTCATATACATACCATTCTCATGGTCTAGCAGATATTGTTCTAAAGGATCGTTAGGAGGCACGGCAATAGAAGCAAGACCAATAATTTCATCCTTACTAGGCAATGCGTTATCATGGGGCTGTCTACGGAATTTAGCAAAGTTGAAGTCATGAGACATATCCCCTAAACCAACAGTAACAATGTCCTTTTCGCAGTCTATCTTAGCATTAACAGTATTCAAGAAGGGTCTGCCAAATATAATGGGGCAAAAATCATCTTGTGGGGAACCAAGAACAAGAAATTCAGCAGGGTATTTAACTTTCCCACACAAGACTTCAACACCTCTAACAATCCCAACTGGTGAAATAGTGTCTCTATTGGCAACCTTAATAGTAACATCAATACATTCCAGCTCAGCTGGTGCAATATCGTGTATAATTTCTTCATATAAGGAATGGGGTATGGCAACTAGCACCCATGTCACATAAGCCATCATAGCAATGATCTCCTATTTTAACAAAAATAACAGGCATGCCTACAACAGGTCTATGTTTATTCTTATTATCGGGTCTAGCAATTCTATCAGCTTCATCACAAAGGTAAATAACATGCCCATCAATATCATCGACCAAAAGATCCTTAACCATAGCAACACTAGGTTCAACTTTAATTTGATCAGAGGGTGTAGGTGTTCTAGTATTACTCTTACGAACCACAGTTGAAGCTTTAGCATGATCCTTTATTCTAACAGGGAAGGGTGGTTTCTCAATATAAGCAGTAGGAACAATAGGATCAACATTATAAGTGATAGTTTTACTTTAACGGGTTCAACTAGTTTTACTTCAATGGGAGGATGATATTTAAACCACTTCTCCTTAGGGAGATCAACATGAGTAGAAAATGATTCACAGAAAGAAGCTACTATCTCAGAGTCAAGTCCATATTTAGTGCTAAATTCACGGAAAACATCAGTATCCATAAAAGATTTAACACAATCAAACTTAGGTGTTATACCTAACTCCTTACCTTCGTCGAGATCCAAACCTTCAGAGTTGCATATATTTCTTTCCAATAAATCCCATTTGAATTCAGTAGTCTTCATCATAAAAGAACCAGTGCAAGAAGTATCGAGCATGGAGCGATTATTGAGAGAAAGCCGAGCATAAATTTTTTTAATAATCATTTCTCTTGAGAGCTCATGATTGGGGCATGAATATAACATTGACTTAAGCCTCCCCCAATCTTGAGCGATACTTTCTCCTTCGCGAGGCCAAAAATTATATATATAGTTACGATCACGATGAACCTGATGCATAGGATAGAACTTCTGATGAAATTCCAATTTCAACTGGTTGTAGTTCCATGATCCAATATCATCGCATAGCCTAAACCATGTCAATGCCTCTCCCTTCAAAGATAAAGGGAAGACCTTCTTCTTGATCACATCCTCGGGCATACCTGCAAGCTTAAATAATCGACAAACTTCATCCACATAGATTAGGTGCAAATCGGGATGCAAGGTTCCATCCCCTGTAAACGGATTAGCTAGCAGTTTCTCTATCATACCCGAAGGAATTTAAAAGAAAACATTTTCAGTAGGTTCAGTAGTTTGAGGAGCAACTCTTTTCTCTACTGGTCGGGGTGAAGATACCCCGAACAAGCCCCTCAAAGGATTATGTTCCATAGTAACAAGTGACAGTAAATTTCAGCATGCTACATACATTTTTTCTTACCAAATTCCACTTACCAAAGTGTCGGGGAAACTGATCGCCCACGAACACCTATGGGACCAGAGCCCCTTTTCGGTACGGCAAGGGAGCGGAGGATGCACGAAGAGCGGATCGAGGCGAGCACGCGAGCAGTTTACCCAGGTTCGGGCCGCACGGATGCGTAAAACCCTACTCCTGCCTTGGTTTGTATTGTGTTCTTGGCTCGGGAGCAATGAGAGCTACAGTGCTTGTGGCTAGGTACACCGAGCGTGAGAGTGATCGAAGATCGGAACCCCCTCTACGTTGTGCATGGGCCTCCTTTTATAGGTTAAAGGGGTCACCGACAGGTGGCAATGCAGATGAGAGTAAAAATGTAAAAATGGTGGTAGTTGGAACAGTGCATGTACAGTGCTCTGTACCTAACCCTGACGGTGGGGGACAAGGGCATTGAATGCCCGTCGCCGTCGCCCCAAACAGTGCAAAAAAAGCATCCGTCAGGGCGTCTCCGTTCGCCACGATGGTGGCTTCGTCATCGCGGCTTGCCACCGTGTACCCCAGGCTGCACTGCCCTCCGCCACTTGCCCCTGGAAGGGCCCCAGGGCGACGCGTGGCCGGATGAGCTGGAGCGCGGGCACACAGCGGAAGCTTGTCACGGCAAGCGCCTTGCCGCGGTCGCTACCTTGCCGCGCCCGGAAGCTTGTCGCTCTCCGGGCCTTGCCGGGGCGCGCGATGCGCCACGGCAAGTCTCCTGAAATGCCATGTTTTGGCCTTCCTTGCAAGCTCCTCTTGCCATGGTCTTGTGCTAAAAGGGTGGTCTTGAGCCTGGAGCGACCTTCCCGGCAAGCTCCTCTTGCCGGGGTCTTGTTCTTTAACTTGAATACTTTGTTCTTGAATGGCCCCAAAGGGATCTTAGTGGGCCTTGGCGGGCACGTGGCAAGCCCTGCCACGGGACGCTGCTACTGCCCGTGCACAAGTTGGGATACTAAGATACCCCTACTTTAGTACACCGACAGGAGCCCCCGGGCCTGGGCCACACACGGTGCCGAGCGCTGTTGGGCCAGGCCCAGAACAGTGCACGGGCACATGCGGCCCACGGCGCGCCGTATCCCACTCCGTATCCACCGCGCCCCTCCCTAACGGCACACGTCGATTGCGGCGTCGTGGGAGAGATCGTGGCCTGTTTATTTAATGGAGAAAATGCGGAACGTCCCCCTCTCCCCCTTAAAAGCAGGGGAAACAGGGGCAGTTCCTCCCATTCACTCATTGCTTCTTCAACCTCCAGAAACCCCCGCTGCTCCCCTCCTCCCCGAAGGTTGAAAGAGAGCAGCGCTCCGCCCTTCCTCCGCCGCCGCCAGCCTCCCCAGCGCCGTCGACTTCCCTCGCCGTCCCAGCCATGGCCCCGAAAGGCGACAAGACGAAAGCCGCGAAGACTGCGAGGGCGCTGAAGCTAGCAGCAATGCGGAAGAAGATGGCGGTCTTCCCGCCGAGGCTCGGCGCGAGGGAGCTGAAGGACTCCTTCTACCTCTTCTGGTCGAGGGAGACAAAAGCGCACCCGCGCACCAGGGTACTCCCCGCCGAGGCCTGCGACATGTTTCCGGGAGGGTACGCCTATTTCGCTCTGTTCTTCCATTGCGGACTCTGCCCACCATATTCCGAATTCTTCTGTGATATCATGAATACCTCCTTGATTTCACCCCAAACGCCGTCTTGACCATGGCCGTTTTCGCACATCTGTGCGAGAACTTTGTCGGAGTGTACCCCAACGTAGCCCTCTTCCGCCATTATTTTACGCCTCGAGTCGAGTCTGGGTCTCCTTTGTCCGGCGGGATTTCTTGGATATTTAGGCTTCATAAGAAAGAGGCATACTTGACTGGGGAACTCCGCGGCAAGTGGGAGGAGTGGAGGGCCAACTGGTGCTGGATCATGGAGGACGCCCCAGAGCAGTTCACTTCCCCGCGCCAAGTTGCCATAGTGCGCGGCAATGACTGGAGTGACCTGGCCCCTAAGGACGACAAGCTGAAGATAGCCACCACTAGGATCCTTCGCCTCCGGCAAGCCAAACTCACTGTAGGGGCTGTCGGAGCAGATTTCCTTCGCCGCCGCATCGCTCCCTTGCAGGAGAGGAAAAGGCCTGCTTGGGAATTTGGAAACGCGGCAGACTTTATGAGGCTGCGCCCAGGCCTCAACTACAATTTCACTGTCCTGGAGCTCATAGGGATGCTCCGTGAACTATTCAAGCATGACACCAAACATCCGGAGTGGTTTGCATTGCCGCGGGGCGTAGTTCCGCTATGCAACAATTCGTCGCTCAGCGCTATCCACGCGGCGATGCCATGGTGTGACTCCCATGGGATTGACCCCACTTGGCGGGAGCCTTCTGACGAAGCCGTGCAAACGTTCTTCGACAACTTGGTGGAGCTGCCAATCAATCCCGACGAGAAGAAAGGCCTCACCCGCGACACCACCGACGAGAAGATGGCTTATATTGCCACCAGGTTGGAGGAGGCAGCCGCAGCCGCGGCCGCGGGCGAGTTTGGATATACCTTGGAGGAGGCGGGCGCAGCGGAGGCGGTAAGTCTGGCCAAGGAGGAAGAGCTCCTCAAACTGATATAGCCTGCCGGGCAACCCGCTGGGACAAGCGAGGCCGCCGAGCAAGGCACAGAGTCAAGCGGGCCCGTCGAGCAGGACGCCGAATCCAGCGACTCTGCCGAAGACTCAGGCGGGTCTCTGAACCTCGACTCTTCTTCATCCTCGGGAAGTTCACCGCCACCGGCAAGTCCTCCGGCTCCAGCGAGAAGGCGCCTCCGCAAAGCCGCGGACGTGGTGAGGCTGCCGGCGGGCCAGCAGCCGCAGCGCCGTCCGACACGCGCCATCGCGGCGGGCAAGGCCGCCAAGGGGATGCCCCGCTCTTCAGCAGCGGCTGGAGGAGGGTCTTCCCGGGCTGGGGCTAACGCTCCTGCCGCCCCTCGTCCCTCGGCGACAACTGGGGCGGGATCTTCTCAGACCACCGCCCCTGAGCCCGCCAAGCGGCCGAGGGCGCCTACTCCTCCAGCTCCTCGCGCCAGGACGCGCGAGGCAGATTTTGACTTCTCCATGCTCAGTTCCGACGAGGAGGAGGAAGAGTAAGTACTGGCAACTCTTGTTTCTTTTGATTTGTTCTTTGTCTTGAACTTTCTTTGTCTGATTCTGTTTATGTCTGTCTTCCAGGACCCTGGCCCAGAGGGCGGCGAAGAGGGCCAAGATCCCGGTGGTCGATCTTGAGGACGAGCTCGTCGCAGCGGCGGGGGATGCGCCTGCGACAAGCTTGCCGGACCAGGCAACTGCTCCTCGGAGCAGCCCCCAGCGCAGCCCCCAGCATAAGTCTTCTGTTCACTTCTTCGCTTGTCGGGCACGCGCAGGCTTCTCATCCTTGTTAATCTTTTTGCTTGTTTGTTGACTTGTGTAGAAGCGGAGCCACAGCCTCAGGAGCACCAAGAGGTTGCTCTCGACGAGCTGCACGTCTCAATCTCCCCGCCAAGGAGGAGCTCCTCGGCGAGGGAGGATACTCCGCCCAGGGCGAGCACTCCGCCAAGGGCGAGTACTCCGCCAAGGGCGAGCACCCCGCTAAGGGAAGGCGCCAGCGGCCCTCCGCCGGCGGGGGCTACCACCACGCCGCCGAGGGAAAGCTCCCGGGCAGGGAACCCCGTCGAAGAAGAAGCCCGCGCAGGTAACCCTTGGACTTTTCCTCTCTTGAATTTCTCTTTTTTGGATATTTGCTTGACAATTATTTTCTTCTTTTCTGTTCTTCAGACTCGTCCGCTCCAGAGCCTATGGAGACGGAGGCCGCCACCGAGGAGGACGTGCGCGGCAACACTGGTGACGCCGCGGCTACCGAAGAGGCGATCGGTGCTGATGAGCCTGTCGTCGAAGAGGCAGCCAGGGCTGCCGACGCGGCAGCTGAGGAGGGGACTGGCGGTCGCACTGGCGGCCCTAAGGCCGCAGGAGCGTCCGACGCTGCGCCGATCGCCGACCCTGCCGCTGCCGTGGCCGGAACTGGCGCCTACCTGGAGGCTGGAAACGGGGTCTTCATTCAGCTCACGTGGGCGTCTTTGTCAAGAGCGCCCGCGGAGGGAGAAGTCTTTGACGGGGAAGTCCTCGCCTCCGCCAGGTTGAAGTTCGTCGACGCGCCCGGCAGCAGCAGCGAGCCCGAGGAGGAGCGGCTCATGCGAAGGCTTCTGGCCCTGTACCATGCCAGGCAGGCCAAGATGGAGTCCCGAGAGGCTCTGGCCGCCAAGGCGGGCGTCGACTTGGAGAAGCGCACCGAAGAGCTCCGGGCCGCCAACCAGGCGGCCCTCCGATCCTTGGCGGAGGAGCAGGAGGAGCTCGCCGAGGCACATCAGGCGTTCGTGCTTGAAAAGGCCAAAGCAGAGGAGCAGTAACGGCTCGCCGCCGAAGAGCTGTCTCGGCGGGAAGGTGAACTGACGCAGCGGAAGGTCGACCTTGATAGCCACGAGGACGACCTTGCCGCGCACGAACAGTCCCTTGGTGGAGCCCTGCAGGAAGCGAGGGACGCCGCTGCAGCTGCAGAGACCACCAAGAGAGACTTGGAGGCGAGGGTGGCGCAACTGGAAGTCCACCTGAAGACGAGCGAGGAGAAGGTTGCTGCGCTCACATCGGAGAGGGAGAAGGACGCCCACAGCCACTCCGAGCTGCAGGTCCGTCTCTCCGACAAGAGCAAGGAGCTCGCCATCGCCAAGGATTTCGTTGCAGACTTGGAGTTGAAGCTGTCCACCCTCACCGCGTCACTTGACAGCGCCAGAAATCGGGAGACGAAGCTGAAAGAGGACCTCAGGGCTTAGAGGGCACTGTTGGACAGCGCCGCCCTCACCCAAAACAACTTCAGGCAGACGGTGGAGCAATGGACCGAGGGGCTTGTCGCCGCCGCCGCTGACATCGACAGGGAGTTGGCGGGGCTGGGGACGGAGCACCTCGGGTACTCCCCCGACGAGAACCTCCCTCACAGCGCCAAGCTAAGCTTGTTCTTCAGGGGAGTGGCGTCGGCCCTCGAGCAGCTCCGGGAGAGGATCCCCACGCAGCTCGCGAACGAGGCGCGCAGGCTTTGCACGGGAGTCGTGGAGAGAGTGCTGACGAAGATAGTCTACCGCAACCCCGGGCTCAACCTCAACAACGTCCTCAGGACCTTGCCGCCCGACGCCGACCAGGAGGCGCTGAAGGCTCTTGTCGCACCCATCGTGGCCAAGGTGGGCAAGATCAGGAGGGTTGATGGTGACCGTGCAGACTAGGCTGTTTTCTTTCCGCGTCCTTTGTCGCTGCTTATCATGTCATGGACAAGAATCTATTAGTGCTGCGGCAAGTTGCTTTGTAATATAACTCTATTTTGGGTAGTTAATGCAATGTTATTTCCTTTACTTGACTCCTTTGCTTTGCATGCTTTTACCCTACGCTTTTAGGGAACTTGCCGGCGAAGGGACCCTTGCCGCGAGCGCTGAGTGCGGAACTTCAGCAGCCTGCTGGCAATGCCGCTACCGGCAAGAAACCTTGTCGCAGCTAGTCGCAGCACACTTAGGTTGTTGAGCGAACTCGAAAACGAAGTAAGGGTGTGACACTTGTCGCAGCACGCTTAAGCCGTTGAGCGTGCTCGAAACAAAGTAAGGGTGCGGCTAGCCGCGAGTTGGTTCCTCCTCGCACAGGTTTTCCATACAAAGTGCAGTCGTTCAAGGAAGATAACTTTAAAATTTAAAAATTTGAATGCTCAAACTTTGGTGAGTTATCTTTTGTGTGTCGTTTGCTTCCCGGCAAGGCTTTCTTGAACGGTACTCGGTCCATACCACTGTCTCCTTCCCCCCGGCAAACTTGTGCGCGAGGAAAAGCTTGTTTCTGCTTGAGAGAAAGGGGTATAAAAGAGCGCCCCTACTTTTGTACACCGACAGGAACCCCCGGGCATGGGCCATACATAAGCGCAACGCGTTGTTGGTCTATGCCCAGAACGGTGCGCGGGCAGTGGGGTTGGATCCTTTTTACCGCAGTAACTCCTCCGGGGGTTGCGCTTCCCCACAATCTGCACTGACATGGGGGTCGTGCGTGGGATGACCGCAGCATGCTCGCGTCATCTCGTGGTTCCCAACAGTAAAGAGACGGTTTGCGTTCTCCTCATAAAAAGTAGAGGAAGTTGTGGGGGCGGCTCATTCACTAGGCGGACTCGGGTCGCCCCACGATCACGGGGTGCGAAAACGCTCGCACCACGTGCCACCTAAACCCCGATTTGTTCGCCATGTGTCCCTCGTCATTGGGGAGGGCAGGCGGCGGATGCAGAGGGTGCGGGCTTTAACGCCGGGGCGGGGGCCGGACGCCGCTGATTGGAGCAGCGGGTCGGTCTTGTTTTCTTGTGCCTCCGGCATTTGGACTGGTTGATTCGGGCCGTCGCCATTCTATAAAGAGGGGGGAGAGGGACGGTGCCTCTCACCCCTCCACTCATCCTCTTCCAGTTCGATTCCTTTCCTCCCCAAGATATGCCGAGAGGGCATGGCCGTGGCCGTGCCTCTACGGAGGCGACCAGGTCGTCCTCCCGTTAGAGGGCGGTTGCGGTCAAAGAAGAGCCGGATGCCCAGGACGAGGGTCATGCTGGAGGTAGAGGCACCGGCCGGGGTTGTGGTCGGCGAGGCGGTCGAGGCAAAGGTGGACGAGGTCGGGGGACACATGCGCCATCATCATCTCCGTCTCCATCTCCTTCGTCGTCTCCTCCTGCCTCCCCACGCGACCATGTCAGGGACACGTCATTGGAGTTCATCTTGCAACTGCGCGAGCCGCTGCGCAGTCGCCTCCGTCTTCCTGAAGCATTCGCGAGGGTGTTGGAGGTCGACCAGCCATCGAGGTTGAGGCTTCACATGGAGGGGTGTTGCCATGGCGCCATGTGGGTGAACACCAAGTTCCCCGCTCTTCATGTGATGCCCCTCCATCGGGGGTGGAAGACCTTCGCGCGTGCCCACTGCTTGATGAAGGGGCACGTCCTCTGCTTCAGGTTTGTGGAGAGCGATCTGCTTTCCGTCAAGGTCTTCGAGCGCGCGGGACACAGGCTAGGGTGCTATGCGGAGAGCTCGACCAACGACGAAAACTCCTCCCCGAGCGAGAGCGATGGGGAGGACAGCGACAGCGATGACGAGGGCAGCGGACGGGAGGATGGCGGGTCCGACTAAGCGGCGGATACACCGTCCCTGGGCGATGCTGGCAGCACCATCATCTGCGATGCCAGCCCCTTGAACTTCTCGGGGTCGCCTCCTTGGTCGGCTGGCGTTGGGAGGCCGGAGAAGACGAAGAAGGTGGGCGGCAGTCGTCATGTCGGAGTACGCGGGCATCAACTCACGCATTGTCGGCCTGTTGCCCCATCTTTTGGCTCTTCTCCCGGCGCCATCATCGCTAGCCTTCTTCGGGACGGCCACCTGGACGTTCTCTTGGTGCTTTCTGTTGCTCACGCTTCGCCTGGGTGCTCCTTTTTCCCTTTGCCATCTTGTTCCATTTCCTAAGGAGAGGGACAAGAAAGGGATTATGGGCATCTTATCTCTTTTCAGTCTTTAAGCCTATAGGCCTTTGTAAGATATAAATCTTGTAACCCCCTCGCTCATGTGTGCATTCCATACAAATTGTACCTGTTTACAACGTATTAATGAAGGTAAGGGTGTTTGTCGGGTTTCTTTGTGCGTGGGTAGGAGCCACACCAAGGAACGGATCCTTGTTATCTTAAGATAAACATCGTGCCCCGACAACAGGCCTTGCCGTTTCCCCCCCCCCCCCCCCCCTGCTCCATACCTCGACCGTATTCACGCCCTTGGCGGAAGTAGGAGCAGGGTAGGATTAGGCCCTTTGTCTGCTCCCTTCCCATCACACTACTACCGAGTTCCGGTCCAAAACAAAGTTTGTTGGACACAGGGAAAAAGGGAGCATGATGGCATAAGAGCGAACGAAGCCTCGTCCGTTCAAGTTTCATACGGAAGTAAGGAGTGGGGGATGAAAGACTTATCTGGTCTTGTAGCTCCCGGCAACCTTGTCTTGCCGTGGCTTGACCCTTGGTCGTGCAGCCCCCGGCAACCTTGGTTTTGCCGGGGTCAGAGTGTCAGCTCGTTCTCTTTCTTCCAAGCAGCTCAGCAGAAATGTCCACGCATCCTGCAAACAAGAGGGCTGAAAGGAAACAGAGAGACACAAACTCGACCTCTATGCTAGGGGTTAGCTGCCGTCAAGCACTATCAACCCCAACAAAGAACGAGACTCAACCTAGCATGCATGCTAAAACTTAGGGCGCCAGTGCTTCATTTATTTATGCTCAGGGTCTGTGCCTGGCTTTGTACGAAGGGTTACATGCCTTGTCGGATGATACGTCTCCAACTTATCTATAATTTTTTATTGTTCCATGCTATTATTTATGATGTTTTGGATGTTTAATGGGCTTTGTTATACACTTTTATATTATTTTTGGGACTAACCTATTAACCCAAAGGGCCAGTCCAGATTCCTGTTTTTTGCTTATTTCAGGGTTTTACAGAAAAGGAATATCTAACGGAATGAAACTTTGGGAGAGATATTTTTGGAGCAAAATACGCACTGGAGACTTGAGAACCACGGAATAGGGCACACGTGGCGTCCACGAGGGTGGTGGCGCCCCCC
>LR738714.1:176561180-176636447 GCA_902687465.1 Secale cereale | reverse complement strand
ATATATATATATATATATATATATATATATATATATATATCTACGTACCCCGAAACCATCAGAACAACAGAGAAAACCCTAGTTCCACTGCCGCAACCATCTGTTCCCGTGAGATCCCATCTTGGGGCCTGTTCCAGAGCTCCGCCGGAGGGGGGATCTACCACAGAGTGCTTCTACATCATCATCATCGCCTCACCATGAGTTGTGAGTAGTTTACCACACACCTTCGGGTCCATAGCTAGTATCTAGATGTCTTCTTCTCTCTCTTTAGATCTCAATACCAAGTTCTCCTCGGTCTTCGAGGAGATCTATTCGATGTAATCTCTTTTTGCGGTGTGTTTGTCGAGATCCTATGAATTGTGGGTTTATGATCAAGATTATCTATGAGAAATATTTGGTTCTTTTCTGAACTCTTTATGTATGATTATAATATCCTTGCAAATCTCTTCGAATTATTGGTTTGGTTTGGTCTACTAGATCTATAGTTCTTGCAATGGGAGAAGTGCTTGGCTTTGGGTTCAATCTTGCGGTGTCCTTTCCTAGTGACAGTAGGGGCAGCAAGGCACGTAATGTATTGTTGCCATCAAGGATAAAAAGATGCGGTTTATATCATTTTGTTTGAGTTTATCGCTCTACATCATGTCATCTTGCTTAAGGCGTTACTCTGTTCTTATGAACTTGATACTCTAGATGCATGCTGGATAGCGGTCGATGTGTGGAGTAGTAGTAGTAGATGCCAAATCGTTTCGGTCTACTTGTCTCGGACGTGATGCCTATATATAATGATCATGCCTAGATAGTCTCATAATTATTCGCTTTTCTATCAATTGCTCGACAGTAATTTGTTTACCCACCATAGAATATCATTGTCATGAGAGAAGCCACTAGAGAACACTATGGCCCCCGGGTCTATTCTCAACATATCAATCTACAATCTACTTTACTTTTCCGCTTTTACTTTATGTTCTTATATCCAAAAATACCAAAAATATCAAACTATCATCTCTATCAGATTTCACTTTCGTAAGTGACCATAAAGGGATTGACAACCCCTTATCGTGTTGGCTGCAAAGTTCTTATTTGTTTATGCAGGTGCGAGGGACTCGCGCGTGGTCTCCTACTAGATTGATACCTTGGTTCTCAAAAACTAAACGATATACTTATGCTACTGTGCTGCATCACCCTTACCTCTTCGAGGGAATACAACGCAAGCTCGAGAAGTAGCAAGAAGAATTTCTGGCGGCGTTGCCTGGGAGGCTTACGAAAAAGCCATATACCAAGTACCTATCACAAACCCTTATCCTCGCATTAAATTTTTTGGCTCTCGTTTTCCTCTCCCCCACTTCACCTTTGCCGTTTTATTCGCCCTTTTTCCGTTCGCCTTTCTGTTTTCTTGTGTTGCTATGTGTCCTCTATTAGCTTGCATCTTCGCTTGCTAAATTATGGATCCTCATCCACTTGCTAATCTCTTTAAGAGATCCAACTATGATGAACCAACTGCTAGTAAGTTTAGTGCACTAGATTATCTTTATGAGGTTTTGCTTGAAATTTATGAATCTGAAAATTGTGATGAAATATTGAAAGAAAATTATAAAGTGATTCGCGATAGCTCCTTGAGTAAAAAGCATGATTGCAACGATGTTATTATAAATTCTATTGATGTCAATTGTGTTAATGATATGCAAAACCCTAAGCTTGGGGATTCTAGTATTGCTATGTCCACTACTTGTTGCAATGATCATGATTGGGGTGTCGGGGGAAACTGTCCTCCCACGAGCACCTATGGGACCGAAGCCCCTTCTACGTTGCGGTAAGGGAGCGGAGGGAGCACGGAGAGCAGATCGAGGAGCACACGCGGGCAGTTTACCCAGGTTCGGGCCGCGCGGACGCGTAAAACCCTACTCCTGCCTTAGGTTGTATTGAGTTCTTGAGTTCGGGAGCTGGAAGAGCTACAGTACTAGCTACATCGAGCGAGAGAGTTGTCTAGGTTTCGAACCCTTTCTGCGTTGTGCATGGGCCTCCTTTTATAGCTCAAGGGGTCACCGACAGGTGTCAACGTAGAGGAGGGTAAAAATGTAATTTTGGTGGTAGTTGTAACAGTGCGGGAATAGTGCATGAACAGTGGATGAACAGTGGTCTTCACCTAACCTTGACAGTGGGGGACAAGGGCATTAAATGCCCGTCACCGTCGACCCCAAAAGTGTCCGTCCATGCTTCTCCGTTCGCCACGGCGGTAGCCTCGTCACCGTGGCTAGCTACCGTGTCCCCCAGGCTGCATAGCCATCCGCCATGTGCCCCTAGAAGGGCCCCAGGGCGACGCGTGGGCCGATGAGCTGGAGCGCGGGCACACAGCACAGGTTTCCCCGGCAAGCACCTTGGCGGGCCCGGAAGCTTGTCGCTATCCGGGCCCTGCCGGAGCGCATGATGCGCCGACGCATCTCTTGGGATATGTGTTCCTTGTTCCTCCTGGTAAGCTCCACTTGCCAGGGTCTTGCGTTGAAGTGATAACCTTGAGCCTCGCGCGGCCTCCCCGGCAAGCTCCACTTGTCGGGGTCTTGATCTTCTGACTTGTATACTTTGTTCTTTAATGGCTTCATAAGGACCGAAAAGGAACCCGGCGAGCACGTGGTAAACCCTGCCGCGGGAAGCTGCTACTGCTCGTGCACAAGTTGGGGTACTAAGGTACCCCTATCTTAGTACACCGACAGGAGCCCCTGGGCCTGGGCCACACACGGTGCCGAGCGCTGTTGGGCCAGGCCCAAAACAGTGCACGGGCACGCGCGGCCCACGGCAAGCCGTATCCCCTTCCGTATCCGCCGCATCCCCCCCTAACGGCACGCGTCGATTGCGGCGTCGTGGGGGAGATCGTGGCCTCGTTCTTTAATGGGAAATGTGAAACGTCCCCCACTTCCCCCTTAAAAGCAGAGGAAGCAGGGGCAGTTCCTCTCCTTCGTCTTCATTGTGCTTTTCTTCTCCAGAAACCTACGCTGCTACTTGTCTCCGCCCCTCCTCCGCCGTCTTCCGCATCCGCGGCGCCGTCGAGCTCCTCGCTTCTTCCCTCGCCGCCTCCGCCATGGCTCCGAAGAGCGACAAGGCGAAGAGCGACAAGGCCAAGAACGACAAGGCCAAGAAGGAGAAGTCCGAGCAGGCGGCGAAGCTGGCCGCCCTGCGGAAGAAGTCCGTGGTCTTCGCGCCGAGGCTTGGCGCGAGGGAGCTGCGGAAAAAATATTATTTGTTCTGGGCGAGGGAGACCAAAGCCCATCCCCGCACCAGAGTCTTCCCCGCCGTCGCCAAAGATATGTTCCCCGGCGGGTATTTCTTCTTCGCTGCATTTTTCCACTGTGGACTGTGCCCTCCGTTTTCAGAGTTCTTTTGTGATATCATGAACACATACGGCCTCCACCTCCTAGATTTCACTCCCAACGCCATCCTTACGATGGCCGTTTTCGCACATCTGTGCGAAAACTATGTTGGGATTCATCCAAACGTAGCCCTTTTCCGCCACTTTTTTATGCCTAGAGTAGAGGCTGGCGCTCCACTCTCCGGCGGCATCTCCTGGATCTTCCGGCTGAATAAGAAAGATTCATACCTGAAGGGAGAGCTCCGCGGCAAGTGGGAAGAATGGAGAGCCGATTGGTGCTGGGTGGTGGAGGAGAAGCCGGAGCCCTTCACTGCGCCGCACACGACTGCAATAGTGCGCGGCAGGGATTGGAGTGAGTTGGCCCCGGAAGACAGCAAGCTTAACATCGCCCTCATCAGGATTATTCGTCTCCGGGTCGCCAAGCTAACCATCGGAGAGGTTGGGGCAGATTTCCTCCGCCGCCGCATTGCCCCTTTACAAGAAAGGAAAAGGGCCGCATGGGAATTCGGCAACGCGGCGGATATCATGAGGCTGCGCCCTGGGTTGAATTACAATTTTACTGCCTTGGAGTTGAAAGGGATGGTCCGGGAGCTTTTCAAGCATGACCCGGCCCACCCGGAATGGTTCAGACCTCCCCGGGGAGTGGTGCCGCTGTGCAACAGCACTGCCAGGGATTCCTTGCGTGCAATGATGCCTGCGTGTGACTCTCATGGCATCGTCCCCACCTTGATCGAGCCTCCGCCGGACGCCGTGCTGAGCTTCTTCGACAACTTGGTCGAGACGCCCAAGAACGCCGAGGAGAACAGGGGCCTCACCCGGGCCACTACGGCGAGGGATATAGCCTACATCGCCACCAGGATGGAGGAGGCCGCCGCAGCTGCAGCGGCGGGTGACTTCGGGTATACTGTGGAAGAGGCACAGGCCGCGGACGAGGTGAGCCAAGCAGAGGAGGCGGAGATCCTCAAGCTGCTCAAGCTTCCGCCCGAGGAGTTTGCCGGGGTGCCATCTCTGAAATTTGCCGGGACGAGCGAAGTCGCCGGAGGAAGCGAGGTTGCCGGAGGAAGCGAAGCCGCCGGACATGGTGCTGAGTCCAGCGGGCCTGCCGGGGAGGAGGACGTCGGGGCCGATGAAGACTCCCGTGGATCTCTGGGACTTGACGAAGATGCTTCCTCGTCCTCAGAGAACTCCCCGCCTCCAACAAGCCCCAAGCAGCAACCGAGGAAGCGCCTTCGCAAGGCAGCTGAGACGGCGAGGCCGCAGGCGCCCCGACAGCAGCCAGCGCGCCGCGCGTCGCGCGCCACCAGGACGAGTGAAGCCGTCGAGGAGGCGCCGCGCGCTCAAGCGCCAAGCGGAGGAGGATCTTCCCGGAGCGGAACGGGTGCTCCACCTGCTCCTCGGGCCCCGGCGACGACGGGGGCTGGGTCTTCGCAGCCCGCAGCCCCGGAGACCGCCAAGCGCCCGAGGGAGCCTTCTCCTCCGGCTCCCCGCGCGGGAGCAAACCAGGCGGAATTTGACTTCTCCGCCCTCAGCTCCGACGACGAGGAAGAGGAGTGAGTGCTTGTACTTCTTTAGTTTCTTTAATTCTGTCTTGATTTTCCTTGTTGATTCTGATCTTGTTTTTGATTTGCTCCCAGGACCCTGACCCAGCGGATGGCGAAGAGGGCCAAGATCCCTATGGTTGAGGTTGAAGACGACTCGCCCGTCGCGGCGACTGGGGACGTGCCCGCGGCGAGCTTGCCGGATCAACCTGCTGCCCCGAGGAGCAGCCCCCAGCGCAGCCCCCAGCGTAAGTCTGGTATTTGTCTTTCTGCTTGGCGGGCGCGCTTGAGGCTATCGCTTGTTCTGATATTTCGTTGTCTTGTTTGTCTTGTGCAGAAGTGGAGCCGCAGCCGCAGGAGCAACCGGAGGTCACCCCCGAAGAGCTGCCAGTTCCACCCTCCCCGCCAAGGGTGAACTCCCCGGCGAGGGAGAACGCTCCGCCAAGGACGGGCACTCCGCCAAGGGCGGGCACCCCGCCAAGGGTGAGCAGCCCGACAAGGGTGAGCAGCCCGACAAGGGTGAGTACCCCGCCAAGGGAGGGCGCGGGCGGCCCTCCGCCAGCAGGGGCCACCACTCCGCCGCCAAGGGTGGATTCCCCGGCGAGGGAGCCTGTCGTCGAAGAAGTCCGCGAAGGTAAGTCTTGTAGCTTTTTCTCCTTGGACTTGTCTTTTTGGATATTTGCTCGACTTTTTCTTTTCTTTTTCTTCTGCTAGATCCTCCCGCCCCAGAGCGGATGGAGACGGAGGCCACCGTCGAGGAGGAGGTGCACGGCGACGACGGCAACGCCACTGCCGCTGAGGGCATGGCTGGAGCCGACGAGCCTGTCGTTGAAGAGACCGCCCCGCCCGCAGACGCCGCGGCTGGGGAAGGGACCGGCGACCAAACTGCTGGCCCGGAGGCAGCAGGAGCGTCAAGCGCTGCACCGGCCGCCGATCCTTCCGCCTCTGCGGCTGGGCAGGGCGTCTACCTGGAGGCCCCCAACGGGGTTTTCATACAAGTCCCATGGGGGTCCTCGTCTCGAGCCCCCGTGGAGGGAGAGACCTTTGACGGAGAGGTCCTCGCCTCCGCGGGGTTGAAGGTCGTTGAAGCGCCCGGCGGCAGGACGAGCCCGAAGAGGAGAAACTCCTTCGCCGGCTCCTGGCTCTGTACAGGGCCCGGCAGGCGAAGCTAGAGTCTCGGGAAGCTCTTGCCGCCAAGGCTGGAGTTGACTTGGAGAAGCGCGCCGCGGAGCTTCGCGCCGACAACCAAGCAGCTCTCCGCCACTTGGCTGAGGAGCGCGACGAGCTCGCCGGAGTGCAGCAAGCCTTCCTCCTGGAGAAGGCCGAGGTGGACGAGCAGCAACGGTTGGCCGCCGAGGAGCTGTCCCGGCGAGAAGGAGTGCTCAACCAGCGGAAGGTCGACCTCGATGCCCACGAGGACGACCTCACCGCCTGGGAGCAGGCCATTGGCGGAGCCCTGAAGGAGGCGAAGGCCGCCGCAGCCATCGCGGAGACCGCCAAGAAGGATCTTGAGGCCAAGGTGGAGCAGCTGGAGCGGTACCTGAAGTCGAGTGCGGACAGGATCACCGCGCTCAATGTGGAGCGGGAGAAAGATGCCCACACCAACTCTGACTTGCAGGTACGTCTCTCCAAGAAGGGCGACGAGCTTACTGCCGCCAAGGACACGATTGCTGACTTAGAGTTGAAGGTCTCCACTCTGACTGATTCGCTCGACGCCGCCCGGGACCGCGAGACGAAGCTGAAGGATGAGCTCCGCAAGGAGCGGAACTTGGTGGAGAGTGCTGCCGTCTCAGCGAACGACTTCAGCCGAGCGGTGGAGCAATGGACTGACGATCTGGTCACCTCCGCTGCCAATATCGACAAGGAGATGGTGGCGCTGAGGGCGGAGCATCTCGCATACTCTCCGGACGAGAACCTCCCCCACAGCGCCAAGTTGAGTCTCTTCTTCAGGGGAATAGCACCGGCACTTGCGAGGCTGCAGGAGAAGATCCCCGTGCAGCTGGCCGACAAGGCGCGTCGGCTCTGCATGGGCACCTTGGAGCGCGTCTTGACGAAGATCGTCTACCGCAACCCCGTCATCAACCTTGTCAACGTCCTCCGCACCTTGCCGGACGACGCTGATCAGGAGGCGTTGAAGGCGCAGGTTGCCCACATCGTCGCCAAGGTGAACAAAATCACAAGGCGTGAAGGCGACCGCGCAGACTAGATTTCTTTCCTTCTGTTTCCCTTGCCGCTGCAAGGCATGTTATGGACAAGAATCTATTAGTATTTCAGCAAGCTATCTTTGTAAACAATCCTATTTTGATCAATCAATGCTATGTCATCTCCCTTGCTTTTGGTCCTTTACTTTGTATGCTTTTTACCCTACGCTTTTAGGGAACTTGCCGGCAAGGGGCCCTTGCCGCGAGCGCCGAGTGCTGGACTCTGAGCAGCCTGCTGGCAAAGGACCTTGTCGGCAAGTAACCTTGCCGCAGCTAGTCGCAGCACACTTAGCTTGCTAAGCGAACTCAAAAACGAAGTAAGGGCGCAACACTTGTCGCAGCTCACTTAAGTCGTTGAGCGTGCTCGAAAACAAAGTAAGGGTGCAGCTAGCCACGGGTAGGTTCCTCCGCGCACAGGTTTTCCATACAAAGTGTGGTTGTTCAAGGAAGACAACTAAAAATTTAAAAAAATTGAAATACTCAAACTTTGGTAACTTAGCTTTCATAAATTGCTTGTTCCCCGACAAGGCTTCTCTTTCTTGGACAGCACTTGGTTTGTCCTCCATCTCCTTCCCCCCCGGCAAACTTGTGCGCAAGGAATACTTCTTCTGCTTAAGAGGCAAAGAAAAAGAGGAGGGAAAACAAGTATAGGGCCTCTTGGCCTGCTAATGCTTACCGGGGATGTGCGTTGCACAAGGTGCCAAACAATGCATGCAAATAACAAAGAAAAGCATGGAAATGGCAAATAGTGCGAAGCGCAAAAACTTTACTGATGCACGGGATCTGCGCCCGGCTTTGTACAAAGGTTTACATGCAACAGCGGCAAGACTCGTACAAAAGGTGGTTGCCGGAGTGGATCACGGCAACCGCGCCTTATGGGTGAAACTTGCGAAGATGCTCTATGTTCCAGGAATTGCTCACCGGTAAGCCTTCTTCGGTCTCAAGGTGGACAGCTGCGAGCCTTGTGACTTGTCTCACCCGATAAGGGCCTTCCCACTTCGGCGTCAACTTGTTGGAATTCTTGGCGGACTGAACACGCCGAAGAACAAGGTCGCCTTCCTCGAGACTCCTGGCCTTGACCTTGCGGCTATGATAGTGACGCAAGGCTTGCTGGTATCGAGCAGCTCGTACAGCAGCCTGGAGACGTTCCTCCTCAAGGAGCAATGCGTCATCTTGTCGCAGTTGCTCTTGCTCGAGCTCATCATAAGCGAGCACTCGAGGAGATCCGTATACGAGTTCCGTGGGGAGAACTGCCTCTGCTCCGTAGACAAGAGCAAAGGGTGTCTGTCCGGTGGCTCGACTTGGTGTCGTCCTGATTGACCAAAGAGCCGCCGGCAACTCCTCTATCCAGTTTCTTCCGCACTTGCGCAGCCTGTCGCAGGTTCTTGTTTTGAGCCCGCGCAGCACTTCAGCATTGGCCCTCTCCGCTTGACCATTGCTCCTCGGGTGAGCAACAGAAGCGAAATAGACCTTGGCGCCAAGGTCTTGGACGTACTGCATGAAGGTGCGACTTGCGAACTGTGTGCCGTTGTCGGTGATGATCCTGTTAGGGACTCCGAAATGGCAAACAATCTCTCTGAAGAACCTGACTGCTGACTGTGCTGTCACCTTTCTCACTGGTTCCACTTCTGGCCACTTTGTGAACTTGTCGATTGCTACGTACAAGTACTCAAAGCCCCCGACAGCGCGGGGAAAGGGGCCGAGGATATCGAGCCCCCAGACCGAGAAGGGCCAGGACAAAGGGATCGTCTGGAGAGCTTGAGCTGGCTGATGAATTTGCTTGGCATGGAACTGGCACGCTTCACACTTGGTTACTTGTGCAGTTGCATCTTGGAGGGCTTCTTGCCAGAAGAACCCTTGCCGGAATGCCTTCCCGGCAAGTGCCCTTGCGCCGATGTGGTGGCCACATATGCCTCCATGTATTTCTGCCAATAGCTTCTGTCCATCTTCTCTGGAAATGCACTTCAACCTGACACCATTGAGTCTTCTTCTGTACAGTTCATTATCAACGAGCTGGTACATACTTGACTGCCTGGTTATTTTCTCTATCTCTTCTGGCTCGTCGGGAAGTTCTCCAGTTTGCAGAAAACAGATGATCTGCTGTGCCCATGCTGGAGCCTGAGGCTCAACAGCAAGGACTAAAGGCATGAGAGCTGCTGCGGGAACCCCAGCTTCTACGGCAAGAACCTCCGGCTCTACCGGAGCTGATGGTCCCCCGGCAAGCCTGCCGGGGCAAGGCTTGTCGGGAACGCTTGCTTCAACTGTACAGATCCTCGGATCCGCAGGAGCAAACTGTTCCTCAGCATTTTGGTTGTTGATCCTGGGGACCTTGGCGGCGGCTTCCGGAAGATCCGCCGGCAAGTAATCGCCGGAGACCAACTTTCTCTTCTTACTCTGCCCACTTGATGGTGTAACGGATGGCTGAGTTAGCTTGAGCAGGAAGGTCCCTGGTTCCACAGGTAACTTAATTGCAGCACACTTTGAGAGGCCATCTGCAATACCATTCTGAACTCTTGGGACGTGTTCCATTTGTAGGCCTTCAAAGTGTTCTTCAAGCTTCCTCACTTCATCGACATAAGCTTCCATCAAAGGGCTCTGGTAACTCTTGTTTACTTGCCGGACCACCAACTGTGAATCTCCCCGCACAATCAACTTCTTGATCCCAAGCACGGCCGCAATTCTGAGGCCGGCAAGTAAGCCTTCATACTCAGCAGTATTGTTTGTCGCTTGTTCCTTGGGAAAGTGCATCTGGACAACATACTTGAGGTGCTCTCCGGTGGGCGCTATGAGTACCACGCCGGCACCGGCGCCTTGCAGCGAGAAAGCACCATCAAAGTACATTACCCATTCGCTGCTCGTTTCTTGGACGGGGACGCTTGTCTCTGGAACTTCTTCATCTGGCGTTGGGGTCCATTCAGCTATGAATTCTGCCAAAGCTCTGCTCTGTATAGTTGAAGTACTCTCAAACTTGAGACCAAAGCTTGATAGCTCCAGTGCCCACTCGACGATCCTGCCTGTTGCTTCGGGGTTCTGCAATATCCTCTTCAATGGAAAGCGAGTGACCACTGTTATCTCGTGTGCTTGGAAGTAATGGCGCAGCTTTCTTGAGGCCATGAGGAGGCCGAAAAGCAACTTCTGCACCCCAGAGTACCTTGATCTAGCCCCCTGCAAGAGGGAACTCACAAAATACACTGGGCGCTGCACCATCTTCCTTCGTACTTCTCCTTGTTCCTGCGCAGACTTGTCCTTGTCGGGGCTAGAGCTTGTCGGTGGAGCCCCCTGCTTGTCGCTGGATTCGCTTGCCGGAGGTGTGGGTTCCTCCTCTGCCTCCCTTTCTGCTACCAACGCAGCACTAACCACTTGATTGGTTGCTGATAGGTATAGCAACAACTTCTCTTGTGGCCTAGGTGCGACAAGTATTGGAGTAGAGGATAGGTATCCTTTCAAGTCCTGCAACGCTGCCTCCGCTTCCGGAGTCCACTTCATAGGACCTGCCTTCTTCAAGATTTTGAAGAAAGGCAGGGCGCGTTCTGCAGACTTTGAAATGAACCTGCTGAGGGCAGCCACACAACCAGCAAGTCTCCTTACATCCTTGACGCGCTTCGGGGCTTCAATCTGCTCGATGGCTTTTATCTTGTCGGGATTGGCTTCAATCCCCATCTGGGACACAAAGAACCCGAGAAGCTTGCCGGAGGGGACTCCGAAGACGCACTTCTCGGGGTTCAACTTGAGCTGGATCTTGCGCAGATTTGCAAATGTTTCTTCCAAGTCTTGGATCAGGGTATCCTTGCTCTTGCTCTTGACCACTATATCGTCCATGTAGGCTTCCACATTTCTGTGTATCTGTGGCTCAAAAGCAGTGTGCACCACCCTTGCAAATGTCGAGCCTACATTCTTCAATCCAAAGGGCATGCGTATGAAGCAATATGTGCCACATGGAGTAATGAACGCAGTCTTCTCTTCATCTTCCTTGGCCATGAATATCTGGTGGTAACCTGAGTATGCATCAACGAAGGAAAGCAGCTCACATCCAGCGGTGGAGTCAACAATCTGGTCAATATGCGGCAAGGGAAATGGATCCTTGGGACATGCTTTATTCACATCAGTGAAGTCTATACAAAGTCTCCACTTCCCATTGGCCTTGCGCACGACAACTGGATTGGCCAACCACGTAGGATGGATCATGCCTCTAACTAGGCCCGCTTCTTCTAGCTTTTTTATCTCTTCGGCAATGAATTCTTGGCGCTCCACGGCTTGCTTCCTGACCTTCTGCTTGACGGGCCGCGCATGAGGACAAACAGCAAGCTTGTGCTCAATTACCTTCCTGGGAACGCCGGGGATGTCAGATGGTTGCCATGCAAACACATCGACATTCACCCGCAGGAAGGCAACGAGCGTGCTTTCCTATTTGTCATCGAGTGTAGCACTGATGGTGAAGGTACCACCAGTGCCGTCCTCCTTGGCGGACACCTTCTTGGTTGCTGGTGGAGCCGCCATCCCTTTCTTGCACTTGCCGGTGGAGCTCGATGGAGCGTCCTCGACGGCAGCGCAGCACTCTGAAGAGGTGCGTTTGCCGGAGTGGGCCCCAGAACTCTTGCCGGACTTGGTCTTGGTCTTCCTCCCGGGAGCTTCAGCAGCAAGTGTGTTGCTTTCTGCTGCGGCTGCTGCGTCCCGGTATATCTTGTCGGCGCAGATAAGCGCGTCCTTCTTGTCGCCAGGGACAGAAATGACGCTTATCGGCCCCGACATCTTGAGTACGTTGTAGGCATAGTGGGAAGCTGCCATGAACTTGGCGAGGGCAGGACGTCCAAGTATCCCATTGTATGGCAATGGGATATCGGCCACGTCGAAGGTTATCCTCTCCGTCCTGAAATGGAGTTCCCCGCCAAATGTCACCGGCAGAGTAATCTTCCCCTTCGGCTTGCTTCTTCCCGGGTTTATTCCTTGGAACGACCCGGTCTCTTCGAGCTCGCCGTCTGGGATTTGGAGTTTCTTGATCAAAGCCGAGGAGATCAAGTTCAGGCCGGCCCCGCCGTCAACCAACATTTTGGTGACCTTGAGGTTGCGGATAGTTGGTGAGACCAACATTGGCAAGCACCCGACCGCGGTTGTGCGGTCAGGGTGATCCTCAAGGTCAAAAATGATGGGCGTGCTGGACCACTTCAGCAGCCTGCGTGACTCGATGGGCGGCTCAGCTGCGTTTACTTCCCGCACCCACTGCTTGAGTTGGCGGTGGGAAGTGTGTAGAGAAGCACCTCCGTCGACACACAGGACTTCCGTGGCCTTCTGGAACTCCTGCTCGCTGTTATCTCCTTCCTCCATGTCGTCGTTGTCGTCTTCTTCCTCATCCTTGTCGCGGCCCCGGGGAGGTCGATCACCTTGCCGCTGCTTGGCCTTGCCGCGGCGTCCTCCCCGGCAATTGAATGGCCGCTTCTTGCTGGGTTCTCCTCTGCCACCTTGGGCCTTCTCCTTGTCGCGACGCTCGTATTCAGCCTTCTGCTGTTCTACGAGGTACTCAACTTGCTTGCAATTCTGAAGATCGTGACCCTTGGTGCGGTGGATCTTGCAGTATTGCTTGTCGGAGCCATCCTGCTTGTCGGCTGCCGCTACAGGGGCAGGCTCCTTACCGGAGCCGCCGGCCTGCGTCTTCTTGGCGGGAGCCTCCTTGCCGGACTACTCGACGACTAGCACCTCCTTGTTCTTCTTCTTCCGATTGTTCCGCCGCCGGCTCTTCTTTGCCGGGGCGGCATCCTCGCTGTCGCTTCCTCCTGCGCCAGCATCCTCTCCGGGGAGTCTCCTCCCCTCTTCGGCGCGCGCGCACTTGTCAGCCAGAGCGTAGAGCTCGCTGACATCCCGGATCTTGGTCATAGCCATCTCTTCCCTCATGCGGCGGTTACGCACGTTCTGGTGAAACGCGCTGATAACCGCGGCAGGGTGGACATCGGGAATGTTGTGCTGCACGCGGCTAAACCTCTGGATGTACTTGCGCAGGGATTCTCCCTCCTTCTGGGCTAGGATGTGGAGATCGCTCTCTTGGCCGTGGGGTTTGTGGCCGCCCGTGAAGGCGCCAACAAATTGGTGGCACAGATCCGCCTACGAAGAAATGGAGCCCTGCGGCAAGTGCATAAGCCAAGAACGGACGTTCGGCTTAAGCACTAGCAGGAAGTAGTTGGCTAGTATCTTCTCGTCGCGTCCCCCGGCAGCCTGCACCGCGATGGTGTAGATGCTGAGGAACTCCGAGGGGTGTGTCTTGCCATCGTACTTCCCGGGTACGTCGGGCTTGAAGTTATTCATGCTGGGCCACTGGACTCGCCGCAGCTCACGGGTGAACGCAGGGCAACCTGCCGCGTACGGCAAGTCGCCTGGCTCACCGGGCGCGTACGTGTCGACAGCGGTCCCAGCGCGCTGATCTGATTGTCGCCGGGCTTCTCGTCGGCACTCGATGCGCGTCCGAGCATCTTCTTGCCGCCGATCGTCGAGGACTTGGCGCTGGTCCCGACGAGCCCGCGGATCCGACGACGCCGTAGAGTCGTCGTCGACGTTAATCCGGCGGGGTGGCGTCTTCTGCTTCCGCGGCGGGGAGTGCACGGTGGTCGCGCCCCCGGCGGTCTTGTCGCCATCGGCCTTCGTCTGGTCGACTTGCCGTGGCCGCGATGTCGCCGGCTGCTGCGGCGTGTCGTTGTTGGCGAAGGCGGTGAGGCTCTGGATCGTCGCCCTCCAGTCTTCGGCCTTGTCTGCCGCTGGAGGGAAGTCGAGGAGCAGCTGTGCTCTTGCTAGAGCTTCTGCTGGAGAGGAGGGGAGCGGTGGCGAGCGGTGCGAGGAGCGAGATATGCTCGGACTTCTAACAGGGTTAGAAGGAGCAGTTTCTCGTCCCGGCGACCGCGCCTTGCTCGTACCAGGACGATGGCCTTGAGCATCCCGCGATCCTCCGGTTTGTCCTCGCCCCAGCAAGCATATGGTACCCCCTGTACCACGCCGCTGCGAGTCTTGTACGTCCCGAGAGAGACGTGGCGCGTCCACGGACACCGAGGCTTTGGAGTTTGCCCGGTCGTCCGTCTTGTCCTTGGATTTGGTGGCGCCGTGAGTTTCCTCGCCGGCGACCACCCTTCCGCCGGTGTCTCCCCCACCAACCGTCGGTTCTGGTGGCGGTGGGATCGACGCAGACGGGCCTGCGACCTTCGAAGCCTTCTTCTTCGGGGCCATGTTATTGCAGCTGGTGAAGGGGATGAAGCTGGAGGGGTTGATGAAGAGTGCGCCCGCGTGAGCGCCGGATCAGGTTCGCACAACCTCGACGCCCCCTACCTGGCGCGCCAAAGATGTCGAGGGAAACTGTCCTCCCACGAGCACCTATGGGACCGGAGCCCCTTCTACGTTGCGGTAAGGGAGCGGAGGGAGCACGGAGAGCAGATCGAGGAGCACACGCGGGCAGTTTACCCAGGTTCGGGCCGCGCGGACGCGTAAAACCCTACTCCTGCCTTAGGTTGTATTGAGTTCTTGAGTTCGGGAGCTGGAAGAGCTACAGTACTAGCTACACCGAGCGAGAGAGTTGTCTAGGTTTCGAACCCTTTCTGCGTTGTGCATGGGCCTCCTTTTATAGCTCAAGGGGTCACCGACATGTGTCAACGTAGAGGAGGGTAAAAATGTAATTTTGGTGGTAGTTGTAACAGTGCGGGAATAGTGCGTGAACAGTGGATGAACAGTGGTCTTCACCTAACCTTGACAGTGGGGGACAAGGGCATTAAATGCCCATCACCGTCGACCCCAAAAGCGTCCGTCCATGCTTCTCCGTTCGCCACGGCGGTAGCCTCGTCACCGTGGCTTGCTACCGTGTCCCCCAGGCTGCACAGCCATCCGCCACGTGCCCCTGGAAGGGCCCCAGGGCGACGCGTGGGCCGATGAGCTGGAGTGCGGGCACACAGCACAGGTTTCCCCGGCAAGCACCTTGCCGGGGTCTTGATCTTGCCGGGCCCGGAAGCTTGTCGCTCTCTGAGCCCTGCCGGGGCGCATGATGCGCCGAGGCATCTCTTGGGATATGTGTTCCTTGTTCCTCCTGGCAAGCTCCACTTGCTAGGGTCTTGCGTTGAAGTGATAACCTTGAGCCTGGCGCGGCCTCCCCGGCAAGCTCCACTTGCCGGGGTCTTGATCTTCTGACTTGTATACTTTGTTCTTGAATGGCTTCATAAGGACCGAAAAGGTACCCGGCGAGCACGTGGTAAACCCTGCCGCGGGAAGCTGCTACTGCCCGTGCACAAGTTGGGGTACTAAGGTACCCCTATCTTAGTACACCGACATGGGGTGATTCTTCTTATGATCTTGAAAACTTATTTAAGCCCCATAATGAATATGAGATTGATAATAATGTTTGCCATAATATTGAAAGTGGGTTTGGAAGAGTGTCAACTTTAGATCCCACATTTTGGAGAATGTTCAATCTTATGAAATTTTTGATAAAAGTGGGTTTGGAGAGGTCATGACTTTAGTTAATGTTAATCCCACTATTTTGGAAGAGTGTCAATTCCGCATGCATGTGGATCGTATTGAGAATATGTTACATGATAGCTATATTGTTGAATTTGCTTATGATCCTACATGCAATTATTATGAGAGAGGAAAATAAGGTTGTAGAAATCTTCATGTTACTAAATTACCTCTCTTCATGTTGAGATTGATCTTGTTTCCTTCTTCTTCCTTGCATATGCTAGATATTGCTCGTTTTGCTAATATGTTTTCCTATAAAATGCCTATGCATAGGAATTATGTTAGACTTAGATGTAATTTTCACATGCTATATGATGCTCTCTTTGTACTTCAATTCTTATCTTTCTTGTGAGCATCATTGAATTCTCAAGCCTATCTTAATGGCTATAAAGAAAGAGCTTGTTGGGAGGCAACCCAATTTTATATTTTTTTTGTTTTGCTTCTGTTTAGGAATAAATATTGCATCTAGCTTCTATTTAGATGTGGTTTTGTGTTTTAATTAGTGTTTGTGCCAAGTAGAACCTTTGGGAAGACTTGTGTGAAGTTTATATGATCTTGCTGTGAAAAACAGAATCATTAGTGCTCGCTAGAATGGTCACCATATTTACTTGAGTGTGCTATTTAGTTGATTCTTTTTGCAGATGATTAGTAGTCAAATTCCTCACATTTACCAGTTTAATTCAAAAAAATTGGAGTTACAGAAGTATGTGAAAGTTACAGATTACTACAGATTGTTCTGTATTTGACAGATTCTGTTTTTCGTGTGGTGTTTGCTTATGTCAATGCATCTATGAGTAGTATTGGGAAGTATGAATCATAGAGAAGTTGGAATACAGTAGGTTTAACACCAATATAAACAAAGAATGAATTCATTACAGTACCTTTGAGTAGTGGTTTGTTTTCTTATACTAACGGAGCTCACGAGATTTTTGTCTAAGTTTTGTGTTGTGAAGTTTTCAAGTTTAGAGTATTGCTTTGATGGACTATGGAACAAAGAGTTTCAAGAGACTAAGCTTGGGGATGCCCAAGGCACCCCAAGGTAAAATTCAAGGACAACCAAAAGCCTAAGCTTGGGGATGCCCTAGGAAGGCATCCCCTCTTTCGTCTTCATCTATCGGTAACTATACTCGGAGCTATATTTTTATTCACCACATGATATGTGTTTTACTTGGAGCGTCATGTATAATTTGATTCTTTGCTTGTTAGTTTTCCACAATTATACTTGCTGGACACACCTTTTTGAGAGAGTTAAATATGGCCTAGGAATTGATAGAACACTCTATGTTCTTCACTTATATCTTTTGAGTTGAATAGTTTTTGCGCTAGTGCTTCACTTATATCTTTTAGAGCACGGTGGTGATTATATTTTGTAGAAATTGTTGATCTCTCATGCTTCACTTATATCCTTTTGAGAGTCTATTAAAACATCATGGTAATGTGCTTTGGCTATAAAACTAGCCCTAACATGATAGGCATCCAAGATCAATGTAGTAAAAACTTTCATACTAAGTGCATTGAATATGATGAGAAGTTGGATGCTTGATAATTGTTTTGAGATATGAGGATAGTGATATTAGAGTCATTCTAGTTGAGTTATTATGAAATTGAGAAATTCTTGTGTTAAAGTTAGTGATTCCCGTAGCATGCACGTATGGTGAACCGCTATGTGACGAAGTTAGAGAATGAGGTATTTGTAGAGTGTCATCCTTTGTGTGGAGGTCGGGGGCGCGCGATGGTTAACTCCTACCAACCTCCCTCCCCCCCTAGGAGCATGCGTTGATTGCCTTGTTTTGATGACTCGTAAATTTTTGCAATAAGTATATGAGTTCTTATGACTAATGTTGAGTCCATGGATATTACGCACTCTCACCCTTCCACCATTGCTAGCCTCCCTTGTACCGCGCAACTTTCGTCGGTACCATACACCCACTATATATCCTTCCTCAAAACATCCACCATATATCTTCCTCAAAACAGCCACCATACCTACCTATCATGGCATTTCCATAACCATTCTGAGATATATTGCCATGCAACTTTCCACTGTTCCGTTCATATGACACGCTTCATATTGTCATCTTGCCATGCATGATCATGTAGTTGACATCGTATTTGTGGCTAGGCCACCATGCATAATTTTTCTACATGTCACTTTTGATTCATTGCACATCCCGGTACACCGCTGGAGGCATTCATATAGGTCATACTTTGTTCTAGTATCAAGTTGTAATATCAAGTTGTAATTCAATGAAAGTGTGATGATCATCATTATTAGAGCATTGTCCCATGTGAGGAAAGCCTAAATAAAGAAAGCCCCTCCAAAAAAAGAAAAAATGAAAAGGGACAATTGCTACTATCTTTTTCCACACTTGTGTTTCAAAGTAGCACCATGTTCTTCATGATAGAGAGTCTCATGTTTAGTCACTTTCATATACTAGTGGGAATTTACATTATAGAACATGGCTTGTATATTCCAACGACGGGCTTCCTCAAATGGCATAGGTCTTCGTGATCAAGCAAGTTGGATGCACACCCACTTAGTTTCTTTTGTTGAGCTTTCATACATTTTTAGCTCGAGTGCATCCATTGCATGGCAATCCCTACTCACTCACATTGATATCTATTGATGGGCATCTCCATAGCCCGTTGATATGCCTAGTCGATGTGAGACTACTCCCTCCTTTTTGTCTTCTCCACAACCACCTCTCTATTCCACCCATAGTGCTATGTCCATGGCTCACGCTCATGTATTGCGTGAAGGTTGAAAGGTTTGAAAGAATAGAGTATGAAAACAAGTGCTTGGCTGAAACCGGGGTTGTGCATGATATGAATATTTTGTGTGATGAAGAGGGAGCATAGACAGACTATATGATTTTGTAGGGATAACTTTCTTTAGCCATACTATTTTGAGAAGACATGATTTCTTTGTTAGTATGCTTGAAGTATTATTATTTCTTATGTGAATACAGACTTCTGTCTTCAATCTTTCAGATCTGAACATTCATGCCACTATTAAGAGAATTGCATTGAAAACTATGTTGGTTAGCATTCCACATCAAAAATTTTGTTTTTATCATTTACCTACTCGAGGACGAGCAGGAATTAAGCTTGGGGATGCTTGATACGTCTCCAACGTATCTATAATTTTTTATTGTTCCATGCTATTATTTATGATGTTTTGGATGTTTAATGGGCTTTGTTATACACTTCTATATTATTTTTGGGACTAACCTATTAACCCAAAGGCCCAGTCAAGATTGTTGTTTTTGCCTATTTCAGGGTTTTATAGAAAAGGAATATCAAATGGAGTCCAAATGGAATGAAACTTCGGGAGAGATATTTTTGGAGCAAAATACGCACTAGAGACTTGAGAACCACGGAATAGGGCACATGTGGCGTCCACGAGGGTGGGGGCGCGCCCCCCTACAGGGCGTGCCCCTACCTCATGGGCCCCATGTTTGGCCCCCGGTGCCCTCCTTCCTCCTATATATGCCTACGTACCCCGAAACCATCAGAACAACAGAGAAAACCCTAGTTCCACCGCCGTAACCTTCTGTTCTCGTGAGATCCCATCTTGGGGCCTGTACCGGAGCTCTGCCGGAGGGGGGATCTACCACGGAGTGCTTCTGCATCATCATCATCGCCTCACCATGAGTTGTGAGTAGTTTACCACATACCTTCGGGTCCATAGCTAGTATCTAGATGGCTTCTTCTCTCTCTTTGGATCTCAATACCAAGTTCTCCTCGGTCTTCGAGGAGATCTATTCGATGTAATCTCTTTTTGCGGTGTGTTTGTCGAGTCCGATGAATTGTGGGTTTATGATCAAGATTATCTATGAGAAATATTTGGTTCTTTTCTGAACTCTTTATGTATGATTATAATATCCTTGCAAGTCTCTTTGGCCTACTAGATCTATAGTTCTTGCGATGGGAGAAGTGCTTGGCTTTGGGTTCAATCTTGCGGTGTCCTTTCCCAGTGACAGTAGGGGCAGCAAGGCACATATTGTATTGTTGCCATCGAGGATAAAAAGATGGGGTTTATATCATTATGTTTGAGTTTATCCCTCTACATCATGTCATCTTGCTTAAGGCGTTACTCCGCTCTTATGAACTCAATACACTAGATGCATGCTGGATAGCGGTCGATGTGTGGAGTAATAGTAGTAGATGCAGAATCGTTTCGGTCTACTTGTCTCGGACGTGATGCCTATATATAATGATCATGCCTAGATAGTCTCATAATTATTCGCTTTTCTATCAATTGCTCGACAGTAATTTGTTTACCCACCGTAAAATATCACTATCATGAGAGAAGCCACTAGAGAACACTATGACCCCCGGGTCTATTCTCAACATATCAATCTACAATCTACTTTACTTTTCCACTTTTACTTTCTGTTCTTATATCCAAAAATACCAAAAATATCAAACTATCATCTCTATCAGATCTCACTTTCGTAAGTGACCGTAAAGGGATTGACAACCCCTTATCGCGTTGGCTGCGAAGTTCTTATTTGTTTGTGCAGGTGCGAGGGACTCGCGCGTGGTCTCCTACTGGATTGATACCTTGGTTCTCAAAAACTGAGGGAAATACTTACGCTACTGTGCTGCATCACCCTTTCCTCTTCGAGGGAATACAACGCAAGCTCGAGAAGTAGCACCCGCAAGGCTTGTACAAAAGGGTGGCTTGCCGGCAAGCCCGGCAACCGGGCCTTACGGGTAAAACTTGCGACGATGTTCGATGTTCCAGGAGTTACTCACTGGGATACCATCTTCGGTCTCCAGGCGGACTGCGCCAGGCCTGGTGACTCATATTACCCGATAAGGGCCTTCCCACTTCGGTGTCAACTTGTTGGAATTCTTGGCCAACTGAACGTGCCGAAGAACAAGGTCACCTTCTTCAAAGCTTCGGGCATGAACCTTGCGGCTATGATAGCGGCGCAAGGCTTGATGGTAGCGCGCTGCTCGCACAGCCGCCTGAAGACGATCTTCCTCAAGGAGCGTTGCGTCATCTTGGCACAGCTACTCTTGCTCAAGCTCATCATAAGCGAGCACTCGGGGTGACACGTATGTGAGTTCCGTGGGGAGAACTGCTTCCACCCCGTAAACGAGGAGAAAGGTGTCTGGCCGGTGGCTCGATTTGGTGTCGTTCTGATTGACCAAAGAACCACCGACAATTTATCAATCCAGCGCCTTCTGCACTTGTGCAGTCTATCGAAAGTTCTTGTCCGGAGGCCTCGCAGTACTTCAGCATTCGCCCTCTCCGCCTAGTCGTTGCTTCGAGGATGCACAATGGAAGCAAAAAAACAGACCTTATTGCCGAGATCTTGAACATACGGCATGAAGGAGTGACTTGTGAACTGCGCACCGTTGTCGCTGATGACTTTGTTTGGTATCCCGAATCGGCTAACTAGGCCCTTGAAGAACTTGATGGCTGATTATGCTGTCACCTTTCTCACTGCTTCCACCTCTGGCCACTTTGTGAACTTGTCGATTCAACGTACAAGTACTCAAAGCCCCCAACAGCACAGGGAAAAGGGCCCAGTATGTCGAGTCCCCATACCGAGAATGGCCAGGAAAGAGGGATTGTTTGGAGAGCTTGAGCTGGTTGATGAAGCTTCTTTGAATGGAACTGATACGCTTCATACTTGGTTACTAGAGCCGTTGCATCCTAGAGGGCAGTGGGCCAGAAGAAGCCTTGACAGCTTGCCTTGCCGGCAAGGGCCCTTAACCGTATGTGGGGGCCACATATGCCTCCGTGTATCTCTGCCAACAGCTCCAATCCTTCCTCCCGAGGAATGCACTTCAATTTCACACCGTTCGGCCTTTTTCTGTACAAGACGTCATCGACGAACTGGTACATGGCGGACCGACGGGCTACTTTCTCCGCTTCTTCCTGCTCCTCAGGAAGCTCCCCGGTTTGGAGGAATTGGACGGTATGTTGTGCCCATGCCGGAGCCCGAGGCTCGACGGTGAGGACCAAAGGCATCTTCTCCGCCACGGGAGCGATTATCTCCATGGTCAGGGCTTGACGCCCTACCGGAGTCTGTCGCCCTATGGCAGGCTCAGTGTCCCTGGCAACATCTTCACCGGCGACCCCTGGGGGCTCGGGGGGAAAGTACTTGCCAGGGCCTGATTTCCTTTGCTTGTTCTGCTCGGTCGACGGTTCAACGGATGGCTGAGTTAATCAAAGCACAAAGGTACCTGGTTCCATAGGCAGTTTGATGGCAGCGCGTTTTGACAAGTAGTCGGCGATGTCGTTCTTCGCTCAGGGAACATGCTCTGCTTGCATACCATCAAAACGCTCCCCTAGCTTCCTTACTTCATCCACGTAGGCCTCCATCAACAGGCTCTGATAATCTCTGTTAACTTGTTTGACGACAAGCTACGAAACACCTCTGACGATGAGCTTCTTAATTCCGAGATCTGCCGCGATCCTGAGACCAGCAAGCAGTCCCTCGTACTCGGCAGTGTTGTTCGTCAACATCTCCCTGGGGAAGTGCATCTGGACCACATACTTGAGGTGCTATCCAATGGGTGCAATGAGCAGCACACCAGCACCGGCGCCTTGCAGAGAGAAAGCCCCGTCAAAGTACATAATCCAGTTGCGACTCGTATCCTTGCCAGGGAGAGTAGTCTTCTGGATCTTTTCGTCGGGCGCTGAGGTCCATTCCGCAACAAACTCCACCAAGACTCTACTCTGAATCGTGGAAGTGCTTTCAAACATCAAACCAAAGCAAGGCCCATTCCACAATCCTCCATGTCGCATCTGGGTTATGCAATACCCGCTGCAACGGAAGGCGGGTGACGACGGTAATTTCGTGCGCTTGGAAGTAATGACGTGGCTTCCTCGAGGCCATAAGGAGGCCGAAGAGCAATTTTTGCACATCGGAATACCTCGACCTAGCCCCCTGCAAGAGGGAGCTAACAAAGTAAACCGGGTGCTGCATCATCTTCTTCTTCTGCACTACTTCCTTTGATTGCGTCACTTCGGCCCCAGTGGCATCAGGTTCTGTCGTTGCTATTGCTTCTGTATTGACCTCCCTCTGGGCTACTAGCACAGCACTGACCACTTGATTCGTTGCCAGTAGATACAGCCGCAACGGCTCTTGTGGTTTGGGCGTGACCAGTATCAGCATAGAGAAGTATTTCTTCAAATCTTGCAGTGCTGCTTCAGCTTCTGGGGTCCACTCCATTAGGCCTGCCTTTTTCAAGATCTTGAAAAAGGGAAGGGCGCGCTCGGCAGATTTGGAGATGAACCTGCTCATGGCGGCAACACAGCTAGCAAGCCGACGCACATCCTTGATCCGCCTAGGTGCTTCAATCTGCTCAATGGCCTTGACCTTGTCTGGATTCGCCTCAATCCGACGGTGTGACGCGAAGAAATCGCGAAGCTTGCCGGATGGAACGCCGAAGACACACTTCTCAAGGTTCAGCTTAAGGTTGATCTTGCGCAAATTCACAAACGTCTCTTCCAAATCTTGTACGAGCGTTGCTCTGTCCTTTGTTTTGACCATTATATCATCCATATAGGCTTCCATATTTCTATGTAGCTGAGGCTCAAAACCAATTTGGACTGCTCTTGCGAATGTTGAGCCAGCACTCTTCAACCCGAAAGGCAGCCGTATGAAACAATACGTACCACATGGGGTGATGAATGTCGTCTTCTCTTCATCTTCTCTTGTCATGAAGATTTGATGGTAGCCTGAGTAAGCGTCGAGGGATGATAACAAGTCACATCCGGCCATGTAGTCTACTATCTAGTTAATGCGCGGCAATGGAAAAGGGTCCTTTGGACAAGGCTTATTGATGTCCGTGTAATCAATACATAGTCCCCACTTACCATTTGCCTTGCACACCACCACCGGATTGGCCAGCCACGTTGGATGGAGTACTCCTCTCACTAGGCCTATCACCTCTAACTTCCTAGTTTCCTCTCTGATGAACTCTTGCCGCTCCAGAGCTTGCTTCCTGACCTTCTGCTTGATGGGTCGCGCATGAGGGCAGACAACAAGATGGTGCTCAATCACCTCCCTGGGAATGTCGGGGATGTCGGATGCTTGCCACGCAAACACGTCGACATTCGCCCGCTGGAAGGTGACGAGCGCGTCTTCCTATTTGTTGTCGAGGGCGGAGCTTCTGGTGAAAGCCCCTCCCGTGACATCCTCCTTGATGGACACCTTCTTGGTTTCTGGTGGTGCAGCTCTGGATTGCTTGCTCTTGCCGGTGGAGCTCTCTGGCACGTTCTCGATGCGAACACTGCACTTCGAAGAGGAGCGCTTGCCGGAGTGGGCGTCAGAGGTCCTACCAGTCTTCTTCCCTCCCAGGGCTTCAGCGGCAGGATCAAGTGCTTTGGCGGCAGTTGTTGCAACTGCCTCCCAGTAAAGCTGATCAGCGCAGATCAATGCATCCTTCTTGTCGGAGGGGACGGTGATGATGGACATCGGCCCAGGCATCTTCATTGTGTTGTAGGCGTAATGCGATGCTGCCATGAATGTGGCCAACGTTGGGCGGCCGAGGATCCCGTTGTAAGGCAAGGGGATCTCGGCAACATCCCAAACAACTATCTCTGTCTTGTAGTTCATTTTGCCCCCGAATGTCACGGGCACTGTGACTTTACCCTTGGGTTGACTCCTTCCTGGGTTGACCCCTTGAAACGTGCCTGCCTCCCCGAGGTCTCCATCAGGGATTTGCAGCCTTTTGATCACGACGAGCGAGATCAAGTTCAGACTGGCCCCGCCATCAACCAGCATCTTCGTCACCTTGAGGTTGCGTATTGCTGGTGAAACCAACAATGGCAAACACCCGACCGTAGTTGTGCGATCAGGGTGGTCCTCGGTGTCAAAGATGATAGGAGTGCTGGACCACTTCAGCGGCTTCTGTGCATCGAGCGATGGTTCCGCTGCTGTGATCTCACGCGCCCACTGCTTCAGTTGGCGGTGAGAGGTGTGCAGGGAGGCACCACCGTCGACACACATGGCCTCTGTAGCTTTCTGGAACTCTTGCTCGCCGGACTCGTAGTCCTTATCACGATCATCATCTTCTCACTTCTTGTCTCGGCCCCGGGCGGGCCTTTCTTGTTGGTTATCTTTGTCGCGGGGGCCAGGCTGGCCGCCACGTTTCTTGCCGGACCCCTCAGCGCCATCCTGGCCCTTCTCCTTGTCCCGCCTTTCATATTCGGCTTTTTGCTTCTCTGCGAGCTACTCGACAAGCCAGCATTTCTGAAGGTCATGGCCTTTGGAGCGGTGGATCCTGCAGTATTGCTTGTCGGACTTTCCTCGCTTGTCGGCGGCCGCCAAGGCCCGGCAGGCGACACACACAGCGATTTCTTTGCCGGGGTCGTCTGCTTTGGTTTTCTTGGCAGCGTCGTTATCGTCGGATCCCTCGACGGCAAGCACAGCCTTGCCCTTAAGTTTCCTGTTGTGGCGTCGGCCCTTTTTCACCAGGGCAACGGCGTCTTTGTCCGAGGAATTGGTTTCCACACCGGCGTGTTCACCGAGGTACTTCCTTCCCTCTTTAGCTCGAGCGCATCTGCCGGCCAGAACATAGAGTTCGGCCACGTCCTTGACTTTATTCATCACCAGCTCCTCAGATATCTTGCGGTTGTGCACATTCTGATGGAATGCGCTGATGATGGCGGCGGGATGAACGTCTGGGATGTTGTATTGCACTCAGCTGAATCTCTATATGTACTTGCGTAGGCTTTCACCTTCTTTCTGGGGGATGACATGCAAATCGCTTGCTTGGCAATGAGCCTGGTGGCCTCCCATAAAGGCGCCAACAAACTCATGGCACAAATCCGACCAGGAAGAAATAGAATCTAATGGCAAGTGCATCAACCACAACTTGACATTGGGTTTAAGTGCCAACGGGAAGTAGTTGGCAAGAACCTTGTCGTCACGTGCTCCGGCGGCTGGCAAAGCGATGGTGTAGATGTTGAGGAACTCTGACGGGTGAGTCTTGCCATTGTACTTCTCACCGACATCAGGCTTGAAGGTGCCGTGAGTGGTCCATTGGAAGCGCCGCAGCTCGCGGGTAAAAGCCGGACAGCCTACATCGTAAGGTAAGCCTCCAGAGCCTCCCGGTGTCGGGTGGTCCGTAGTGGGCCCTGCCCGCCTATCTGACCGGTGGCGTGCCTCACGCAGGCGCTCGATGGTAGTTCGTGTGTCTTCGTGGGCACGCTCTCGAAGAACTTGGCGCTGATCACGGCGGGTCTGTGGGTTTTACGACGCTATGTATATGTTATCACAAGCGTCCCCCCAATGGACCGGTGCTCGTGGTAGCTGGCGAGGAGGAGGAGAATGCATCGTGGCTGCGGCGCCTCCGATCCATCCACCACTGGCGTGCGGCGGCTCGACAGAGTGTCGTCCTGAGGGCCCCGCTGGCCGTGGCTTGTCTTTGTTGGCGACGGCGACGAGGCTCCGGATGGTAGCTCTCCACTCGTCGAGCTTCTCCGCAGCAGGAGGGAAGTCACGGAGCAACTGCGCGCGCGCTAAGGCCTCCGCCGACGTGGGTGGCGGTGAAAGCTGCATGGACTGTGATGCGGTGCGACTTCTAACCATGTTAGAAGGAGCTCCATCACGGTCCTGTAGCTGTACTCCATTTTCGCCAGCGCCTCGGCAACCATGTTGATCCTCTACATCCCGCGACTGATGCGTGGGGCTCTTTCCGTGGCGGCGCCCGGGGTCCTCAGCGTGGCGATGCTGCTCATCACGCACGATCTAGGAGGAGCTCGTCGTGGGTGCCGCCGTGGGCATCTTCGAAGTCGCCACGTCGCCTACACGCGGTACGACGCCGCTCTTGGTGGGCCCCGTGCCGCCTGCGGGGGGCCCGGCTCCGCCCTTGGACTTGGTGGCGTGCAGCTTGTCGTCTCGTGCACGAACGATGCCGCTTGCCAGGCTTCGGTTGCTGGAACGATGCGGGTGTTCGTGGGTCGTGCCTCAGCTTCCATCCGCGACCACCACGTCGCTAGCCCGTGCCGACACGGGACGTTCGGCTCCAGACGAACCGATCGCCGTGATCGTCTTCTTGGGAGCCATGGCGGTGAAGAACTGCCAAACTTACTGCTAAGCCAGATTTTCACAACTGCGTGCCCCCTGCCAGGCGGGCCAAGGATGTCGGTGGAAGCGACACCTATAGGGTCACTGGAATCCCTTCTACGATTGGCGGGCGCGAGGTTGTGCAAAGAGCGGGTCTAAGAGTCAGTACAAGGATCGTTTGCCCAGGTTCGGGCCGCGAGAATGCGTAATACCCTAGTCCTGCTTTGGTGTGTATTTGAGTGTTCTTGAGTTCTTGAACTAGCCACGGTGCATGTCTATCTCAAAAGATCTGAATCCTCCTCCAGTATGCCGCGGGCCTCCTTTTATAGTCCAAAGGGGCTGCCATAGTGGCACACAGGAGGTGGAAAGGTGTACAGTGCATAGGCTTATCTAATGCCATTGCGGGACAAGACGCATTAAGTGCGCTACTTAGGTGTCCACTCGCTTTATCGGGGATGGAAATGAGGCCCGTCCCGTCCGTGGCCGCTCCGTCTGGTTGTGACGCGCGTCCAGTCCAGCGGGGCAGGCAGCTGAGATGGCGTGGTGGTAGGGTCTTCACGAAGAGCTGCATGCCACCACGCAGGTGCTTGGCTAGCTGGACCAGGAACCACGTACCGCCACACGGGTACCTACCTGGGCTAGTGGGTCGGCGCCGAGATGGGGCGACGATGGGGCGGCAAGGGCTTGCCGTGGTCCTGTGCTTGTTCCCAGCAAGGGTCTTGCCGGGGCCTCCGTGAGCGTCCTCGGCAAGAGGCTTGTCGGGGCTTCTATGAGCGTCCTCGGCAAGAGGCTTGCCGGGGCCTCGGGGTGTCCTCGGCGAGGAGCCTTGTCGGGGCCTCATGGCCATCCTCGGCAAGGAGCCTTGCGATTGCCTTGTCGTCTAGTTCTCATCTTGGGAGTCATAGACCTTTGTCTTTACAAAGATCTGCATGCCATCACGTGGACGCTTCCCGAGCCTTGGTTCCAATGTTGTTGATGATGTTGGAGCTCCTAGGCTCAAGGGTGGCTGCGACGGAGGCGTTTGGGTGAGTCACTCGGGCAAGGGTTCTTGTCGGGGGCATGCAGGTCGCCCGGGCAAGAGTCCTTGTCGGGGGAGAGCCTGTCTTCTTGCTTGGCCTTCTTGCGCCATCGTCTTGGCGTTGCTCTGGTAACTTTGTGTCTCTGGCTTCCTTCCTCTGCTTTGTTACGTGTGGTCATAGGCGTGGCTCTGACTGCCCGTGCACAAGTAAGGGGTATAAAAGAGCACCCCAACTTTTGTACACCGACAATTCCCTGCCGACTCAAGTGGTTGTGGTACCCAAACATTATGAGTGTGTGTTCACTGACGAAACTATTCTCCTCCATCTTACAGCTAAAGAACTTGTTGGAAACTTCATATCTCTCAACCTGGGCATTAGCTTTAAATATCAATTTCAGCTCTTGGAACATCTCATATGCTCTGTGGCGTTCAAAACACTTTCGAAATCCCAGTTCCAAGCCGTAAATCATGGCACACTGAACTATCGAGTAGTCATCAGATCGAGCCTGCCAGGCATTCATAACGTCTGCGTCAGCTCCTGCAGAAGGTCTTTCACCTAGCGGTGCATCAAGGACATAATTCTTCTGTGCAGCAATGAGGATAATCCTCAAGTTACGGACCCAGTCCGTGTAGTTGCTACCATCATCTTTCAACTTAGCTTTCCATAGGAACGCATTAAAATTCAAGGGAACGGTAGCACGGGACATTGATCTACAACATAGATTTGCAAAGATTATTAGGACTAAGTTCATGATAAAACTTTAGTTCAATTATTCATATTAGTAAAGAATTCCCACTTAAATAAACATCCCTCAAGTTGTCTAAGTGATACATGATCCAAATCAACTAACCCATGTCTGATCATCACATGAGATGGGGTAGTCTTTAATGGTGAACATCTCCATGTTGATCATATCTACTGTATGACTCATATTCGAACTTCCGGTCTCCAGTGTTCTAAGACAATGTCTGTACATGCTAGGCTCGTCAAGTTTAACCCAAGTATTATGCATGTGCAAAACTGGCTTACACCCATTGTATGTGAATGTAGAGTCTATCACACCTGATCATCACGAGGTGCTTCGAAACGATGAACTTTAGCAATGATGCATACTCGAGGAGAACACATTTATCTTGAAATTAAGTGAAGGGGTCAACTTATAACTCTACCGCCGTACTAAGCAAAATAAGATGCATAAAGGATAAACATCACATGCAATCAAAATATGTGACATGATAGGGACATCATTATCTTGAAGGAAATATGCCCTAGAGGCAATAATAAAGTTGTTATTTATATTTCCTTATATCATGATAAATGTTTATTATTCATGCTAGAATTGTATTAACCGGAAACTTTATACATGTGTGAATACATAGACAAAACAGAGTGTCCCTAGTATGCCTCTACTAGACTAGCTCATTGATCAAAGATGGTTATGTTTCCTAACCATAGACATGAGTTGTCATTTGATCAATGGGATCATATCATTAGGAGAATGATGTGATGGACAAGACCCATCCGTTAGCTTAGCACTATGATCGTTTAGTTTTACTGCTATTGCTTTCTTCATAACTTATACATGTTCCTATGACTATGAGATTATGCAACTCCCGAATACCGTAGGAACACCTTGTGTGCTATCAAACGTCACAACGTAACTGGGTGATCATAAAGATGCTCTACAGGTGTCTCCGAAAGTGTTCGTGGTGTTGGCATAGATCAAGACTAGGATTTGTCACTCCGAGTGTCGGAGAGGTATCTCTGGGCCCTCTCGGTAATGCACATCATAATAAGCCTTGCAAGCAAATGACTAATGAGTTAGTCACAAGATGATGTATTACGGAACGAGTAAAGAGACTTGCCGGTAACGAGATTGAACTAGGTATAGAGATACCGACGATCGAATCTCGGGCAAGTAACATACCGATGACAAAAGGAACAATGTATGTTGTTATGCGGTTTGACCGATAAAGATCTTCGTAGAATATGTAGGAACCAATATGAGCATCCAGGTTCCGCTATTGGTTATTGACCGGAGATGAGTCTCGGTCATGTCTACATAGTTCTCGAACCCGTAGGGTCCGCACGCTTAACGTTTGATGACGATCGATATTATGAGTTTATGAGTTTTGATGTACCGAAGGTAGTTCGGAGTCCCGGATGAGATCACGGACATGACGAGGAGTCTCGGAATGTCCGAGACATAAAGATTGATATATTGGACGACTATATTCGGACACCGAAAGTGTTCCGGAAAAGTTTCGGATTTAACCGGATTGTCGGAGGGGGTTACCGGAACCCCCCACGAGGGGGGGGGTGGTCCATAGTGGGCCTTGAGGAAAGAAGAGAGGCAGCCCATAGAGGCTGGCCGGCGCCCCACCAGGGAATCCTAGTTGGACTAGGATTGGGGGGCGTCACCTCTCCCTCTCCTTCCTTTTCCCCTCTTCCTTCTTGGTGGATTCCTACTAGGAATAGGATTGCAATCCTATTCCTAGTAGGATTGCCTCCCTGGCGCGCCATAGAAGGGCTGGCCGGCCCCTCCCCTTGCTCCTTTATATACGGAGGCAGGGGGGCATCCTAGGACACACAAGTTGATCAGTTGATCTCTCCCAACCGTGTGCGGTGCCCCCCTTCACAGAAACACACCTCGATTATACCGTTGCAGTGCTTAGGCGAAGCCCTGCGCCGGTAGATACATCATATCCGTCACCATGCCGTCGTGCTTACGAAACTCTCCCATGAAGCTCAACTGGATCAAGAGCTCGTGGGACGTCATCAAGCTGAACATGTGCTGAATGCGAAGGTGCCGTACGTTCGGTACTTGATCGGTTGGATCGCGAAGAAGTTCGACTACATCAACCGCGTCACTAGACGCTTCCGCTCCCGGTCTACGAGGGTACGTAGACACACTCTCCCCTCGTTGATATGCATCTAGTAGATAGATCTTGCGTGATCGTAGGAAAATTTTGAAAATACTACGTTCCCCAACATATCTTGCGCTTTTAATCTCCATCTTAGAAGCAACGGCATGATCTCCATTGTCACCGGTTCAACACCTTGATCTCCATCTTTGCATCGGGGTCGTCTCGCCAACTTTGCTTCTACAACTATTGCTAACGCATAGAGATAAAGTAAAGCAATTACTTGGCGCTTATTGATTGACACGCAGGTCATACAATAAAATAAAGACAACCCTAAGGCTCCTACCAGTTGTCGTACTCATCGACATGCAAGTCGTGAACTTATTACAAAACATGATCATCTCATACATCAACATATATCATACCACGTCTTGACCATATCACATCACAACATACCCTGCAAAACAAGTTAGACGTCCTCTTCTTTGTTGTTGCAAGTTTTACGTGGCTTCTACAGGAAACTAGCAAGAACTGTTCTTACCAACCCAAAACCACAATGGCGATTATCAAGTTGCTATTTAACCTTCTACCAGGACCGTCGTAGTCAAATCAGATTCAACTAAAGTGGGATAAACAAACACCCACCAGCCACCTTTATGCAAAACAAGTTGCATGTTAGTTGATGGAACCGGTCTCATGTACGTGGACATGTAAGGTCGGTCCGAGCTGCTTCATCCCATAATACCGCCGAATCAAAATAAGACATTGGTGGTAAGCAATATGAACATCACCGCCCACAACTCATTTGTGTTCTACTCGTGTATATCACCGCCCACCAGCCACCATTGGAGAACGTTGCATGGAAAACAAAAATAAATCTATGCACACACAAGATCTATCCATGGAGATGCATAGCTATGAGAGGGAGAGATTATCTACATACCCTTGTAGATCGCTAAGTGGAAGTGTTTATCAACGCGGTTGATGTAGTCGTACACCTTCACGGTCTGTTCCGATCAAGCACCAAACGTACGACACCTCCGCGTTCAGCACACTTTCAGCTCGATGACGTCTTCGCCTTCTCGATCCAGCAAGAGGGGCGAAGTAGTAGATGAGTTCCGGTAGCACAATGGTGTGGTGACAGTGGTGGTGAGACTATTTCTGTAGGGCTTCACCAAGCACAACGGATTTAGAGCGGAGGAGGAACTAGAAGGTTAGCCTGGCTCTAGTTAGTCAACTAGGACCAACTAGAACTAGAAGAACTAGAGGAGGCTCCAAAACTTGTGTTCTAGGGGCTAGCCCTGTTCCTCTATTTATTTGTTGAGCCCGGGGTCGTAACTTGGGGATAGGGCCTCCCCAAAGTCGGTTTGGAACACAAGGAAGAGTCCTTCTAGGATTCCAGTACCAGATGCCACGATCCTCGGCGTCTAGCCCAGATGCCATGGTCCTTGACATGTGGCCTAGGGCCAGATGTCAGGGTCCCTGGTGTCTGGTCCCTGAGCTCTGCAAAACTTCCTTTTGCACTGACCTAAAGCCCCGTGGGCCTTACTCCTTGACCCAACCAACCTTCCGGTGATCTGATAATTATCTGATATATTCTGGAACTCTTTCGAACACCGAATACTATCATCCTATATATCAGTATTTACCTCTGGACCATTTTGGAGCTCCTCGTTATGTCCTTGATCTCATCCGGGACTCCGAACAACATTCGGTCACCAACATACATAAATCATATAATACTATATCATCATCGAACGTTAAGCATGCAGACCCTACGGGTTCAAGAATGATGTACACATGACCGAGACGCTCTCTGGTAAATAACCAATAGCGGGACCTAGATGCCCATATTGGTTCCTACAAATTCTACGAATATCTTTATCGATCGAACCTTTATGACAACATATATAGTTCCCTTTGTCCGTCGGTATGTTACTTTCCCAAGATTCGATCGTTGGTATCTCCATACCTAGTTCAATCTCGTTACCGGCAAGTCTATTTACTCGTTCTGTAATACATCATCTTATAACTACCTCCTTAGTCACTTTTCTTGCAAGCTTCTTGTGATGTCGTATTACCGAGAGGTCCCAGAGATACCTCTCCGTCATACGGAGTGAAAAATCCCAGTCTCGATCCATGCCAATTCAACAGACACCTTCGGAGATACCGGTAGAGCACCTTTATGATCACCCAGTTACGAAGTGATGTTTGATACACACAAGGCATTCCTTGGGAGTCTGTGACTTGCATGATCTCATGGTCGAAGGAACATATATTTGACATTAAGAAAGCAGTAGCAATAAACTGAACGATCAGATGTTATGCTAACGGATGGGTCTTGTCCATCACATCATTGTCGGGCAACTCATGTCTATGGTCAGGAAACCTTAACCATCTTTTGATCAATGAGCTAATTTAGTAGAGGCTCACTAGGGACTAAGTATTTGTTTATGTATTCGCACATGTATTTAAGTTTCCAATCAATAATATTATAGCATGAATAATAAACCTTTATCATGATTAAGGAAATATGATAATAACCACTTTATTACTGCCACTAGGACATATTTACATCAATAGTAGCCACTGTGTATTTGATATCGGTTCAGTTGCTAATATTAGTAACTCAAAACAGGAGCTACAGAATAAATGAGACTAGCTAAGGGCGACGTGACAATGCGCGTTGGAAGTATCTCCAAGGTTGTGAAGGAAATATGCCTTAGAGGCAATAATAAAGTTGTTATTTGTATTTCCTTATATCATGATAAATGTTTATTATTCATGCTAGAATTGTATTAACCGGAAACACAGTACATGTGTGAATACATAGACAAAACACAGTGTCCCTAGTACGCCTCTACTAAACTAGCTCATTGATCAAAGATGGTTATGTTTCCTAACCATAGACGTGAGCTTTCATTTGATCAACGGGACATCATTAGGAGAATGATGTGATGTACAAGACCCATCCGTTAGCTAAGCAACTTGATCGTTTTACTGCTATTGCTTTCTTCATGACTTATAAATGTTCCTATGACTATGAGATTATGCTACTCCCGAATACCGGAGGAACACCTTGTGTGCTATCAAACGTCACGACATAACTGGGTGATTATAAAGATGCTCTACAGGTGTCTCTGAAGGTGTTTGTGGTGTTAGCATAGATCGAGAATAGGATTTGTCACTCTGAGTGTCAGAGAGGTATCTCTGGGCCCTCTTGGTAATACACATCATAATAAGCCTTGCAAGCAAACAACTAATGAGTTAGCCACGAGATGATGTATTACGGAATGAGTAAATAGACTTATCGATAACGAGATTGAACTAGGTATGATGATACCAACGATCGAATCTCGGACAAGTAACATACCGATGACAAAGGGAACAACGTATTTTGTTATGCGGTTTGACCGATAAATATCTTCATAGAATATGTAGGAATCAATATGAGCATCCCGGTTCCACTATTGGTTATTGACCGGAGATGAGTCTCGGTCATGTCTACATAGTTCTCGAACACGTAGGGTCCACACGCCGAACATTCGATGACGATCGGTATTATGAGTTTATGTGTTTTGATATACCGAAGGTAGTTCAAAGTCCCGGATGTGATCATGAACATGACGAGGAGTCTCGGAATGTCCGGGACATAAAGATTGATATATTGGACGGCTATATTCGGACACGGGAAGTGTTCCGGGTGGTTTCGGAGAAAGCCGGAGTACCGGAGGGTTACGGGAACCCCCCGGGAGAGATAATGGGCCTAGTGGGCCTTAGTGGAGAGAGAGAGAGAGGGCCGGCCACGGCAGGCCTTGCACCCCCTTCCCCTCTGGTCCGAATTGGACTAGGAATGGGGGGCGGCGCCCCCCTTTCCTTCTCCCTCTCCTCCTTCCTTTCCCCCTCCTAGTAGGAGTAGGAAAGGGGAGTCATACTCCTACTAGGAGGAGGACTCCTCCTCTCTCCCGCGCGCGCCCTAGGGCCGGCTGGCCTCCCCTTGCTCCTTTATATACGGGGGAAGGGGCACCCTAGAACACACAATTGAACATCAGTTTTAGCCGTGTGCGGTGCCCCCCTCCACGGATACACACCTCGGCCGTATCGTTGTAGTGCTTAGGCGAAGCCCTGCGTTGGTAGCTTCATCATCACCGTCACCACGCCGTCGTGCTGACGAAACTCTCCTGTGACGCTCAACTGGATCAAGAGCTTGTGGGATGTCATCAAGCTGAACGTGAGCTGAACGCGGAGGTGCCGTACGTTCGGTGCTTGGATCGGTTGGATCGCGAAGACGTTTGACTACATCAACCACGTCACTAGACGCTTCCGCTTTCAGTCTACGAGGGTACATAGACACACTCTCCCCACTCGTTGCTATGCTTCTAGTATATAGATCTTGCGTGATCGTAGGAAAATTTTGAAATACTATGATCCCCAACAGTGGTATCAAAGCCAGGTCTATGCGTAGATGATATGCACGAGTAGAACACAATGAGTTGTGGGCGATAATAGTCATACTGCTTACCAGCATGTCATACTTTAATTCGGCGGTATTGTGAGATGAAGCGGCCCGGACCGACATTACACGTACGCTTACGCGAGAATGGTTTCATCGTTACGAGTACTCATTGCTTAAAGGTGACTGGCGGGTGTTTGTCTCTCTCACTTTAGTTGAATCGAGTGTGGCTACGCCCGGTCCTTGTGAAGGTTAAAACAACAAACTTGACGAAAAATCATTGCGGTTTTGTATGCGTAGGTAAGAACGGTTCTTGCTAAGCCCGTAGCAGCCACGTAGAACTTGCAACAACAAAGTAGAGGACGTCTAACTTGTTTTTGCAGGGCATGATTGTGATGTGATATGGTCAAGACGTGATGAGTTATACGTTATTGTATGAGATGATCATGTTTTGTAAAGTTATCTGCAACCGGCAGGAGCCTTATGGTTGTCTCTTTATTGTACGAATTGCGAAGGCCATGTAATTACTTTACTTTATCACTATGAGTTAGCGATAGTAGTAGTAGAAATAGTTGGCGAGACGACGACACTACGATGAAGATCATGGTGTCAAGCCGATGACAATGGAGATCATGACGATGCTTTGGAGATGGAGATCAAAAGCACAAGATGATGATGGCCATATCTGAAGGAAATATGCCCTAGAGGCAATAATAAAGTGGTTATTTATATTTCCATATATCATGATAAATTTTTATTATTCATGCTATAATTGTATTGACCGGAAACATAGTACATGTGTGAATACATAGACAAAGAAAGTGTCACTAGTATGCCTCTACATGACTAGCTCGTTGAATCAAAGATGGTTAAGTTTCCTAGCCATAGACATGAGTTGTCATTTGATGAAATGGGATCACATCATTAGTCAATGATGTGATTGACTTGACTCATTTCGTTAGCTTAGCACTTAATCGTTTAGTTTTACTGTTATTGCTTTCTTCATGACTTATACATGTTCCTATGACTATGAGAGTATGCAACTCCCGAATACCGGAGGAACACCTTGTGTGCTATCAAACGTCACAATGTAAATGGGTCATTATAAAGATGCTCTACAGGTGTCTCCGAAGGTGTTTGTGGTGTTGGCATAGATCGAGAATAGGATTTGTCACTCCGAGTGTCGGAGAGGTATCTCTGGGACCTCTCGGTAATGCACATCAATATAAGCCTTCCAAGCAAATGACTAATGAGTTAGTCACGAGATCATGCATTACGGAACAAGTAAAGAGACTTGCCGGCAACGAGATTGAACTAGGTATGATGATACCGACGATCGAATCCCGGGAAAGTAACATACCGATGACAAAGGGAACAACGTATGTTATTATGCGGTTTGACTGATAAAGATCTTCGTATAATATGTAGGAACCAATATGAGCATCCAGGTTCCGCTATTGGTTATTGACTAGAGATGAGTCTCGGTCATGTCTACATAGTTCTGGTCGGCACGCTTAACGTTCGGTGACGATCGGTATTATGAGTTTATGAGTTTTGATGTACCGAAGGTAGTTCGGAGTCCCGGTTGAGATCATGGACTTGATGAGGAGTCTCAAAATGTCCGAGACATAAAAATGATATTACGACTATATTCGGACACCGGATGAGTTCCGGGGGTCACTAGATATTTATATGAGTGTTAGGGGGTTATCGGAACCCCCGGGAGAATGTAGCGACCACACCTCAAACAGTCAGATCTCTGTGCATCAGTGTCATCCCTGGATCAGTAATGCTGACACGCACAGTACTTGAAGGATTTATAACAGAGTAACAATCACACACTTATTACATCGATAGTTCCAACGATGAACTTATTACAATAAAAATGGCTTAAGGCCATCTAACACGATAACAGCGGAAGGCTTGGAAGATAAGTGAGTCCATCAACTCCAACGGCATCACTGAGTATAGAACCACGACCTATAAGGCACCTTACTCGTCGTCTGAAAAGTCTGCAACATGAACGTTGCAGCCCGAAAACGGGTCAATACATGGAATATGCTGGCGAAGTAACACAAGAGAGCAATGAAAGTAAAGCTATACTATATGCAATATGGCTGGTGGAAAGCTCTATGGTTACAGTTTTTGCGTAAAGCCAATTTTTCCCTACTTCAAAGGAATAAATTTTAATTAACTATCATGGTAGTTGAAACATCGTTGAGAAGATAGACATCCTCTCAACCCCAATTAAAAATCATCAATTAAACCCAACAAAATTAATTAGAGTGACATGATGAGATTCACATGATAATCCAAGTACTAGATACTCAAGACGTCCATAACCGGGGACACGGCTAATCATGATCAGTTTGTACACTCTACAGAGGTTTGTGCACTTTTCTCCACAAGACTCGATCGCCTCCGTTTGGTTTCTCGCACTGCATGGTGTTTGAGAAACGGATGACCGAGACACAGTCTTTCCGAAGAGGTCCCCTTACCCAGATAGATAGGCCGGTACACCTACAATCCCTCTACATCTGCTAGCCCATCATGGAAAGGTTTCCCACAACTTACTCAACTATGCCAGAGCCCATATTGGCATGTGGCTGCACACGGAAGTTTCTAGTATGAATAATCTCATGATCCCTTTGAGCCTGGGTGGCGGTCCAAAGAAAAACAGGCAATCACTGGAATACCCAGGTGCCTCAATCCACCCAGATGTGTGTTAAAGTTGCCACCTTAAGTTGAACCATTAATTAACAATCTCACATCTGTCATGGATACACTCACACAGTCCACGTCTACGAGCATAGCATGTCCTAACAGCAAACGTAGAAGTAACTCCCAAAGGTTTGAATGTAATGCAGGTAATAGGTACTACCTCAATCTACTTCCCAGTCCCACAAGTTAATTGATCCTACTCATGCAATGTGTGAGGGTTTGACTAATGCAATGCAAATTGGGTAATTGGAAAGTATGATCAAAGTGTTACTTGCCTTGCTGATGATCCGCAAAACCTAGAGATTCAAAGTAGCAAGCGGTGCACTCCGGGTACTCTATCGCAACAAACAAGCACACAATAAGTACTTAACTAATGCACGGGTAAGACTCAAATGAGAGATCTAACCAGAAAGTTCAACTTAAGAACTCCGGTTTGCAAAAGAAACGGCAAAAGAAAAGCAACGAAAGGCAAACGGCGAAAGAAAAACAACTACCAAACCAATTTGGACCAAAGTCCAAATTTAGCTGAGGCAAACGCTTGAGTGACTAGGTTAATCGGAAAGAGAATTTCGAGATGAAACTCCAGGTGCTTGAATCACCTGATTCCGATAAACGAGCGAAAAGTTAAACTAAAACGAAGATCGGATCAGAGATCGCGATCAGAAAATAACTGCGAAAAAGAAAACTAAAACAGCTTAACGAACGGACGTTCATCAGCTGAGACTAAACGACGAATTCGTTCGTTAGAACGAACGAACGGGTGAACGTTTACTAATTAACTAAACCGAAAAAAAACAGAAAACCCGATCTAATAAAAAACGACTAGGGTTCTAACAGAAAAGAAAAAAAGACCGACGGTCTTCTATAGAAAACCGGCCGGCGGGGCGGCTACCTCGTCGATGTCGGCGGGCGATGGCGTTGGCGACGACGGGGCGGTGGGGCTGCAGTGGTGGTGGGCAGCAGCGGCGGCGACGACAAGGGGCAGGGTGGCAGTATATATAGTGGGGGGGCTTGGAGGCTTGGGGGAGGGGGCAAGCAACGGCAGCGGCGGTCGGAGTCCGACGCGGGCACGGGCGCACGGCACGGGGAAGGCGGTCGCGGCGGCGGCTGGGCCTAGCTCGGCTGGGCTTCGGCCCAGTCGGGTCGGGTCCCCCTATATTTTTTTTTTACTTACGCCGGCGCTAAAAAGAACTCTAGAAAATAAAATAAAAAACTAAAATTGCCAAAACAAATTTTCACCGTCTAAATAGAATATTTAGAACAAGATGAACATTTTCTTGGCACTAAAATGCATTTTTTAAAACATGCAATTTTTCCTAATTCAAATAAAACTCCAAATAAAACTTATTTGATCTTTTTATTAAATCTTCCGTATTTCTTAAATTTTTGGGAGAGTCATTTTACTCCCTCTCTCATATTTTCATGATAGAAATACTTGAAGATAGAATAAATAAAATCAAATGATCCTATTTTCAAAATTTGAGAAACCTCAAATATGAACTTTTTGAAATCCCCAACTCTCTCCGAGAGTCCTTGAGTTGCTTAGGATTTTCTTGGATCACCAAAAGCAAGAAAATATGATATGCATGATGATCTAATGTATAACATTCCAAATTGAAAATTTGGGATGTTACAGGGAACTATTGGGCCTTGGTTGGCTTTGGGAAAGAGAGAGGGCAGCAGCCCAGGAGGTGGCGCGCCCCCTCCCATGGGGAGTCCGAATTGGACTAGGGGAGGGGGGCGCGGCCCCTCTTTCTCTCTCCCTCTCCCTCTCCTTCCTTCTCCCTGCCTTCTTCCTTTCCTACTCCTAGTAGGACTAGGAAATAGGGATTCCTACTCCTACTAGGAGTAGGAAACCTACTCCTTGGCGCGCCCTATAGGGCCGGTCGGCCTCCTCCCCTTGCTCCTTTATATACGGGGGCAGGGGGCACCCTAGAACATACAAGTTGATCATCGATCTCTTAGCCGTGTGCGGTGCCCCCCTCCACCATAATCCACGTCGGTCTTATCGTAGCGATGCTTAGGCGAAGCCTGCGTCGGTAACTTCATCATCACCGTCATCACGCCGTCGTGCTGATGGAACTCTCCCTCGAAGCTCTACTGGATCGTGAGTTCGTGGGACGTCACCGAGCTGAACGTGTGCACATCGCGGAGGTGTCGTACGTTCGGTACTAGGATAGGTCGATCGTGAAGACGTACGACTACATCAACCGCATTGTCATAACGCTTCCGCTTACGGTCTACGAGGGTACGTGGATGACACTCTCCCCTCTCGTTGCTATGCATCACCATGATCTTGCGTGTTCGTAGGAAATTTTTTGAAATACTATGTTCCCCAACAGTGGCATCATGAGCCAGGTTTATGCGTAGATGTTATATGCACGAGTAGAACACAAGTGAGTTGTGGGCGGTACTAGTCATACTGCTTACCATCATGTCATACTTTGATTCGGTAGTAATGTTGGATGAAGCGGCCCGGACCGTCTTTACGCGTACGCTTATGCGAGACTGGTTCTACCGACGTGCTTCGCACACAGGTGGCTGGCGGGTGACAGTTTCTCCAACTTTAGTTGAATCGAGTGTGGCTACGCCCGGTCCTTGTGAAGGTTAAAACAGCACATACTTGACGAAATATCGTTGTGGTTTTGATGCGTAGGTAAGAACGGTTCTTGCTCAGCTCGTAGCAGCCATGTAAAACTTGCAACAACAAAGTAGAGGACGTTTAACTTGTTTTTGTAGGGCATGTTGTGGTGTGATATGGTCAAGACATGATGCTAAATTTTATTGTATGAGATGATCCTATTTTGTAACAGAGTAATCGGCAACTGGCGTCAGCCATATGGTTGTCGCTTTGTTGTATGAAATGCAATCGCCATGTAATTGATTTACTTTATCACTAAGTGGTAGCGATATTCGTAGAAGCAATAGTTGGCGAGACAACAACGACTCTACAATGGAGAACAAGGTGTCGTGCCGGTGACGATGGTGATCATGACGGTGCTTTGGAGATGAAGATCAAAGGCACAAGATGATGATGGCCATATCATATCACTTATATTGATTGCATGTGATGTTTATCTTTTATGCATCTTATTTTGCTTAGATCGATGGTAGCACTATAAGATGATCCCTCACAAAATTTCAAGGTACAAGTGTTCTCCCTGAGTATGCACCGTTGCGAAAGTTCGTCGTGCCGAGACACCACGTGATGATCGGGTGTGATAAGCTCTACGTTCACATACAATGGGTGCAAGATAGTTTTGCAGACGCAGAATACTCGGCTTAAACTTGACGAGCCTAGCATATGCAGAGAGGGCCTCGGAACACTTGAGACCGAATGGTCAAGCGTGAATCATATAGTAGATTTGATCAACATAAGATGTTCACCATTGAAAACTACTCCATCTCACGTGGCGATCGGACATGATTTACTTGATATGGATCACGTGATCACTTATTTGATTAGAGGGATGTCTGTCTAAGTGGGATTTCTTGAGTAATTTGATTAATTGAACTTTAATTTATCATGAACTTAGTACCTGATAGTTTTTTGCATGTCTATGTTATTGTAGATAGATGGCCCGTGCTGTTGTTCTGTTGAATTTTAATGCGTTCCTAGAGAAAGCTAAGTTGAAAGATGATGGTAGCAACTACACGGGCTGGGTCCATAACTGGAGGATTATCCTCATTGCTGCACAGAATAATTATGTCCTGGAAGCACCGCTAGCTGATAGGCCTGCTGCAGCAGCAACCTCGGACGTTATGAACGTCTGGCAAGCTTGTTCTGATGACTACACGATAGTTCAGTGTGCCATGATTTACGGCTTAGAACCGGGACTTGAATGATGTTTTGAACGTCATGGAGCATATGAGATGTTCCAGGAGTTGAAGTTAATATTTCAAGCAAATGTCCGGATTGAGAAATATGAGATTTCCAATAAGTTCTACAGCTGCAAGATGGAGGAGACCAGTTCTATCAGTGAACACTTGCTCAGAATGTATGGGTATTATAGTCATATGACTCAACTTGGATGCAAAGTTGATGAAGATAGTGCTATTGATAGAGTTCTTCAATCACTGCCACCAAGCTATAAAGGCTTCGTGATGAACTATAACGTGCAAGGGATGCAGAAGACAATTCCCGAGCTCTTCGCTATGCTCAAAGCTATGGAGGTAGAAATAAAAAAGGAGCATCAAGTGTTGATGGTTAACAAGGCCACTAGTTTCAAGAAAAAGGGCAAGTGAAAGAAGGGGAACTTCAAGAAGGATAGCAAGACAGTTGCAACTCCCGCGAAGAAACCCAAGTCTGGATCCAAGCCTGAAACTGAGTGCTTCTACTGCAAAGGGACTGGACACTGGAAGCGGAACTGCTCCAAGTATTTGGCGGATAAGAAGGATGGCAAAGTGAACAAAGGTATATTTGATATACATGTTATTGATGTGTACCTTACTAATGCGCGTAGTAGCACCTGGGTATTTGATACAGGTTCGGTTGCTAATATTTGTAACTCGAAACAGGGGCTACGGATTAAACAAAGATTATCTAAGGACGAGGTGACGATGCGTGTGGGAAATGGTTCCAAAGTCGATGTGATCGCCGTCGGCACGCTACCTCTACATCTACCATCGGGATTAGTATTAGACCTAAATAATTGTTATTTGGTGCCAGCGTTGAGCATGAACATTATATCTGGATCTTGTTTGTTCCGAGACGGTTATTCGTTTAAATCAGAGAATAATGGTTGTTCTATTTATATGAGTAATATCTTTTATGGTCATGCACCCTTAAAGAGTGGTCTATTCTTGATGGATCTCGATCGTAGTGATACACATATTCATAATATTGAAGCCAAAAGATGCATGGTTAATAATGATAGTGCAATTTATTTGTGGCACTGCCGTTTAGGTCATATTGGTGTAAAGCACGTGAAGAAACTCCATACTGATGGACTTTTGGAATCACTTGATTATGAATCACTTGGTGCTTGCGAACCATGCCTCATGGGCAAGATGACTAAGACTTCATTCTCCGGAACAATGGAGCGAGCAACTGATTTGTTGGAAATCTTACATACTGATGTATGTGGACCAATGAGTGTTGAGTCTCGCGGCGGGTATCGTTATTTTCTGACCTTCACTGATGATTTGAGCAGATATGGGTATATCTACTTGATGAAACACAAGTCTGAAACATTTGAAAAGTTCAAAGAATTTCAGAGTGAAGTAGGTAATCATCGTAACAAGAAAATAAAGTTTCTATGATCTGATCGTGGAGGCGAATATTTGAGTTACGAGTTTGGTCTTCATTGGAAACAATGTCGTATAGTTTCACAACTCACGCCACCCGGAACACCACAGCGTAATGGTGTGTCCGAATGTCGTAACCGTACTTTATTAGATATGGTGCGATCTATGATGTCTCTTACCAATTTACCGCTATCGTTTTGGGGTTATGCTTTAGAGATAGCTGCATTCACGTTAAATAGGGCACCATCTAAATCCGTTGAGACGACGCCTTATGCACCTGATAAGCTCGAACCCAAGTCGGAGAAATGTACCTTCATAGGATACCCAAAGGAAACTATTGGGTACACCTTCTATTACAGATCCGAAGGCAAGATATTCATTGCTAAGAATGGATCCTTTCAAGAGAAGGAGTTTCTCTCGAAAGAAGTGAGTGGGAGGAAAGTAGAACTTGATGAGGTAATTATACCTTCCACCGAATTGGAAAGTAGTACATCACATAAACTAGTTCCAGTGATTCCTACACCAATTAGTGAGGAAGCTAATGATGATGATCATGAAACTTCGGATCAAGTTACTACTGAACCTCGTAGGTCAACCAGAGTATGTTCCGCACCAGAGTGGTACGGCAACCCGGTTCTGGAAGTCATGTTACTAGACCATGATGAACATACGAACTGTGAGGAAGCGATGATGAGCCCAGATTCCGCAAAATGGCTTTAGGCCATGAAATCTGAGATGGGATCCATGTATGAGAACAAAGTGTGGACTTTGGTTGGCTTGTCCGATGATCGGCAAGCCATTGAAAATAAATGGATATTCAAGAGGAAGACCGACGTCGACGGTAATGTTACTGTCTACAAAGCTCGACTTGTTGCGAAAGGTTTTTGACAAGTTCAAGGAGTTGACTACGATGAGACTTTCTCACCCGTAGCGATGCTTAAGTCTGTCTGAATCATGTTAGCAATTGCCGCATTTTATGAATATGAAATCTGGCAAATGGATGTCAAAACTGCATTCCTAAAGGGATACCTCAAAGAGGAGTTGTATATGATGCAACCAGGAGGTTTTGTCGATCCTAAAGGTGCTAACAAAGTGTGCAAGCTCCAGCGATCCATCTATGGACTGGTGCAAGCATCTCGGAGTTGGAACATACGCTTTGATGAGGTGATCAAAGCATATGGTTTTATAGAGACTTTTGGAGAAGCTTCTATTTATGAGAAATTGTGTGGGAGCTCTGTAGCGTTTCTGATATTATATGTGGATGACATATTATTGATTGAAAATGATATAGAAATTCTGGATAGCATAAAAGGATACTTGAATAAGAATTTTTCAATGAAAGACCTCAGTGAAGCTGCTTATATATTCGGCATCAAGATCTATAGAGATAGATCAAGATGTTTAATTGGACTTTCACAAAGCACATACCTTGATAAAGTTTTGAAGAAGTTCAAAATGGATCAGTCGAAGAAAGGATTCTTGACTGTGTTACAAGGTGTGAAGTTGAGTAAGACTCAATGCCCGACCACTGCAGAAGATAGAGAGAAAATTAAAGGTGTTCTCTATGCTTCAGGCATAGGCTCTATCATGTATGCAATGCTATGTACCAGACCTGATATGTGCCTTGCTATTAGTTTAGCAGGGAGGTACCAAAGTAATCCAGGAGTGGATCACTGGACAGTGGTCAAGAACATCCTGAAATACCTGAAAAGGACTAAGGATATGTTTCTCGTTTATGGAGGTGGCAAAGAGCTCGTCGCAAATGTTTACGTCAATGCAAGTTTTGACACTGATCCGGATGACTCTAAGTCAAAAACTTGGTACGTGTTTTTATTGAACGGTGGAGCTATCAGTTGGTGCAGTTCTAAGCAAAGCGTCGTGGCGAGATCTATATGTGAAGCGGAGTACATAGCTGCTTCGGAAGCAGCAAATGAAGGAGTCTGGATGAAGGAGTTCATATCTTATCTAGGTGTCATACCCAGTGCATCGGATCTAATAAAAATATTTTGTGACTGTACTGGTGCAATTACCTTGGCAAAGGAATCCGGATTTCACAAGAGAACCAAGCACATCAAGAAACGCTTCAATTCCATCCGCGATCATGTTAAGGAGGGAGACATAGAGATTTGCAAGATACATACGGATCTGAATGTTGCAGACCCGTTGACTAAGCCTCTCTCAGGAGCAAAACATGATGAGCACCAAGACTCCATGGGTGTCAGAATCATTACTATGTAATCTAGATTATTGACTCTAGTGCAAGTGGGAGACTGAAGGAAATATGCCCTAAAGAACATAATAAAGTTGTTATTTATATTTCCTTATATCATGATAAATATTTATTATTCATGCTAGAATTGTATTAACCGAAAACATAGTACATGTGTGAATACATAGAATAACAAAGTGTCACTAGTATGCCTCTACTTGACTAGCTTGTTGAATCAAAGATGGTTATGTTTCCTAGCCATAGACATGAGTTGTCATTTGATCAAACGGGATCACATCATTAGTGAATGATGTGATTGACTTGACCCATTCTGTTAGCTTAGCACTTGATCGTTTAGTTTTACTGCTATTGCTTTCTTCATGACTTATACATGTTCCTATGACTATAAGATTATGCAACTCCCGAATACCGGAGGAACACCTTGTGTGCTATCAAACGTCACAACGTAACTGGGTGATTATAAAGATGCTCTAAAGGTGTCTCTGAAGGTGTTTGTGGTGTTGGCATAGATCGAGAATAGGATTTGTCACTCCGAGTGTCGGAGAGGTATCTCTAGGCCCTCTCCGTAATGCACATCAATATAAGCCTTGCAAGCAAATGACTAATGAGTTAGTCACGAGATGATGCATTACGGAACGAGTAAAGAGACTTGCCGGCAACGAGATTGAACTAGGTATGATGATACCGACGATCGAATCTCGGGCAAGTAACATACCGATGACAAAGGGAACAACGTATGTTGTTATGCGGTTTGACCGATAAAGATCTTCGTAGAATATGTAGGAATCAATATGAGCATCCAGGTTCCGCTATTGGTTATTGACCAGAGATGAGTCTCGGTCATGTCTACATAGTTCTCGAACCCGTAGGGTCCACACGCTTAACGTTCGGTGACGATCAGTATTATGAGTTTATGAGTTTTGATGTACCGAAGGTAGTTCGGAGTCCCGGATGAGATCATGGACATGATGAGGAGTCTCGGAATGTCCAAGACATAAAGATTGATATATTGGACGACTATATTCGGACACCGGATGTGTTCTGGGGGTCACCGGATATTTATAGGAGTGCCGGGGGGTTATCGGAACCCCGGGGGGAACTATTGGGCCTTGGTGGGCTTTGGGAAAGAGAGAGGGCAGCAGCCCAGGAGGTGGCGCGCCCCCTCCCATGGGGAGTCCGAATTGTACTAGGGGAGGGGGTGCGGCCCCTCTTTCCCTCTCCCTCTCCATCTCCTTACCTCTCCCTTCCTTCTTCCTTTCCTACTCCTAGTAGGAATAGGAAAGAGGGATTCCTACACCTACTAGGAGTAGGAAACCTACTCCTTGGCGCGCCCTATAGGGCCGGCTGGCCACCTCCCCTTTCTCCTTTATATACGGGGGCAGGGGACACCCTAGAACATACAAGTTGATCATTGATCTCTTAGCCGTGTGCGGTGCCCCCCTCCACCATAATCCACCTCAGACATATCATAGCGGTGCTTAGGCGAAGCCCTGCGTCGGTAACTTCATCATTACCGTCATCACATCGTCGTGCTGATGGAACTCTCCCTCGAAGCTCTACTGGATCATGAGTTCGTGGGACGTCACCGAGCTGAAAGTGTGCAGATCGCGGAGGTGTCGTATATTCAGTACTAGGATCGGTCGATTGTGAAGACGTACGACTACATCAACCGCGTTGTCATAACGCTTCTACTTACGGTCTACGAGGGTACATGGACGACACTCTCGCCTCTCGTTGCTATGCATCACCATGATCTTGCGTGTGCGTAGGAATTTTTTTGAAATACTACGTTCCCCAACAATATCATGTCACATATTTTGATTGCATGTGATGTTTGTCCTATTATGCTTCTTATTTTGCTTAGTACGGCGGTAGCATTATAAGATGATCCCTCACAAAATTTCGAGGTACAAGTGTTCTCCCTGAGTATGCACCGTTGCGAAAGTTCGTCGTGCCGAGACACCACGTGATGATTGGGTGTGATAAGATCTACATTCAAATACAACTGGTGTAAGACAGTTTTGCACATGCAGAATACTCGGGTTAAACTTGACGAGCCTAGCATGTACAGACATGGCCTCGGAACACTGGAGACCGAAAGGTCAAGCGTGAATCATACAGTAGATATGGTCAACATAAGATGTTCACCATGGAAAACTACTCCATCTCACGTGATGATCGGACATAGTTTAGCTGATTTGGATCACGTGATCATTTAGATGACTAGAGGGATGTCGATCTAAGTGGGAGTTCTTTAGTAATATGATTAATTGAAATTTAATTTATCATGAACTTAGTTCTGATAGTTTTTGCATATCTATGTTGTTGTAGATCAATGGCCCGTGCTACCGTTGACTTGAATTTTAATGCGTTCCTAGAGAAAGCTAAGTTGAAAGATGACAGTAGCAACTACATGGACTGGGTCCATAAATTGAGGATTATCCTCATTGCTGCACAGAAGAATTATTTCCTGGAAGCACCACTAGGTGACAGGCCTGCTGCAGGAGGAACTCCGGACGTTATGAACGTCTGGCAAGCTCGTTCTGATGACTACCCGATAGTTCAGTGTGCCATTCTTTACGGCTTAGAATCGGGACTTCAAAGACGTTTTGAACATCATGGAGCATATGAGATGTTCCAAGAGTTGAAGTTAATATTTCAAGCAAATGCCGAATTGAGAGATATGAAGTCTCTAATAAGTTCTATAGCTGTAAGATGGAGAAGAACATTTCTAACAGTGAAGACCTGCTCAAAATGTCTGGGTACTGCAATCATATGACTCAACTTGGTTGCAAAGTTGATGAAGATAGTGTTATTGATAGAGTTATTCTATCACTGCCACCAAGGTATAAAGGCTTGTGATGAACTATAACATGCAAGGGATGCAGAAGACAATTCCCGAGCTCTTCGCTATGCTCAAAGCTGCGGAGCTAGAAATCAAAAAGGAGCATCAAGTGTTGATGGTTAACAAAACCACTAGTTTCAAGAAAAAGGAAAAGGGAAAGAAGGGGAACTTCAAAAAGAATAGCAAGACAGTTGCTACTCCCGCGAAGAAACCCAAGTCTGTAGCCAAGCCTGAAACTGAGTGCTTCTACTGCAAAGGGACTGGACACTGGAAGCGGAACTGCCCCAAGTATTTGGCGGATAAGAAGGATGGCAAAGTGAAGAAAGGTATATTTTATATACATGTTATTGATGTGTACCTTACTAATGCTCGTAGTAGCACCTGGGTATTTGATACTGGTTCGGTCGCTAATATTTGTAACTCGAAACAGGGGCTACGGATTAAACAAAGATTAGCTAAGGACGAGGTGACGATGCGCGTGGGAAATGGTTCCAAAGTCGATGTGATCGCCGTCGGCACGCTACCTCAACATCTACCATCGGGATTAGTTTTAGACCTAAATAATTGTTATTTGGTGCCACCGTTGAACATGAACATTATATCTAGATCTTGTTTGTTCCGAGACGGTTATTCATTTAAATCAGAGAATAATGGTTGTTCTATTTATATGAGCAATATCTTTTATGGTCATGCACCCTTAAAGAGTGGTCTATTCTTGTTGGATCCCGATCGTAGTGATACACATAGTCATAATATTGAAGCCAAAAGATGCAAGGTTGATAATGATTGTGCAACTTATTTGTGGCACTACCATTTAGGTCATATTGGTGTAAAGCGCATGAAGAAACTCCATGCTGATGGACTTTTGGAATCACTTGATTATGAATCACTTGGTGCTTGCGAACCATGCCTCATGGGCAAGATGACTAAAACTCCGTTCTCCGGAACAATGGAGAGAGCAACAGATTTGTTGGAACTCATACATACTGCTGTATGTGGACCAATGAGTGCTGAGGCTCGCGGCAGGTATCGTTATTTTCTAACCTTTACTGATGATTTGAGTAGATATGTGTATATCTACTTGATGAAACACAAGTCTGAAACATTTGAAAAGTTCAAAGAATTTCATAGTGAAGTAGAGAATCATCGTAACAAGAAAAGTTTCTACGATCTGATCGTGGAGGCGAATATTTGAGTTACGAGTTTGGTCTTTATTTGAAACAATGTGGTATAGTTTCACAACTCACGCCACCCGGAACACCATAGCGTAATAGTGTGTTCGAATGTCGTAACCGTACTTTATTAGATATGGTGCGATCTATGATGTCTCTTACCGATTTACCGCTATCTATTTGGGGTTATGCTTTAGAGACAGCTGCATTCATGTTAAATAGGGCACCATCTAAATCCGTTGAGACGACGCCTTATGAACCTGATAAGCTCAAACGTAAGTCGGAGAAATGTGTCTTCATAGGATACCCAAAGGAAACTGTTGGGTACACCTTCTATCACAGATCCGAAGGCAAGATATTCGTTGCTAAGAATGGATCCTTTCTAGAGAAGGAGTTTCTCTCGAAAGAAGTGAGTGGGAGGAGAGTAGAACTTGATGAGGTAATTGTACCTTCTCCTGAATTGGAAAGTAGTACATCACACAAACTAGTTCCAGTGATTCCTACACCAATCAGTGAGGAAGCAAATGATGATGATCATGAAACTTCGGATCAAGTTACTACTGAACCTCGTAGGTCAACCAGAGTATGTTCCGCACGAGAGTGGTATAGCAACCATGTTCTGGAAGTCATATTACTAGACCATGATGAACCTATGAACTATGAGGAAGCGATGATGAGCCCAGATTCCGCAAAATGGCTTGAGGCCATGAAATCTGAGATGGGATCCATGTATGAGAACAAAGTATGGACTCTGGTTGACTTTCCCGATGATCGGCAAGCCATTGAAAATAAATGGATCTTCAAGAGGAAGACAGACACCCATGGTAATGTTATTATCTACAAAGCTCCACTTGTTGTGAAAGGTTTTAGAGAAGTTCAAGGAGTTGACTACGATGTGACTTTCTCACCCGTAGCGATGCTTAAATCTATCTGAATCATGTTAGAAATTGCCACATTTTATGATTAAGAAATCTGGCAAATGGATGTCAAAACTGTATTCCTAAATGGATACCTCAAAGAAGAGTTGTATATGATGCAACTAGAAGGTTTTGTCGATCCTAAAGGTGCTAACAAAGTGTGCAAGCTCCAGCGATCCATCTATGGACTAGTGCAAGCATCTCGGAGTTGGAACATACGCTTTGATGAGGTGATCAAAGCATATGGTTCTATACAGACTTTTGGAGAAGCCTCTATTTGCAAGAAAGTGAGTGGGAGCTCTGTATCATTTCTGATATTATATGTAGATGACATATTGTTGATTGGAAATAATATAGAATTTATGGATAGCATAAAAGGATACTTGAATAAGAATTTTTCGATGAAAGACCTCGGTGAAGCTGCTTATATATTAGGAGATATATAGAGATAGATCAAGATTCTAAATTAGACTTTTACAAAGCACATACCTCGATAAAGTTAAGTTCAAAATGGACCGGTCAAAGAAAGGGTTCTTGCCTGTATTACAAGGTGTGAAGTTGAGTAAGACTCAATGCCCGACCACTACAGAAGATAGAGAGAAAATGAAAATCATTTCCTATGCCTCAGCCATAGGATCTATCATGTATGCTATGTTGTGTACTAGACCTGATGTGTGCCTTGCAATAAGTTTAGCAAGGAGATAACAAAGTAATCCAGGAGTGGATCACTGGACAGCGGTCAAGAATATCATGAAGTACCTGAAAAGGACAAAGGATATGTTTCTCGTTTATGGAGGTGACAAAGAGCTCGTCGTAAACGGTTATGTCGATTCAAGCTTTGACACTGATCCGGATGACTCTAAGTCACAAACTAGATATGTATTTTTATTGAATGGTGGAGCTATCAGTTGGTGCAGTTCCAAGCAGAGCGTCGTGGCGGGATCTACGTGTGAAGCGGAGTACATAGCTACTTCGGAAGCTACAAATGAAGGAGTCTGGATGAAGGACTTCATATCCGATCTAGGTTTAATACCTAGTGCATCAGGTCCAATGAAAATCTGTTGTGACAACACTGGAGAAATAGCCTTGGCGAAGAAATCCAGGTTTCACAAGAGAACCAAGCACATCAAGAGACGCTTCAATTCCATCCGCGATCAAGTCAAAGAGGGAGACATAGAAATTTGCAAGATACATACGGATCTGAATGTCGCAGACCCATTGACTAAACCTCTTCCACGAGCAAAACATGATCATCACCAAGACTCCATGGGTGCTAGAATCATTACTACGTAATCTGGATTATTGACTCTAGTTCAAGTGGGAGACTGAAGGAAATATGCCCTAGAGGCAATAATAAAGTTGTTATTTGTATTTCCTTATATCATGATAAATGTTTATTATTCATGCTAGAATTGTATTAACCGGAAACTTAGTGCATGTGTGAATACATAGACAAAACAGAGTGTCCCTAGTATGCCTCTACTTGACTAGCTCGTTGAATCAAAGATGGTTATGTTTCCTAACCATAGACATGAGTTGTCATTTGATCAATGGGATCACATCATTAGGAGAATGATGCGATGGACAAGACCCATCTGTTAGCTTAGCAACATGATCGTTTAGTTTTAGTGCTATTGCTTTCTTCATGACTTATACATGTTCCTATGACTATAAGATGATGCAACTCCCGAATACCGAAGGAGCACCTTGTGTGCTATCAAACGTCACAACGTAACTGGGTGATTATAAAGGTGCTCTACATGTGTCTCTGAAGGTGTTTGTGGTGTTGGCATAGATTGAGAATAGGATTTGTCACTCCGAGTGTCGGAGAGGTATCTCTGGGCCCTCTCGGTAATACACATCATAATAAGCCTTGCAAGCAAACGACTAATGACTTAGTGATGAGATGATGTATTACGGAACGAGTAAAGAGACTTGCCGATAATGAGATTGAACTAGGTATGATGATACCGACGATTGAATTTCGGACAAGTAACATACCGATGACAAAGGGAACAACGTATGTTGTTATGCGGTTTGACCAATAAAGATCTTCATAGAATATGTAGGAACCAATATGAGCATCCAGGTTCCGCTATTGGTTATTAACCGGAGATGAGTCTCGGTCATGTCTACATAGTTCTCGAACCCGTAGGGTCCGCACGCTTAACGTTCGAGGACGATCCGTATTATGAGTTTGTGTGTTTTGATGTGCCGAAGGTAGTTCCTAGTCCCGGATGTGATCACGGACATGACGAGGAGTCTCGGAATGTCTGAGACATAAAGATTGATATATTGGACGGCTATATTCAGACACCGGAAGTGTTCCGGGTGGTTTCGGAGAAAACCGGAGTACCGGAGGGTTACCGGAACCCCCTCGGAGAGATAATGGGCCTAGTGGGCCTTAGTGGAGGGAGAGAGGGCCGGCCAGGGCAGGCCGCGGCCCTTTCCCCTTTGGACCGAATTGGACTAGGGAAGGGGGCGCCCCCTTTCCTTCTCCATCTCCTCCTTCCTTTCCCCCTCCTAGTAGGAGTAGGAAAGGGGAGTCCTACTCCTACTAGGAGGAGGACTCCTCCTCTTTCCTGCGCGCGCCCTAGGGCCAGCCGGCCTCTCCCTTGCTCCTTTATATACGGGGGCAGGGGCACCCTAGAAAACACAATTGAACATCAGTTTTAGCCGTGTGCGGTGCCCCCTCCACAGATACACACCTCGGTCATATCGTTGCAGTGCTTAGGTGAAGCCCTGCGTCGGTAGCTTCATCATCACTATCACCACGCCGTCGTGCTAACGAAACTCTCTCGTGTCGCTCAATTGTATCAAGAGCTCGTGGGACGTCATCGAGCTGAACATGTGCTGAACACGGAGGTGCCGTACGTTCGGTGCTTGGATCAGTTGGATCGCGAAGACGTTCGACTACATCAACCGCGTCACTAGACGCTTCCGCTTTCGGTCTACGAGGGTACGTAGACACACTCTCCCCACTCGTTGCTATGCTTCTAGTAGATAGATCTTGCGTGATCGTAGGAAATTTTTGAAATACTACGTTCCCCAACAGGTTGATGTGATCGCCATCGGCATGCTCCCTCTACGTTCAAGATTAGTTTTAAACCTAAATAAATGTTATTGGTGTCTGCGTTAAGCATGAACAATATATCCTGATCTTGTTTATTGCGAGACGATTATTCATTTAAGTCGGAGAATAATGGTTGTTTTGTTTACATGAATAATATATTTTATGACCATGCACCCTTTGTAAATGGTTCATTCTTGTTGAATCCCGATCGTATAGATACACATGCTCATAATATTGATGCCAAAAGATGTAAGTTAATGATGATGGTTCCACATATTTGTGGCACTGCCGCTTAGGTCATATTGGTGTAAAGCACATGAAGAAACTACATGCTGCTGGACTTTTGGAATCACTTGATTATGAATCATTTGAAACCACCACCACGCCTCCCATCTACCTCTCCGCCCCTTGCTTGCTAGATCAAGAAGGCGGAGACGTCAACGAGTCATACATGTTCACATCTTAGAGGTGCCGCTCGTGCGGTGCTTGGATCGGATTGGATCGCGCTGGAGTACGACTACGCCAACCATGATCTCTAAATCGTTAATGCTTTCGATCTACACATGTATGTAGACACCCCCACCATCTCGTTGTTATCATCTCCATAGAATAGATCTTGGGTGATTCGTAGGAATATTTTTGTTTTCCATGCAACATTCTCCACCACTTTCAACCAACAAAACATATTCGAGCCGTGTGAATGCCAGACCTCTTGGCATCACTACCTTGTTCTTTTTAGTTTGATGTTTGTCAACTTCAAATATAGGGGAATTGGTATCCTCATGTAAAATTGCAAAGGCTCTTGACAATATGCATCGCCAATAAAATATCATCCTTAAAGTTTGATTGAATGGTATGTGCAACAAATGAATCAACCAATGCAAATGTCATAGAGGGAGCATGTTCTGGGTCATGTTGGGGGAAATTATCGAACGACATGTGGGAATGCCCGACGTCGGCCTTGCTTGATGTTGTCCGATGACTTTGGAGTTGTGGTGATGTAGCCAACGTGGCGCTGGCGTCTTTCGGAAAGCTACTCAGGATGCCTAGCCATTGGGAGGCTGGGATGGAGCCAGACTCTACCGACGATTTCTTTTTCGCAGCGATCACGATGGATGGATCGGTCCGTGTCTCTAGACTATTCGTGCTGAAGTCCATCTTATCATCATTGTCCATCTTCGCACCGGCCCTCTGCATAGCTACCTTCCCCATCGCTATACGCTTGCGCTGCTTCCGGCGGTGCTCCCTCCAGGCAACGTTCTTCGCCTTGCAACTAACCAGCATGGTCGAGATTCCCACTGATTCAACCGAGGCATCATCCATGCCGATGGTAGCAGACAAGGTAATCAGCGATAACATCAACAATGGCGTACGAGGACGGCGGTGCAAACGCTAAACTAGGGAGGAGGTGGTTGTGCAGAGGTAGGAAATGAAGGACAGTCATAGGAGGAATGTGGTCGTAGTGGTGGACTAGTCAATTTAGAGCAGATTTTTGATGGGTACAGTTTGTCGCCCGTCGTTCCCATATTCGCCTAAGATATGGACCGGGTATGTGCAGTGCATGTCAGCCCAGATGTTTGGCCAAGTTTAACCGGTCCAATTGGGTGGCAATTTTTTGTCAGGTTAGTGACCTAGCAGGCCGCCCACACATTTGGGATGGGTATGGAGGCTCCGGTTGTTGATGCTCATATGACTCCTCACATGGGATAGCCGCTGCATCGGATGTTGCACGCACCATCGGACGCTTCCGGCCTGCCCCCTTCGCCACCAAGCTGGCACCCCTTACTCATGGCAACACTCTATGGGGGGACACTGCGGGTGCTGATCGGGACCAGGGCGGCCATGGCCTCGGGAGCAATCCACTCTTCGTCGAGGTTGATGTTGTCCGTGAGGGCGCTGTAGTCACCAGCAAGGGCTAGGGACGACGCGGTGGTGTTGGACCTGGCATGCAAGAACTCGTCGTCACCGCTCACATGGGCATTGGCTTGGGTCCATGCACTTGGGCATGTTTGGTAGACTGCATTTGGCTCTCAGCCAGACCCGTTGGATGAAGTTTTGGGCAGTTTGGTTGCCTGAGTTCCACCAGAATCTTGGCCTGCTCGAATCGTAAAGCACCTCTAGGCCTGGCTCTAGAGGAACGCTTAGCTCGTCCCTTTTTCCATAGCATGACCCGAGCGATGCAACTCGAGGCACATAGGCAGAATTTGATATGTGGATGATTGGAAAATGTGTATAGAAAAAAATGTTGACCATGTATTAAAAAATTCTTAAATTTGTATTTAAAAATGTTAAATATGCATAGAAAAAATGTGACCATGTATTCAAAATATTAAACTTGACTTGAAAAATATTAAATATGTATATAAAAAATATTAAACCTACATTCAAAAATGTTAATCAAGCATTTGAGAAAAATGTTAAATTTGTATAGAAAACAAAGTTGTCCATGTATTCCAAAAATATTAATTTGCAATTTAAAAATGTTAATTAAGCATTTGATTTTTTTTAATGTGTATAGAAAAAATATTGGTCATGTATTCAATAAAAGTTAATCTTGTATTTGAAAAATGTTAACTGCGTATTATAAAAATGTATTAGATATATACCAAAATTGTGTATAGAAAACAATGAAATCTAGAGAGGAGACAAAATAAACCCGATAAAAATGAGAAAAGCAGTAAACAAAACAGAGTAAAGAAGACGAAAAGGAGAAATAAAAGAAGAAAAAATCTAGTGAAAACCGAGAAACAAACAACAAAAACCAAAGAAAAATAAAGGAAAAAAAATAAAAATCCAATATAAACTGAGAAATAAACAGAGAAAAGAAAAACTTGTAAAAACAGAAAAGAAACGAAGAAAAACCAATGAAAAAAGAAAAATAATTAATAAAAAAGCCTGAAAATAGTAGAAACCGCATGATTTCCTTTAACTAGGGCGCACCCTAGTTTTTTTAGTACATTTTTTGCGGGTGAAAAGGGATTTCTCATTATTGAAGGTGGCCTCTCAGCCGAGGCGAGACGTACAACAGACTCAATCCCCGAGTGGAACAACACAGCGGTCCGGGGGGTCCTTCGCCCATAAGAGGCAAGTTCATGACTACATTTATTTTGTGAACGACAACAAAGAGTAAATGAGATCTCCCTTCCCGCGGCAGCCGCTATATCTCTAATCTCCTGAATGAGGGTGTGATGCACCGAACGATAGCGTACCATACTTTTATAGAAGATGAGAGATTTTTACTAGAGGTGTTCCACGAGTGTGAACAAACAGGAATACACGCTTACAACTAGGCTGTGAGAACCCGGAACTAACTTCCAGACCCTCATGTGTATATTTGTCAACCCCGGGATCATTGTTGACCACACAGCAAAATGATATCATTGCACAGTACGTAAAAGTATTACAAATAGTATATTTGTCACAAGACATACCTAGTGAAATGTCTCATGACATTTACAATCAGAAATCAGCGCAAAGTAAAATGCGTAGCGACTCCATCTCAGCCACAGGCAATCGATGTAGTCCACATGACCTCACTCCTACGAATAGCCATAGTAGTCGTAGTCATCACCTTTGTCTTCATGGAACTCTGTTGTAAACAAAATTATTGCCATGAGTAACATGCCTCTCACGAGGAAGGACCTAGTAGCTACATGTGGCTTCAATGGAATGTTGTACGGCTCATTTGCATAAAAGCTAATTTTGTTTGAAAAATATAACAGTTGGATAAAAGTAGTTTTTGATGAAAACATATTTTTTTTCTCCAGAATAACTTTTATCAAAGTGAGGATCCACGATCAACTCACACTCTTCATAGGTTCCCAGAAAAGGGGAAGAGGGAATAAGCAAGACAGATCCCGTATGTCAAGAAAGATTCATGTGTCGTCCATGACCGTGGACACGGCTATTCGAATAGTTTTACACTCTGCAGAGGTCGTACACTTTACCCACACGACACAATCCCGACTTGTTGCCACCAGTGGCCGCTGGTATAGTACTCCATTTGGTGTACCGACAGGGGGGTTGTGACGAGGTCTTTGGACTAGATCCCCCAAAGATGTGACATGCCCACCGGGTCTGGCGCATGGAACTGAGAGTACGTCCTCAAACCGGTCCCCCATCTGTGCCAAGGATACTCCCCGCAGGGCAGCTATCCCATCTGCGATACGGCGACATCACAACTAAGGCTGACTAGCTTACTTGACCAAGCCAGTGCCCATATAGCATGTGGATGTACTGTTATCACAATCTTCAAATCCAAGACTTATTAGGCCTTATGCGGCACGGACGACTGATTGCCCCCTTCAACTCGTGAAGGACAGCCAATCGCTCCTTCAATCCTTGATTCAGCTGTCGCCCGCGCCAGTATTCAGACCGTAAGTTTCACCCAGAGTAGAAGAGGATAGAGAAGATCAACAAGGGCCAACCGGCCTAGCTCAACAATAAGTTTCAAGTGTCAATGACTCAAAGGTCATTCAACAAAGGACCTATAGGGTGATAAGCATGGCTAAGCATTTCTACTCTACCAGAATAATATAATTCTACTACGGTCTCAAATGAATAGGTGACAAGCGGATCAAGGTAATGTGTCAATGGACACGCTAGCTACGAGATTGAAAAGCATGCATATAGTAACCATAAAACACAATGCAATTTTGTAAACATAGGATAAGTATGATCAAAGAAGGAGGCATGCCTTCGTTGTTGAGTCCTTCTTCAGTAACCTGGTTATGTCCATGTCCAACACCGTCACTCCCTACTCGTCGTAACGACAACAAAATACAAAAAATAAATACCAAAGCAATAACAAATCCAAATAACATCCAAAACAAATTAAGAGTGGATGGATAACAAGATATTGATCAAGATGGAGATTCCGAAATGAGGTAGCACAATAGGGAGGTGAGAGATATGATTCAACAAGGGACATTGTTGGTTGAAATGGCTAAATAATGCTTGGCAATCAAGACTAATGTTCTCTTATGAACTAGTAGTGCCCACTACACATCTCAACTAACATAGGAAACTACTTCAAATCAACGCAATGGCATCAACACACATGGAATGGAACCACCTTATGCATTTAACTACACAATCCCATCATGGCATGATCAAGGTAAAAGTTAACCATAAATAATGGTCAACAACAGCCAAACATATACATCAACTATATAACAATTCAAAATGCAATAGTTCCATAAGACAACAAACAACCAGTACAAACCATACTAGTCAAGCAATCAAACATCATTCAATAAAATGAATTGAATTGATCTAGGTTTAGACCAAAATCATTATTAAAAGAAAATAGGATCATGACTATTAGATCAAACCAATTCATTTGTAAAGAAGATAACAAGAAATTATACAACACATGGAATAAAAGGATGGAGAACTATCCTAAACATGAGATGAACTATTGCAACAAGTATAAAGCACTCATAATGCTAACATGTGTCGAAGTCAAACATCTATAAGGAACAACTAAACTAAGTAAGTATAATACACGGAACATAATAAGACAGAAATATAATATGCATGAAAGATGTCTAGGAATACAATAACGCAACAAAATATAATGAAGTCTAGGCATATAACAATACAACAACTAGATATACCACTAAGCATGGAAGATCAATGCATAAGCTACACACTATGCTACCAATACAATACACTCATAATAACAACGCAACCCAGTTGATTTCAGCTAACCAAACATTAAGCATGTCATTAGCACACAACAATATCACGCTAGTTACGACTTATAAGCACAAGGGATAAATCATACTAAGCAAGTAAACATCTAGGCCATGGCATCGATGACATCAAGCATTGAAATACCAAAGCATGAATAATGGAAACGACATGCATTTCCTATCTAGTACAACTTACACTTGCACGAACATAGGCCACTCAACTAGGCATAATCTATAACATGAATTGGTACACACATACACCATGCAATATAGTTATCTAAACACAACATCATGATATGGCATTGAACATGCAAGAAGGGATTCTACTTAAGTAAATATAAGATCAATGAACTACAACATGTATATCTACCCAAGCAAAGGCAAACCACAAGTGTGATCATATAGTACACAATAGCAATTTTATAACACATGGGAATCATACAATAAAACATGCACTCAACATTTGAACAAGTGCTAGCATGGCATGGTATTGTCTAGGTAAACAAAACACGTCGAATAACTATCAAGATGTAATAAGCTAAGTTATATGTCATAGGAATAAAAAATCTGTAGCAACACAAATCTTAAACATGACATAAAGCAACCATCCAAGTAATCTTTCATAACAAACATCTACAACAAGACATTTCATTTAACATTGAGCATAATCAAAACTATGCAAAATACATGAAATAATACAACTCAACTATACTAGACATGGCATGACATGATTTCAAATCAAGAAAATTAACATGCAATATGGATGAACATGAATATGTAAACTATATCTAAGATATATCCATACTAAGCAAAAACTAAAATAATCAAAACATGGAATATTCCACGACTCGATAAAGAAAGGAAAGCTTAGAATAATTCTATTGAATTATAAGCTTGTTGGTTATCATTCACCAAATTTTCTACGCGTGCACAAAAGAGAACTACATGATCTATAAAGAAAAAGTAACAACATGAGACACCATACAAAACTATAATAAATAAATAAAATAAATCCATACAATAATCTAGTCAAATACATCTTGCTCCTAGAATTATGGAATAAGTAGGAGCGACTCCTAAGCATATCATGACCATATAAAAATATCAAACCAACACAAAAGTTCAACATCAATTACTACACATGATAACAAATCACAAGAATTAATATGAAACAAGGTGTAACATACTACTACAATTAGGCATGAATTATATAAGTGGAACCATACAAAACTACATTAAAATCTAAAGGTGTGTCTAACGCAAGACAATAACAATACAAAAAAATCAATTTGCGTCAACAAAAACTATAATCGGTAAACAAATAAATCTAATAAGTCATTTGTCACACGCAACAATTTGAGACCAATAGGATGCACTCCTAGGCATATCGTAAACATATAAACAATAACATATCTTACATTCTTAAGAAGTTGCTCCCCACTACAAGGCATTCTCTTAACATGCAAATGGTCCAACTCAGCATGACATGTCATCAGCTACCAGCCAATCACAAGTCAGCGATTATAGGAGAGACCCACCATAGGTTGACAAGAAATCATGTGATTAAATTTTAATTTGCATGTAGTCATTCCCTGGTCACCGAAGAGACCACCGTTTCCTCTCCAATTCAGTTACAACTACAGAACACACCCACCACAAATAATGTACAACACGACCTTCTCTATCCTTCGTATTTTCCCCTGGCTATAATAGGGTGCGGCGTCTAGGATCAGCTCATTTGGTCCAGATCGCCTCTATGGCTCTTCCTAATTCTCTGAGGTATGTTCCCCTCCGTTGTGGTGAGTGTATCGTCAAGATGGTCTCCGTGGTGCGCTGGCCCTCTCCATTCTCTCTCTCTCTCCTTTCCTGTCAAGATCCGTTCAGTTCGACCATATCAGACCGAATGATGGGGTTCTGAAGCTAGCTTTCTTTCTGATCTGGTGGTCATGCCAGCCTCTGCCATGTAGCGGAGGGCTTCTTTTTGCGCTTGAGGGGCCGTGTTGGTGGCGACGTAGGACATGGCTTCCTTATCCAGCAAGAACATGCAGGAGCCCTGGATCCAACTCCTTTCCTGGGTGTGTCATCCCGGCTGATGCATAGACGAGCTTCTACTACGGTAATGGTAGCTTTATTTTTTTGGCAACCCGACCTGCAATCTGATCTCTAATCTCTAAATTTTTATTCAATATTCACAGTCCATGGATCCTCTAGGTACCGCCCATTCTTATGCTCTCATGTCTATACATCATGGTAACCGTCAATACTGGGCTCTCAATAAGAAACCTTCCCTTGCAGCAGCGTCAGAGGCAGTGATTGGCACACGAGTATATCTACAAGGTGATGTCGGTGGAGGATTGGTGGTGAGTGGTGACGCACGTTCCATATAGGCAGGGGGTTCTTCACGACTGCCTTGGAGTCGAGCTCACGTGAGTGACTACGGCTATACGTCTGGGTACCATTGCTTCCCCACTGATGCATGTTGGTTAAACAAATTTTGTTTTCTGAACATGTATATACTCCGTATCACAATAAAATATTTCTGCCCTTATGGTAGGATGTATACTACAAGATGTGAGGTGCCTCTTCTTATTCAGCTGTAATTCTTTCATGAATACTATGGACCATAATAAGTTTCAGTTTTACAAGCAAAATCCCATACTTCACATGCCATTTTTTTCAGGCAACTACAGTGGACATTCACGTGTCTCTTCTTTTACTTAATTTCCTACTTTTCATATTTGTAGTTGCCCTGATTTAGAATGATGAATGCAAGACTCTTTCCTGTACCTACTCAAGCATCTTGGACATGGAAAAGAAGATGTTGAAGAAATGCTTACACATTTTTGCATGGTGTCGTATGTACTGTAGTCATATATTTTTCCAAAGGGCCCAAATTTACGATGGATTTATGTTGCATGGCTGATCAGGGAAGATGAAGAGGCATGCATTATGCCCTTATATCTACTGCCTGCAGCACATACATGTATGCTTCTTTCATTTATTTTCAATCTCTTCTTTGACCAAGGCTAGATTTCAGAGTAGTAGAAACCACTAATATTTTCTTTTCTTGCAGATTTGCTACATAAAACTGGTTGGATGCCACTTGATTATTAATTCACTAAGGTGACATCCTCTATGGTTTCACATTAGTTTCTAATTCCAGTCCACAAATGCAGCCAATGTGTCTTCCTCCTTTAATTGCTTTGTATCATTTCAGGTTGTTCACCTTTGGTTACTCCAGAACTAATTTTGTTCTACATCTTTAGTTTATCAATAATGTTTACTTTTCAAAAACGAGTAATTCTCATTTCTATGTATCTATCTTCATCATCAAGGTCATGAAAGGAGAAACATGTGATTGACTTTATTTGGAACATATTATATATTCTAACCATTCAATTATTATTTTGCACTTTTCAGTTCATGAGCTGAAGTCATGGTCTGCGATTTTCTGAGTTCTTAGTTTCAAGAGTCATGTACGAGCAAACTGATTCACATTTTGTGTGTGTTTTCACTATACAATATTAGCCATTTAATTTTGCTTGCCCAATATTAATTGATTGAGTCTTTCCTTTTCCTGATGCTGATTGGTCACTATGTTATTCGGACTTTTCGTACAATCAAAGTATTCTGATAGGCATTCGACTGCTCATTTCCGAAATAATTTGCAGGTGGAATATCTCCACGTTTCACTTCAGACTATGACCCCCTGGACTGATGTTATTTATACTCCATGTTTCACTTAGGACTATGACCCCCTTCACGATGTATATTGTACTCATACTATTTTAAATCACATACTATTTCTATAACCTTTTGCCTTCTGAACGCTTCAATACACTTCTACGATATGCATTAAACACATTTTATCACTCTTCATTACTTTTTGTTGTGTGCATCTTTTCTGTCCTCTGTGCGTTAACTGATTTATGATAATTTATGATAGTCAATATCTTTATCTGCATGATTACTTGGCCAACTTTATTTGAATTTATTGATTTTCCAAGAGGGCAAGATGCACCTTTATTTGAGGCATGAAGAAATTACCAAAAATATCAGTCATCCTCACAAGATGTAATCAGTTTTGTATCTTCCTCCGGACTTCTGTAAACTATATTCTATGAAATGTCTTATTAGTCATGTATCATTGAATTAAGATTTCAAAGTTTTGACGCATATATTGATATATAAAATGATACCAATTCAGACTATTGTTAAAACCATGTGTGCACCCTTTATATAGGTGTAAAGGTCCAACTCAGCATGACATGTCATTAGCTCCGTTTCAAACTACTATTCAAGTTTTCAATTAGCAGTCACAATACTTGATACATTTTTTTTCTTATTTTGCTAATCCAGATTGTTAGTTTGTGGTGTAAGCAATCATTCTTATGTATAGTTCCCGCCGCAACGCGCGGGGTATCATCTACTTATTACAAAATTTACCGACGAACAAATCCTATTCAATCTTGGGCAAGAACGACTATAACAAAATGTATACTAAAATCATATTGATAAAACTAGCGATCTAACTCCACCATGAGGTTACTATGGTCATGAGAAACAAATCATATGTGAACACAAAATCATCCAAGTAACTAAAAAAAGTATGCACACATGTCGATGGTATCCGTTCATTCATCGGCGCGAGCAACAACATAGATGAGTCGAATGATGATGTCTACAAGATAGAGTAGATGATGGTGAGTACGCGTGCAAAAGGAATTTGATAGAGGCTCACCGAGTTCGACACAACGGTGCGAAGAACTCGATGAACAGTGTAGACGGACATGCGAAATTCTGCTCGCGTGGTCAACGGATCGTGTTATTTCTTCCCTGAATGGAGTTGTGGCATGGAGGAGTATCATCTGGCGCAAGGACATGGATGGAGATGGCCTGCATCAACAGGATCGAACATTGGCGTCTATGGAGCACCATTCTTTGGAGACAGAGAGGAAGGGAGAGGGCAGGGGTTCTTGCGGGAATGGAAGGGAGTCTAGGGCGCACGTCTATATGTCTTCGGAATTGGAAACGGTCTAGAGTAAAGGAAATTGGAGGAAGGGCAGAACCATGGCTGTTGGCTTTTGGTTTGTGTACATGTGTGTGCGCGTGAAGGCTTGGGTGGAGGAGGGAGATGAAGTATTGGGGGCTGCCCCTCGGAGAGAAACCAAGTCTACATATCCTCAGATTAGGAAACGGTAGAAATTAAAAAAATGTGAGAACGGTAAAAATCTACCATTCTTAAGAAGTTACTCCCCGCTACATCCTATTCTCTAGCCATGCACATTGTCCACATTAGCGATGTGTCACATCACTATCCAGTTTTCAAAAGTAGCCAATTAGTCTTATTCCCCTATGGTCACGGCGGTGAAAAAAACCTGTTTTTTCCTCACCCGCAGTCGCTCATCCTGCATCCCATACGGCGGCCGGCCCTCCCTCCAGCTGTATAAACCACCGGTCGAGCCCCTCCTCTTCCCAGTGGATGCCGCACAGCAGTTGACCACACATCCGTCAACTATTCCTCTCCCCACTTAGAGCAAGTACAATAAGGTGACATAAGCAGTCTATAAGGAATAGAATATTGTATCTTTGCTTAGTTGGAAGAGAGAGAAGAAGAGAGATAAGAGAAGCGGGCTCTTGGTGAGTAGCCGGCTGCAACATGAGACCCAAGACGCTTTGTGAGTATGTAAGATGGGCTAACTATTAATAAAGTGATACACATTTAAAACTTATTATTGTATATGCTGACTATAAGGTTGGCTCTAGATGACATGGCAACTCCTTATAGCCGACCGTTGGCGGTATTATTAACCATGCTCTTAGCCTTCAGTTATGGATTTTACCAAAGACACAACCCACTACTACTTTAACCTGGTAGGTCCCACATGAGAATGCACTCTTCCCCTCCCAGTAATCTTCCATATATAAGTAAACTGCAGCGTACAAAGAAGATTGCCTCCGCAATCCAGAAGTCATGTATCTCAGCGCCTGTTGTCTTTTCCACTTCGCCCATTCATAGTTTGTACTAACGAGTCGACTTCTCCTTCTGCTTTATTTGGTACGCTCAAGAGATGCACTAGGAATAGCAACGTACTTTCGCGGTGAAGAAGACGGGGCAGCAGTGCGGGGCCGAGCTGCAACAGGAACATCGGCGTCGCGCTGCTGTCAGTCCGTCACCCATGCCGCCAAGCGATGTTGAGGCTGGAGAGCTGCGGCTTCTGTGGAGACGGTAGGAGGAGAAGAAGGGGATGATCCGGACAACAAGAGGCGAGCTGTGCATGGCCGAAATCGGATGAGCGAATTCAAAGCCAGGAGCGTTTGACATCAGGTTCTCCCATCGCCTCCATTGACGGTAGCATTTGCATTTTGCATACTATCTTTGTAAGCCTTTGGATCTACGTGCCTGCATGCAAGTAAATTATATCCTGAAGAGTGCACTTGTATTGTTTTCTCCCTTTGTCAATCAAGATGACATGTGTGTAGCTCAGAAAAAAGGCATGCGTGTTTACCTTTTCATCGTTGCTCCGCCATTCATTTGATTTATTATTGGGCTGACCTTCTGTCTACCTCTGTCTGAAATCAAGACCCTGTATATATTAGGGGGTCATTTTCTTGGTTTTTTATTGCAGAAATTTGGAGGTATGTAACAGACAAAAGAAGGTAAGTTCAACTGATTACTTGCTGAATTGGTAATCATTATTATTTTTAAGTTCTTACAGACTATTTGTCCCTTCGTTCATTGTATAAATATGTCTTTGAATGCCCTAAAAATAAATTCTTTATAGTCTATCCACAAACAATATTATTTATTGTGTATTTTAACTATGCAAGTAGCAACTTCCCTTCCTTACAGAAACTGAACACAAAGTTTGCTGCCTATATTTTACATTTTGCAGATTATGTTCATTCTTTTTTGTCAGTTTATGTAATGCTCCAAAGAGCGTCATTCTTTTACCATCCTTAAAAATACGAAAGTTCATGTACGGTGATGCGCTTTTTGGCGCAATTTACCTTAATTAATGATCGATGCATAGGTACAATTCATGCAAATCCATATGAGCAATCATAATGTACATGCTGAGTTGATAGTACTGTTATCACTAACGTAAAATTTGTGCCCCTCGGCAGTGGCTACGATTATATTACCTTTGGAAAGTGCATGATATTATCTTTTTTTATGATAAAATACACTATATAATCTGTTACACTTGAAAACATAATTGTTGGGATGGATCTACTCATGTATGTTTTATATCCTTCAAAAATTCCCGCAGCAACGCGCGGGGTATTATCTAGTTAAATGAGAGTTAGAGGAGGGTTTCCATCATGGTTGTACGTTTCCTCTTTCTATGACTTGTGAACGTACGAAGAAAGGAGAAGAGAGGTTGGAGGTTCGCACATGGGAGAGATGGGCCAGATCGGCCAGGCCCATGAGGAAGCAAGGGAAGAAGGAAAAAAATAGGGACTGGTTGGGCTGCGGCCTAGGAAAGAAAAAGAAATAAAATATGGACTAGGTCCATTTGATTGGAGGAATAAACAAAAAGAAAAGATGAGTTCGGCTGCACCCATTAGAAAGAGATATAGAAAATGAACATAAAAGCGAAAGATGGAATTGGCTATTCGGTGGTAAAAAAATAAGATACTCACAGAAAAGAGAGAGAGATGGATAGGGACTTGAAAATTATGTCCAGAGTTTGATAGAAAGAAAATAAGTTGAGTCCCTTTTAGGGAAACCCAAAAATGAATAACGGTCAATCAAAGAAAAATGAATATCAAAAACACCAAAACAAAAATCGAAGCGGCCCATTTTAAAATGCCAATGAAAAGAAAATAAAGCTCGACTAAAAGAGAAGAAGTAAAATCAAATTTTAATTTAGGTTGGCATTAGTTCAATTTAAATCCTCCAAATTATAACATTCCAATTTAAGCTTGGTTAACAAATGAAACAATTGAAATTTTCTCGCCCTGATATTTGGAAAACTTTTTTAAAAATATTTCGAGAATCGGGATGTTACATAGGCGGACACTAGTAACAAAACACAAAACGGCTAGGTGACACATTTGCTAGCTTGTTGCCGAGCCTGATTATGGGATCGATCTAAGAAATTATTCCATCTTGCTTTATGCGAGATATAGTTCCTGCCTTTTCTTAGTGCGTAGGACACTGAATAAAGATATTTGTCGATAGCCAGGACGTGGGCTTATCTAGCATATCCTATTTCAAAGTGGCGATTCTACATGTAAGATGTGGGGTCAGTTGACCCCACAACTTTTTTCATCACTCGCTTAGTTTAGAAATTTTAGAGAGATTAATTTTAAACCCTTGCCTTTTGGTGTTGGCACCGCCACTTCAATTTCGTGCTTCAGGTGCCCGTTACAGTATCAACTGCAAAGGGGTGCACATTGCCACTCAGCTCTGGGTCAATGCGCTTTTTGGCGCAATTTACCTTAATTAATGATCGATGTCCATTCCCTTTTGTTTTTTCTTCGTTAAATGCGGACCTCACGGTTCGAAGGGAGGGACGCAACCACCAGGCCACTACACGCCACTCACCCATTCATGTATGCCCACTTCGTTTTGTTATTTTATTTCGTCTCTTCGGTTCGGTTTCTTTTTCTTTTTACTAGTAAGCTTGCACGTGCAATGCACGTCTCGATTTGCACATGCCTAAGTAAATCATAACAAACATGCATTTAAAGTACCCATTATTAGATCAACAATCGGCAAAGGGTCCATATTTTGCTCGTGAAACAAACTATGAGCAGGAATTATATGTATCAAAAAATTAAAATACATATGACCACAAATAAAGGGGCAATTTTGGTTCAGAAAATCAAACATAATGTTTTGGACAACAATGGCCAACCATCTTTCGACTTATTTAGACTCAGTTCAAATCTCATAGTGAGATATCTTCTATAACAAGGCGTTAATGCATAATGATAAACTGGAAATGTGATATAGAAACCAAGCAATAAATCCACTTGTACAACACTATTGCATCTACGTTGAAATGTCTTCATCAAGATTTTGTCCTCTGAAGTTATTAAGCTGCTCATTGGTCCGCACACAACATTGGAGAGCAATACTTTCATAGTAAATCACAATAATAGAAGACGCTTCACAAGCATGTATCATATTGCCATATACATTTAGTATCTAGTGCCAGTGTAAGTAAATTATAACGACAAAAGCCAGGCAAGATTACATTCATATATAATACGACATGGTTTGTGCACCAAGATCACACCCTCCTCCACTTCTCTTCTGGTCGTGATTCAAGACGACGCCCGCTCTTGGGCTTGCGCAGGAGCCGAAGGACTTAACAACATCATCCCTGTAACGTAGTGTACTCTTTTTTGGCTGAGCAACCCATTTTATGCTTACTGTGCATCACGGACACGCCTTCTAGTGTACGTGTCCCTGATGCCGATCTGTACGTTCTTCTCCCCTATCAATGCAATGATACGCCATCGTAGCATATTCGTGAAAAAAATGGTTAGTGCACCAACCCAAGAACCTATTCAGCCATGTTACTTTCGTTAGCTAGCAATCCGAAATTATATATCTCAATTGAAATAAAATGCTAGTGCACCAACCGAATAACCTATTTATCCATGTTGACACGAACCAGCAAAAAAAGGTTGCTAAACCCTGAAAAAAAAGTGAATTGTTCTTCCAATATATTTAAATCACATATTTGCTCCATTCTATTAATGTAACTCTGACCAAGCTCAATTTTCAGGTCTAAAATTCCAAGCCTAATGAAAAAAAGGCATAGACATACCTGAATAATGGTTGCATGATGGTCGAATAAATTAGCAAACCACTTTCTACAAAAAGATTTGGATTCAAGATGTTCTACATGAACATTTGTACTTTGTGCCCAAGTATTAAAGAACTAATTTGAGTTTTGCTACTATACACTTTCATTGAATAATATCATTTGTACGAGTAAGAACCTTTGTTTGTTTCTTGTAGTGATTCCACCGGCTGGGTGAAAAGATCTCGAAATGACTTCATCAAACCAGTAAAATTCAGATGTGGGGCACCTGAGAAGTCCTTGGAACGGAATATGTCAGTGGCAGGTTCTTTGGTTTCTGATAAAATTACTGGAAAGGTTAGCAAGATTAAAATATACAGTAAGCCTAAGACTGAAGATTATCCTCCTGATACTCCTAAGCCATTAGTTGTGATACGGCCTCCTGCTAAAGTAGATAAGGATGTACCTCCTAAGGTCATTATCAAGCAGCCTAAAGGACATGTAGACCAGCTAAGAGCTATTGAAGTTAGGAGTGGCCAGGAGCCTAGAAAGATAAGGAGAATTATTGCTGAATTATCAAATTTTGAGAAGAACAGCAGAGATGATGATGGTTGGTATGCTGGAGAGCCCAGCCAGATGAATTCCTCACATGATAGGTTGGGTCGGGATGGTAACAGGAAAAGCAAAGAAGTAATGGGAGGTGATGAGTCCTGGAGAGCTTTTAAAGAGCAGCGAGAAAGACAGGAACAGAGGCCAATTGAAGCTAGGATTTATAGCAGGGAGGAAGAGCTCCAGAAGGCAAAGAAGAAAAGCAAGAAAAAGAAAAAACATGAATTTTGAGATGCTGACATTCTTGATCGCATGCCATACAGAACTGACAGGCACCTTAAAGAGATCGAGCATCAAAAAGACGTACTCCAGCTGATATGACAGAATATGCTCCATCAGCCAAGTGATGCAGAGGAGGAGAAGTACTTCACCAATGGTTAAACAAAAAAAATACTTTATGAGCCACATATAACCTGTTTCCCTAGTAAGCACAAACTTAGTAAATAGAAGATGTTTAATTGGAGCATCATGAATTGTCGTCTTGATGTATTCCAAAAAAATAAGAATAAATGAAGGATAGAACACCATGACTTAAAATAGCTGCAACCTATGCTGACCAGCAAAATAGATATAATCTATGGCCATAGAATTATTGAAAAGGGTGAGATAGTGTGTTACTATGTCAATTTATTTTGAAATGCGATGTTCAAGATAATCAGAAGATAAATTTGTAGTCAACTAACACCATACCTCTTGCCATCAAGCATGCTTGTCCACCATATTATACTTCTGTAAGCATGCATGTTTCCATAAAAATACTATACATGGGAGTCTAGAAACACATAGTCTCTGCTCATTACAAAGAAGACCACGGATATAATGGTCATTTTATTTGGAGGGTTACCTCAGTAAAATTTAAGCAACATCATGAAAATCAACCAATGAGGGATAGGATTATGAGGTAAAACTGACAAGCGACGTACACCATGTTTAGTACCAATATTTAGTAGCAAAATTCAAGATTTAATCCATGTATGCCATATGATTTCTGATGAAATACCTTATTTAAACAAAACCATGAGCAAGGCCCCGAGAACAAAGTTGAGAAAAAAACCTGCAAAATAGATAGAAGTTCATAGGAATTAAACAAATACACAATGTTGTTATTGTTGAACAAATACAAGAAAAAACTTTGCATGATGATAAAGTAGGAGGGGGTTATGGATCTTGCTATATTCTCTCATGTTCCTTGTGATCTCTATTGCGGCTGTGGTGGTCGGGGTGTGATTTATATACTATAGTCACAGAAAATACAACAGAGGAAGAGCGAGATGATATACCTATACAGTTCAAATAATCTACTGCTGAAAAAGATCATTTACCTGATAAATGCGGTAGTAGCTCGAGAAGAAGTAATCGTTGTTGATAATGACCATGTGGGAAAGGTTCCTCTAAATTTTTATATTTTTAGCACACACTGAGCTGCTACTCAACGTCAGTAATCTTGTGCAATTTATTTTCCAGGTGACGGTGCAAAAATGTTGCCCAGGTTGAAAGAAAACCTAGAAAAATATTTTTGTTAGATCCACAAAAGAGGTTTACTGTGTCACAAGCACTTCATCCACTCCATCCACAAAAGAGATTTAACTACTAATATGCTAAGGAATGAACAAGGAAGTTCTATATATGGGTATTAAATACTTAAAATACAGATGAATAGCAGATGAACATGAAACTTGGGTTTCACAGTTTTTTATTACAACAACACACATTACATCGAGTTGTATGAGATTTCGTTAAGATGTTTTTCGTACATAACATACTCCATCTCCATGTATCAATAGTCCAGAAAATGGCCAATGTGCTTAAACTGCAACTGAAACCTGAAGTTGTACTTAAGCACTTTTAGCATAGCACCTGAAACAAAATTTACCCCCAAAATGCTACTCTGAATTGCACTCGAACTATATGAGGGTACTAGTGAAAGAGGAGAGATCTGTACCACTCTCTCTGAATTGCACCCGAACTCCCTCTTCAGATGGAGTTGACAGAACCTGCAAAAGGGATCAAGGAACCAAAATAAATACTCACAGATCAATTCTCAGGAACTAGGAAGAAGATTTGTGGCCCATCATGACATATTGAAGGTCGCTGTCTCCAGGACATCTCATCCGCCGGCTACGGGGCGAGGGAGGCGTGGGCGACATCGTGCGGGCTGAGGGGGGTCATGGTAGCTGGAGGAGGAGGTGCTCCCGCCGGGGATCCAGGCGGTGAATGGGAAAGGGAGGAGCGGAAGCTGACTTAGGGATTACCACGAGGTCGGTGGCTATGGCTTCTTCTCTGAAGACTCTCTCGGCGCACTGCCTCTTTCGCTCCCACCGCAATAGAAGGAGGTTCTTGGGGATGCAGGGCAGGAGGAGTCCGCGTGGGCAGTCTCAGGCTGGGGCGTTGAGGGCATGCTCGAATGGCACGCACCGGCGCGGCTGAAGCGGCACCGACGAGGGCGCAGGCGGGGGCGAGCGGCGGCTGCGCGAGGCGGGGGCGGGCCGAGCGGCCGAGTTTGCGAGAGTGGGAGGCGTGGGAGCGTGGAGCATGGGGGTTTCGCTAGCGAGAGGCTTCGTTAGCGATGGGATTAGCGGGCGGTTTCGTTAGCGAGGGATAAATTTCGTTAACGATGTTTTTTGACCATTGATGATAGATTAGAGGGCTGAGATAGTGAGTTGGATCTGCCTCTTCGTCTTTTTATAGGTGTAGTAGATAGATTCTTTATTTTTTTCCTGTCCTTTTTCTCTTTCTTTTTTATTGTCCTTTTTATTTTTTCTTTTTTCTTTTCATCAATACACATTTTTAGAAACAAGCTTAGACATTTTTTCAAAACTGGCGATTTGTTTTTTCAATTTTGAATAATTTTTTAAAAATGTGATGAACATTTTCAAATTCTATGAATTTTTTTATTCTTTTTTTAAAAAAAAAATCGATGATTTTTTATATTAGATGATTTCTTTTTCTAATGCGATGAACATTTCCTCAAGTTTGATCAACTTTTTTTAAAATTGATGAACTTACTTCTAGTTTGATGAACTTTTTTTTCCAAAATCCATGAATTTTTCTGAATTCATGATTTTCCCCCTCTTTGTGAGCTATACATTTTTAGCGTTTTTCTTTTGCGAAATATGATCGAGCAAACTAGGAAAGAAATGCGAAATCTACAGGACCGGCCCATGTGCGTCGACGCGTGGGCGCCAGGGAGCTTCTCTGGCAGCCGAATATGAGCTCCTTACGTGATTCTCTATAAAAAAAATAGGAGCTCCCTATGCTCGCACAGAAAACTACTAGCGCCGTTCACTCCGTGAGAGCTATTTCTCCGGCGCGGCTATGTCTCGGTTTCTGTGAAACAATAGTTTTTTTAACTGTAAGATAGTAACTAAGCTTGCCAAAAGAGAGTCGGCAATAGGTTGTTGAGTATTCATGTGATTTCATCATGTGAACGTCGCTAACGTATTTTTTACTTTTATTTATAGTTTAAAAAATTAATAGATACCTATTACGAAAAATAATCCAGTTAATTTTCAAACATGTTCATCACAGATTCAAAATATGTCCTTGCAGTGCAAAAAAGGGTTCACTCAACTTTTAAAGAAAATAATTTGTGTAACATTTCAAAATTGTTCATATGTTTCATTAAAATATATGTGATATTTTTCAAGGTTTTTATGCATGCAGTGTAATTAAATAAGGTCATTCGAAAAGTGAACGTTATTGGAAAGAAATATTCACATGTTTCAAAATATGTTTGTGACATAAAAATGTTTTAAAATGTAGTAAATGCTAGTATTTGTTTTAAATAAATATTTTATGTCATTCAAACAATGTTTTAACATATATTTGAAAATATTTATAATGTAATGGAAAAAAATTAAAATAGGTATTTAAATACAATTAATTATGTATTTAATTATGTATTTGTGAAATGTTAAACATGTATAGAAAATTGTCTATGATGTATACAGAAATATACAACGTGTATGAAAAATAAGACATGTGTCAAAAAAAGGCCTAAAGAATACTGGTGAAAACCGAAGAAAGAAACGTGAACAAACGAGAACTGAACAAAAATGGGAAAATAAAATCAAAGAAGACAAGAGAAGACCTGAAGAAAACCGATTCAAAACAGTGGAAACCCAATAAAATATCGTAGAAGAAGAAATAGCTTCGCTGCCATGCGCTATTTCTCGCTCCTTGCGAGAAGGAGCTCCGTCTCGTCTTTCATGAGGGAGCTACTAGCCCGGCTTGTTACTGCAGTAACGCCGCCATATTATTATTTTTTTGCATTATTTAGGGAAAACAAACAAAAGGGAAAAAAGAAAACAGAAAACAGAAAAAATGAACAGAAAATGTACGTTTTTTTAGGCAACAGAAAATGTACGTGTACCTTCATGATTTTTGGTAGGCCCAATTAGAGCGTCCTTGAGGCGAGATTGGCATGTTGTTCGCTGCTGGAATCGTTGAGGCGGGACTAGCTTGTGTCTCGCTGCGGGCGATAGCAGCCGCGCCCTGTTCGCTCTAAAGAGAAAAAATCTACTGAAAAGACCAGTCCGTTTTTATCATCAAAGTATAAAATGTTAAATATAACTAAAATTGTTCATAAAAATTTGAAACGTTCATTTATTTTAGAAATTCATAAATATTTATGTATTTTAAATTCTGATAGATTTAGAAAATACGAAAACATATTAGAGTATTTTTAACATATTAGAATATTTTGACAATATTAAAGTGGTTGCAAGGGTTGTCGCTCGTGGAGTTGCACATAAGAGATAGACATGCAGCTGTTGTAATTTTGCAAAAAGAAAACTAGATAAATATAGAACCAGACCCCTAGTTTTTTCTTTGCGAGGAAATTTCCAATTTATTCGTCTTCAATCAAAGCAGTACAATGAACACTAGAAATAATAAATATTACATTCAGATTCGTAGACCATCTAACGACGACTACATGCACCGAAGCGAGCTAAAGGCGCGCCGCCATGATCGCCCCTCCCTTGTCGGAGTCGGACACAACTTGTTGTAGTAGACAATTGGGAAGTCGTCGTGCTAAGGCCCCATAGGACCAGCGCACCAGGACAGCAACCGCCGCTAATAAAGAATAACGTAGATCGAAAGGATCCAACCCGAAGACACACGAACAAAGCAAATCCATCGAGGATAGATCCACCGGGGACACATCTCCACACGCCAACGAGCGATACTATATGCACCACCGGAGAAGGCTAGGCGGGAAGACCTTTATTTCATCTTCAGGAAGCCGCAGTCGTCTCGCCTTCCTGAGCAGGTCACAAACCCTAAAAAATCTCAAAGGAATTACTAACAATGGAGCCCTCATGCCGGCCTTTGCCAGGATCACCGTGACTCCATGGCCCTAGGGCTACCACAGACGAGGCGGACCTGCGACGAAGCCGGCGAGAGGAACAAACCCTACCCTTTTTTAGAGGAGGCAACAACGACTGTGGCAAGTACCGACCTTGCTATGCCCTTTGCAGTTGCACCTGACATGCAGTACATGCAATTGCGCGTGAGGGGTAGATGTGCAACAAGTGATAATTTTGCAACCTGTAAAATAGAAAGGGGTAATTTTGCAAAACACTATTAGAAAAAAATTTAGAGAAAAGGCTTGCGCCCGACTTTATAAATAAAGCCACCAAGCAGAGTCATAACACCAACAAGCAACAAGTCCAGAAGGCGCCCAAATACCCGACAATAAGTTCTTACACGGCACCCAAGCCGAAACAGGCACGCAGGCCAACATCGATAGAGACCCAAAAAAATTACGGAGGAGGCGCCATCTGGGAGCGCTGCTGATACGTCCAAAACGTATCTATAATTTCTGCTTGCTCCATGCCACTTTTGGATGATATTGCTATGATATTCATACACTTCCATACACTTTTGATCATATTTGGACTAACCTACTAATCCAGTGCACCCCGGTGCCAGTTTCTGTTTTCGGCTGTTTTTGTATTTCAGGTTTTCACGTTACGAGAACTGCCAGGAAAAATCCAGAAAATTATATAAAAAATCAGCGTTCCAGAACCTACCTTGC
>LR738714.1:176499427-176560933 GCA_902687465.1 Secale cereale | reverse complement strand
GGGGTGGGCACCTGGGCCCCCCGAGCCCCGTCTGGTGCCCCCCTTCGGCATATATTTAGAGCGTCCTTCGAAACCCTCGGGACGGGAACTCTTTTTCCGATCTAATCTCTGTTCCGCCGCCGCCGCCGCTTCCAAGATCGGGAGCACCAGGAGAACTCTTCCCGGCACCCTGCCGGAGGGGAGGATCACCATCGGGAGCTTCTCCACCATCATGGACGCCTCCCAGATGAGTTGTGAGTAGTCTCCCTTGGACCATGAGTCCATGACCAGTAGCTATGTGATGTTCTCCTCCCGTTCTTGTGCTTCACTAATTAGTCCTCGTGAGCTGCCCTACATGATCGATGCACATATGTAATCCTTATGTTGTTGCTATGATGAGTTTGCTGGGATCCGATGGATTATGAGATTATGTTCAGATTGTTCTTGAGTAATATATTTGATCTACCTCTTTTATATTTATGTTCATAAGTAATTCTTGCATGTTCTCAGTTGTTATTTATTGCTTTGGCCAAGTAATACGTAGTGACTCCAAGAGGGAACGTTATGCTCGATTGTGTGTTCATGCCCCTCGATGACTAGCTTGAGTGACAGAAACATGAGTCTAGGGGATGTGCTGTTGCCACAAGGGAGAAAACAACGGTGCTTGTGCCCGCGGGTGCAAGGATTGTTTACTTTATGCAAAGTTCTTTTAATGCAGTTGTCTGTTGCTTTGAGTTTACACTATGGGTGGGGCTCGCAACTTAATACCAGCGAGATGTTCTGGATAGATATCTCAAGGTGGATGATTAGTAGTAGATATTGATGGATTTCGGTCTACTTACTTTGGCGTACCGCCCATGCTTTGAACCTCAACCTTTCTTGCAATGTAGTCAGCATTGGTTTGCGTTCGTGCTCCTGTCAATTGCCCAGCTGTAATTCGTTTACCTCACATAGCTGTTTTATCATCTTTTGGAAGAGAGACATCACTAGTGAAGATCATGAGACTCCGGTCCATATTACCATCATTGATCACGTCCGCTATTTACTTTTCGCTTTTACTTACTATTGCAAACATTATCTATCACTACTATCATTTGCGTTTAATCCTTTGTGAACTACAAGGCCGGAGGGATTGACAACCTCTCTGTACTCGTTGGGAGCAAAGTTATTTGTATCTGTGTGCAGGTCCACGTTGATTGCTAATCTGGCGCCGTTAGCAGTTGACACCTACTTGTTGAACGTACGAGTCTCTGGGGATTTGATCCTTGGCATCTTTGCTAAGGGAAAAACTTCCACAACACTGCATCTTACACCTTCCACTTGGGGTAACCAACGAGGGGTTAGAGGCCCATCAAGGAGTATTTTCTGGCGCCGTTGCCGGGGACTCCACTCTTCAGGATAGGGGAGTTGCATGCTATCTTTTACCTTTGCTTTTTAGTCTTGTTAGTTTACCTTTCAGTTTTTGCTTTAGTACCCTTTATCGAAAATCACAAAAATAGTTATCTTGCTTGCTTGCTACTATGGGTTCCACCAAGAACACCAAGTTGTGGGACTTCACTAGTCACAACAACGATGACTTTATCAGCACACCTATCACTACACCTGCCACTTCAGCACCTTCATATGAAATTAAACCTGCTTTACTGAACTTAGTCATGAAAGATCAATTATCCGGTGCTGGAGATGATGCTGCTTTACACTTAAACAACTTTGTTGAACTTTGTGATATGCAAAAGTACCACGAAATAGATGGTAATATTGTTAAGCTTAAGCTTTTTCCTTTCTCCTTGAGAGGAGGAGCTAAAATTGGTTTCAGTCTTTGCCTAAAAATAGAATAGATTCATGGGACAAGCGCAAAGATGCTTTTATCGGAAAATACTATCCACCTGCTGAAATTATCCAACTTAGAAGTAACATAATGAATTTTAAACAATTGGATAATGAACACGTTGCCCAAGCTTGGGAACGTATGAAGTCTCTTATCAAGAACTGCCCTACTCATGGTTTGACTACTTGGATGGTTATCCAAACTTTTTATGCAGGCTTGAACTTTACCTCGCGGAACTTGTTAGATTCGGCCGCGGGAGGAACTTTTATGTCAACTACACTTGGTGCTGCCACGCAGCTTCTCGATGAGATGATGACCAACTATTCCCAATGGCACACCGAACACGCTCCAACAGGTAGGAAGGTAAACTCTGTCGAGGAGATTTCCTCCTTAAATGAAAAAGTTGACTTAATCATGTCTCTACTTTCGAAGCAATCTACTGTTGATCCTCGTGATGTTCCTTTAAATTCTTTGATTGCTCAAGAACAAGTAGATGTGAACTTTATCTCTAGAAACAATTTTAACAACAATGCTTATAGGAGTAACTTTGGTAGCAATCCTAGATCGTTCCCCTCTAATTCTTATGGGAACAACAATGCTTATCCTATCACCAAGAACTCCACTACTGAACTAGAGATTATGCTTAAAGATTTCATCGCTACCCAAAAAGCCTTTAATAAGAGTGTAGAAGAAAAACTACATAAACTAGATGATCTTTCTTTTAAGGTAGACCATTTAGCCAATGAGGTAAAATTGCTAAATATTAAAACTTCTCCTCTTGAGGAGAGGGAAGTCACTCCTATAAATGCTATTCAAGTGCAAATTAATGAAAATATTAGGATGATGGCTAAACTTAAAGAGAGATGGGCTAGAGAAAGGGAGGAAGAAGATAGAATTAAGAGCCTTCCTACCCACCACACTGTTGCTACTATCCAAGTTGTTAAAGATGTCCAAATTCTTAGCACCCAATGTACTCCTGGTCCCAATGGACCTATTAATGGTGATGCTATGACTATAGAAACTACCAAACAAGTGAACCTAAAGGACACCACTACCACTTTACTTGATGCTCGTGACCTTGATTTTGATAATTGCACTCTTACCGAAGTTATTGATTTCCTTCACAAGATGTCTAGAGACCCCCGCACTAGCACGCTTAACCTTGTCTTCACGGAGCATATCACTAATGCTCTCATCAAAGCTAGGGAGGAGAAACTTAGAGTAGAAGCCTCCATACCTAGAAAGCTAGAAGATGGTTGGGATCCTATGATAAAAATTAAATTGAATGACTTCTCTTGCTATGCATTATGTGATGTTGGAGCTAGTACCTGTGTTATGCCCAAAAGAATATATGATATGCTTAAATTGAAACCTTATGATTCTTGTTCTTTTGGTGTTCGTCTCGTTGATTCTTCCATAAAGAAACCTTTGGGGAGGATCGACGATATCCTTATCGTTGTTAATGATAATTATGTTCCCGTTGATTTTACTATTATGGATATTGAATGTGATCCTTCATGTCCAATCATTTTGGGACGTCCCTTTTTACGCACCGTTGGTGCTATCATTGACATGAAAGAGGGTAATATAAAATTTCAGTTTCCTCTCAAGAAAGGGATGGAACACTTCTCTCGAAAGAAGATCAAGTTACCTTTTGAGTCCGTTGTACGGGCTAGCTATTCTTTTACTCTTGATAAAACTTGATCTCTATGCATTATGCCTAGCTTAAAGGCATAAAAGAAAGCGCTTTTGGGAGGCAGCCCACATGAATAAATTTTTATATTTTGCTTTTGTTGTGTCTTGATGTTGTTTACAACAGTAGCATCATCATTGTATCTTTGCTTTTCATATTTGTGCCATGTATAGCCTCTGATTGCTAGAAAGTTCAAAAGTTGTGAGGTGCTGTCCAGGAAACAGATTCTGTCCTTGGATAGAAAAATTCGTATAAAATCACCAGATCATCTTTTTGGTCTGAATATTTTCTAAAGCGTTCTCTATATAATTGTCTTTCGTGCATCTGTTCTGAGTTTTTTGATTTGAGTTGCAGAAGTGCCCCGAACAAATCAATTACTACCTGCTGTTCTGTTTTTCACAGATTCTGTCCTATTTTGCCTTTCCTTCATTTTGCAAATCAAGAGCTTGCTTTTTCTTTGCAAAAACCTTTTGGCAATCTTGAGAAACAGTAGAACTTCAAGAATATCTTTATTTCCAGCAAGGTGCAATTATTTTGTTAAGGGTACTAACCTCGCTAATCAGACTATAATGAGTTATGTATGAAGGGAGTTTTCAAGTGTGCGAGGGAAGATGATAAAAAGATTCAGGAGTGTCAAGCGCTCAAGCTTGGGGATGCCCCCATGCACCCCCAAGAAATATTCAAGGAGACTCAAGCGTCTAAGCTTGGGGATGCCCCCATGCATCCCCTTCTCCATCAACATTATCAGTTCGTCTTTCGTTCCGCTATATTTTTATCACTTCATGTGTTAAGTGCTATGATTGGAGCGTCTTGCTTTTAGTTTTATTTTTAGTTTTTCATAACGAGTCGGAACTCAGCGTTCTTTATGTGGGAGAGAAACACGCTCCACTTCTACCTAGAACATAACATAGAATTTTCATGTCTATCTTTGCTGTGTGTGTTCTTTGTCTTTTAATAGCTACTATCATGCTCTGCTCTTAGTATTCATGCTTATCTTTTCAAAGAGCTTTTGTTTAGTTGGTTGCTTGAACTCTTTTTAATTATCATGCTTATCTTATTAAGAGAGTTTGCTTCCGTTGCATTGGTTAATATGTCTATGATAAAGATGCTACATGCATAATGGCGCTTAGTAGTTCAGGTTTTCTTATGGTTAGTCTCAAAGAGCTGGGGGATTCCCAATGTGTTATTGGAGTACCAACTTGATTTGTTTGCCGATGATGTGGTATGGTTTAGTAATATATTCCTTCGAGAATTTATTTTGATTGACTTGGCGTATGCTCACGCATATTTAAGACTGTAAAGAAAGTCTGTCAAGCCTTGATGATCTTTTATTTCTGAGTAGCGATATAACTACCATGCCTGATTCAATGTTGCTTTGTCGCTCTGCATGATTATGACCGTCATTGCTCTCTTAGTTGGTCGCTCCCAGTCTTTTGCTAACCTCCACCTGTACTAAGCAGACTAACCTTGCAATACATAGCTCATGGGAAAGTAGCTTAAAAACTATTGTGGTAAAGAATATGTTGCCTATGTATCTTATTTCTTATAAGTTGCTTGCTGAGCGGTAACCATGTTTCTGGGGACGCCATCAACAGTCACACTTTTGTTGAATATCATGTGAGTTTCTATGCATGTTCGTCTTGTCTGATGTAAGGGTGAGTCACCATGGGTTGAATGAGTATGCATATTGTTAGAGAAGAACATTGGGCCGCCAACCAAAGCCATGTGTCATGGTGGAAGTTTAAGCTTGGACATTAATCCTCAATCTCTTATGAGAATATGCTTATGCATTGAAGAGGAGTCCATCATCTATTTTCTATGTTGTCCCGGTATGGATGTCCTCAAGTTGAGATCTATAAAAAACGAGAAATCAAATGCGATTTATCTCCTTGGACCTTTGTACATGTGGCATAGAGGTACCCCTTTGTGACACTTGGTTGAAACATATGTAATGCAATGATAACCCATGGAAATCCGAGCTAATTAGGACAAGGTGCGAGCACTATTGGTATTCGATGCATGAGGCTTGCAACTTATAGGATGTCTTATGCATGACACATATGAAGTACTACTACCGTTGACAAAATTACTTCTATGTTTTTAAAATAAAAAGCTCTAGCACATAACCATTCTTTTACTTTTATGTTGAGTCTCCACCTTCTTTTAAAAGCACCAACTACTGAGAGCATGATTGTCATTCTGAGTGTAATGTGCATTGTCCCAAAGTAGCATTGTCTTTTGCATGATTGTGATATCGTTTATTTTGAAATCATTGTATCTAGTCATCACTTAAACCTTGAAGGTGCCCCTGCATTTATGTTTTGCATCACTAAAGGGGGCAAGCTAGATATCACTTTATCATATTTGCACATCATGTTCATTGCTAATCTTTTTGATGCTTCAATGACATGTTGTAAAACTTTCAGTCATTTGTGATTTTCTCATGAGGCAACTTAATTACTATAGAATCATTGTCTCAGTAAGCTTTTGTCATATGACTATGAATAAGTCCTATATGGTTAATAGCATGTCACCACAGAAATTATTCTTGTTATCATTTACCTACTCGAGGACGAGCAGGAATTAAGCTTGGGGATGTTGAACGTCCAAAACGTATCTATAATTTCTGCTTGCTCCATGCCACTTTTGGGTGATATTGCTATGATATTCATACACTTCCATACACTTTTGATCATATTTGGACTAACCTACTAATCCAGTGCACCCCGGTGCCAGTTTCTGTTTTCGGCTGTTTTTGTATTTCAGGTTTTCACGTTACGAGAACTGCCAGGAAAAATACAGAAAAATTATATAAAAAATCAGCGTTCCAGAACCTATCTTGCGCCCGAAGGACAGCCGGGGGGGGGGCACCAAGGCTCCAGGCGCCCTGGCGGTGCCCCCCCCCCTGGGCCGCGCCGGGGGGGCGCTTGGGCCCCCCGAGCCCCGTCTGGTGCCCCCCTTCGGCATATATTTAGAGCGTCCTTCGAAACCCTCGGGACGGGAACTCTTTTTCGCGATCTCATCTCTGTTCCGCCGCCGCCGCCGCTTCCAAGATCGGGAGCACCAGGAGAACTCTTCCCGGCACCCTGCCGGAGGGGAGGATCACCATTGGAAGCTTCTCCACCACCATGGATGCCTCCCGGATGAGTTGTGAGTAGTCTCCCTTGGACCATGAGTCCATGACCAGTAGCTATGTGATGTTCTCCTCCCGTTCTTGTGCTTCACTAATTAGTCCTCATGAGCTGCCCTACATGATCGAGGCACATATGTAATCCTTATGCTGTTGCTATGATGAGTTTGCTGGGATCCGATGGATTATGAGATTATGTTCAGATTGTTCTTGAGTAATATATTTGATCTACCTCTTTTATATTTATGTTCATAAGTAATTCTTGCATGTTCTCCGTTGTTATTTATTGCTTTGGCCAAGTAATACGTAGTGACTCCAAGAGGGAACGTTATGCTCGATTGTGGGTTCATGCCCCTCGATGACTAGCTTGAGTGACAGAAACATGAGTCTAGGGGATGTGCTGTTGCCACAAGGGGGAAAACAACGGTGCTTGTGCCCGCGGGTGCAAGGATTGTTTACTTTACGCAAAGTTCTTTTAATGCAGTTGTCTATTGCTTTCAGTTTACACTATGGGTGGGGCTCGCAACTTAATACCAGCGAGATGTTCTGGATAGATATCTCAAGGTGGATGATTAGTAGTAGATATTGATGGATTTCGGTCTACTTACTTTGGCGTACCGCCCATGCTTTGAACCTCAACCTTTCTTGCAATGTAGTCAGCATTGGTTTGCTTTCGTGGTCCTGTCAATTGCCCAGCTGTAATTCGTTTACCTCACATAGCTGTTTTATCGTCTTTTGGGAGAGAGACATCACTAGTGAAGATCATGAGACTCCGGTCCATATTACCATCATTGATCACATCCGCTATTTACTTTTCGCTTTTACTTACTATTGCAAACATTATCTATCACTACTATCATTTGCGTTTAATCCTTTGTGAACTACAAGGCCGGAGGGATTGACAACCTCTCTGTACTCGTTGGGAGCAAAGTTATTTGTATCTGTGTGCAGGTAGGGATGAAAATGGAGCGGAAACGGACGGAACTGAGCGCTACCACATTTGTTTTCATATATTTTTGCAGAAACGAAAACGAATACAGAAACCCCAGAAATGAATACGGAAACAGATACTACCGGAAACGGACACGGAGCAAATACAAAGCGGACACGAAAACAAAAGTGGGGGTTGACCGGAACTTAAAACCCCCTTGAATCATAGAGAAATACACAGAAAAACAAACAAATTTTGTTAACATGGCTACAAAACAATAACATTATGTTAGCAACTTAGCATAGTATTGCAGTAAATAGTACTTGACAATTCGTATACGATCAAACTGAATACATGTCTGGTAGTAGAAGTTGGGCCTCAAATGATCCATTCTACTCGTCGTGCCATTGTGTTGTTTGGTGGTTGGACTACAAAGCAACCTAAAGTCTATAGTAAAAACGGAAATTCCATATGCACGGAAACAGAAAGTTCCGTTTCCATGTGTGTTCCACCGGAAACCACCGTTCCGTTTTTGTTTCCGTTTCCGCATAAAAAATTCCATTTCCACTTCCGTTTTGCAAATTTCCATTTCCGTTTCCATATTTCCTCTCCGTTTTCATTTTTTCTCCGGAAAAGCGGAACTTTTCCACTCCATTTTCATCCCTATGTGCAGGTCCACGTTGATTGCTAATCCGGCGCCGTTAGCAGTTGACACCTACTTGTTGAACCTAGGAGTCTCTGGGGATTCGATCCTTGGCATCTTTGCTAAGGGAAAAACTTCCACAACACTGCATCTTACACCTTCCACTTGGGGTAACCAACGAGGGGTTAGAGGCCCATCAGCTGCCAAAGTAGTGAAGCAATAGATCGAATCTTGGCAGCCATCGCATCAAACGCCCCATGGTCCTCGTCTTTAGGCAATAATCTCCACTGCTGCAGTAACACACCAGTATTAAATAAGCAACTAGCAGGGTTAGCCGGAAAAACATGCTCGACGGTAAACTTATTCCGAGTGGTCCAAATAGTCCAGCAGGAGGATGCAAAACCGACCCAGAAAACCCGCTTAGTGTTCCCAACTAGGACACCAGCCAACCTTCTAACGTCCGCGAAAGAAGCGGGGTACCATCTAACTCGTAGCCAGATGCGGATACAACACCAAAAGAACTTAGCTAGCGAGCAGTGGAAGAAAATGTGTTCAGTATCCTCAACCGCCCCACATAAGGAGCACCTATCCGAACATGGACCATTTCTTTTCTTGATTTGATCGGCCGCTGGAAGCTTTTCACGAAAAGCTTGCCAAAGGAAAATCTTAAACTTTGGTGGGATACGGGCCTTCCAAATGCTCCTGAATTACTGAGTAGGGGTGCCAGTGATGACCTTAGCATAAGCAGACTTGACCGAGAAGCGACCAGAAGAGGAGTGGGGCCAGGTCGCCGAGTCCTCACCCACCGAGAGCAAGGGGAAGAAGGCAGTAAGACGATGCCAGTCTTCCAACTCTACGAGAGAGAGAGAGAGAATTCTATGGAAATCTAAGTCCCAATTATTGTTCGAGAGCTCAAAGATCGAGATCTCAAGGGCGGGACAGTAAGAGAACGGAGTGGGGAAGGCCACTGCGAGTGTGGAGTCCCCGACCCACCAATCGAACCAAAAACGGGTAGACTTGCCATTCCTAACTACGAATTTCACCAAAGACAGGAAAAAGCAGCCTGATTGAGACAAGCTGACGCCAAAACTGAGACCCTCCGAGAGGAGACACGGACATCGGGCTCGAGGCCGGGAAATATTTGGCCTTAAGTAAGTTCAACCAAAGCGGTCTATCACTCGCCGTCATTATCTTCCACCACCACTTGAGGAGGAGACATTTGTTCATGATAGCTGTAATGAGAATACCAAGTCCTCCCAAGGACTTAGGTCTACAAATGCTGCGCCATTTAACCAGCCTATATTTACGTTTGTTATCCGCAGAGTTCCAATAGAAGGCACCCCTATGCTTATCGAAACCTGCATGTGTGCCGCCCGAAAGAAGGTAGAAACCCATAAGGAACATTGGAAGTGAGGAAAGGCAAGCATTAGTGAGAGCAACCTTGCCCGCCTGAGTATTATAACGCCCTCTCCACGGAAGAACACGGTTCCCCACCTTAGTGACAATCGGTGCGAAGTCTTTAGCCAGAAGTTTTAGAGGAGAGATGGGAAGGCCTAAATATTTAAAGGGGAAAGAGCCTCGGGAGCAGTTGAGGAGGTGAGCAACTCTTCGAGCTTCTTCGTCCGAGACCCTGGTGACAATGACCTCACTTTTAGCGAAATTGATCTTAAGGCCCGATAATGCCTCAAAGCACAGGAGAAGGAACTTCAGGTGAATTAGTCTAAGTTCATTCAGTTCAACCAGAATGATGGTGTCATCCGCGTATTGTAAGTGAGAAATGCCATTGGGGAGAAGGTGAGAGCTGACAGGGGTAATATGACCAGCCGAGACAACCCTAGTCAAAATTCGAGAAAGAGCATCCACCACGAAGTTGAAGAGAATAGGAGATGCAGGATCGCCTTGCCTAAGGCCCCTGCCGTTGGTGAAGAAGTTACTAATCTGCCCATTCACACAGACCGCAGTGTGGCCTCCCTTGACCAACTGCAACAACCTATGTACAACAGCACCATCAAAGCCTTTGGCCAGCAAGACTTGGCGGAGAAAAGACCAATTAACGGAATCGTAAGCTTTTTCAAAATCAAGTTTCAGAACGACTGCTTTGGTTCCCCGCAGATGCAGATCGTGAACGATCTCATGTAAACATAGAACCCCATCCAGAATGTATCGTCCCTTAATGAAAGCCGATTGGAACGGACTGATCGTGCGATGCGCAATGGGGGAGAGCCTGGTAGCGAAACCTTTAGCCGGAAATTTAGCAAAATTATTGATCAAAGCTATAGGTCTAAACTGCGTAATCTGGTCCGCCCCTTTGACCTTAGGAATAAGAGTCAGCACAGCATAGTTAAGTCTGGAAATGTCGACAGTGCCCAGCTAGAAGCCCTGGATAACAGCGATAACCAAACCCTTGATTTGTGGCCATAAATGCCTAAAGAAGGGGATAGAGAACCCATCGGGACCAGACGCCGCATTTAGGTTCGCCGAACGGATTGTAAAAAGAATTTCATCATCGGAGAGGGGAAGCATTTTCGTTCTCGTTATTCGACACCAACTCCTGAGATTCCGAGAAGGAGTTAGCCAACCGGAATCCCACCTCAGGTTTGGTGGCAAGAAGAGCTAAGAAGAAATGCACTACGTGTGCCAAAATCATGGCCGGATCCGAGACCCTAATGTTATCAATGATCAAGCTACCAATCACACATCGGCGCTGTATTCCATTGGCAATATCAAAGAAGTAAGCCGAGGGCAAGTCTCCTTTCAGAGTCCAATTGATTGTGGCCCTTTGTCTCCAATATATTTCCTCTTGACGATGTAGAGAAAGTAAGGTTTCTTCGAGATCATAATGAGCTTGTCAGTCCGAGGAGGAAAAACCAGGCCCGTCGGCCCGTGCGTCCAAGAGGTTGATTTGAGCAGTGATACAAGCTTTGTCACGTCTAGAAGCCGCGGCATGATTACGGGCCCACCCCCGTAGGAATTTTCGAAGGAAATAAGAGCATTGGTGCCAGTCATCCATCGGATCGAAAGAGCGCCGGGGGTTAGAAAGGAAAGTGGTGATCTTGGTAGCTAAGAGGTCGGGGAAGCCGTCAACTAAAAGCCAAGAAGCATTGAACTGGAACCGGGGGGAGAAAGTCATACGGATACCATCATCTAAAATCAAAGGTGTATGGTCCGAGCCCACAAGCGGTAGTGCCTTCAGGGAAGGAGCGGGGAAAGGTAGAGTCCCACCTAGGTCAAACAAAGACACGGTCCAGAACCGAATGAATGGGAGGGGGGTTGATGGTTAGTCTAGGTGTATTGGGCTCCAACCTGAGGAATCTCGCGGACAGCCGCATCCCGGATAAAAGCATTAAAGGCATTGGCTATAGGCCACGAGAAATTTGGTGAGGTTTTGTCTAGGGCGGAACGTAGCAGATTGAAGTCACCGCCAATCAACAAAGGAAGGTTACAAGAATCAATTTTGTTTAAAATATCGTCCAAGAAAATATAGGAAAGGGAGTGGTCAGCCGGACCATAAATCACCATCACTTCCAGGAGAACATTCAGAGATCGATGTCTTACCACCAAGTAGCCCAGAAAATACCGTGATCAAACGTCACAAAGTCAAAGACATCGCGTCTTGATCCTAACAAAAAACCACCAGAATGACCAGAAGAGGGGAGAAAGCTCCAGTAGAATCTATCGATCCCAGCCACTGCAGCAAGCTCGTTTGGGGAGAAGGAGGGTTTAAAGGTTTCTACCAGACCTATAAAGTCAATATTCTCAGACCTGACAAGGTCTTTAATCTGATCTCGGCGCCCCCTAGCACCGAAACCTCTGATATTCCAAAAAAGGGCCTTCATCGGCATGAGATATTCTTGATGCGCAGACTCGATCTACTGGGCGCCACGCAAGCCCTAATTCTCTTGCCAGGTCTCCCCCGAGGCCGTGCCGGGGGGCAATGCTCCCCGCCAGTCCTCTCCACCGCCTCACCAGCCACAACTAGTGAGGTCCGCACCGGAGAGACATGATACCTGACAGCCCCCTCCGTAGCCTCGCCAGCCACAACTGGTGAGGTGGCGGTACAGGCCCCAACCTCCCTAGCCTCCTTAGCCTTGGCAATATCAGCCTGAACCAATTCATTCGCACGGATAAGATCGAGTAGAGAAGAAGGGGAACCAAAACTGGGATCACACACGATCCCCACATCATCTAAAATATGTAATAAATGCTCATTCGACTGTGCAGAAAGAACAACACGAACAAGTGAAGGAGCGGGGTTGAGGAGAGAAGGGGAGCTTTGTGTGGTACCTGTGGGAGGGAGGTCTCTGGCCGCAGCCCGCCTAGCAGCCCGATCGGCCACCTGCTCGCCGCTGAGAGAGAGACGACCGCTCTTGCAGGCCGTGGAAGCGGGGGACCAGAGCGGCGCCAGGCGAGCACGCCTCGGAGTGGCAGCAGCCGACGAAGGCCCGGAGGCGGCACCCAGATCAGCATCCAGCCGGCGGAAAAGCCCAGCCACCGACTACTTGGATTCGCCCGAGGCCCTGCTGTGGCTAGAGAATTTCCTCACTCGTGACTTTTTCTTCTTGCTCAATGCCTTGGACTTGGGATTTCTAGGTGGAAGATCTTCGATGCTAGACAGCGAGGGAGAGGCCGGGCGAACGGGCAGGTTGGAGCACACAGCGGAAAAGGGAGTGCCTTTTGCCCCTCCCAAACCCGTCGCCATTCCCAGATCCGCGCCCCGCGAACCCTGCTTCCCGCCATCAACCGGAGCATTCTCCTTGAAGTGGTCCCGATCCTCCGTAGTCATGCCATCCCATTCAGATTGAGTGAAATGATGGTCCTTGCCTGGGAAGCCATCGCCATCTTTGTCCGAGCGACCCCCATCCGAGGAGGGGCGAGGGGGAGGCGGAGGTGGAGAGACAGGTCCCGCCCCATCCTCGACCCAAACCCAAAGACGAATCCCTTCTCGGCTGGGAAGAGGTCGATGACACCATGAATGTAGCGAGGAGCGATACTCCAAACCCGAAGCCGAATCGGGCCAAGCACAGACAAGGAGGCCTGATCCCTTTGATTGGCTTGCCAATCAGCACTCCGAAAGCCATCATGAAGGGGGTGGACCGAAGTTGGGGAGGGACGTCATCCACCAAGATCCAAGCGTCGGAGAGAGAGCAAATCGGTTTTGATCCATTAGTGGCCGCCTTGACAGAAACGACAAGCTGGTTGAGAGGCAGGGTAAAACTGGAGCATAACAAAATCATACGCAAGCTTTCCTTGGAAGGGAAGAGCGCAGAGAATTCATAGGTGGAGAGTTGCCTGATCTGCCAGTCCCAGCCCCCATCGTCCCAGAGACGAAGCTCGTCAAGGAGGACCTCCGGGTTGACCTTCTTCCCCTTAATAGAGATGATACCAAAGTTGGATAGAGCCGGGTTGGGGGCGACAAGGGGAACCTCCGAGTCCAAAGCGAATAAAGAGCATCCAGGAAGACCAGTGCCATAGTGAACAAAAGAAGGAGGTTTGGAACGATTTTAACAGTCAACTGTAAGATGTCCGTCACCCCTATAGATAAGGCAGAAGGGGGGGGGCTGTGGCACCTGGACTGGAAGTGTTCGGGGCGATGGCAGGCGAAGCATGTGAGGGTGGGGTTAGCGACTTGGGGAGGGGGAGGAGCGCGCGCTGATGTGGGAGGGGGTGGGAGAAGGAGGCCATCGCCAGAACCACGACCAGCCGTAGGGCCGCGATGAACCGGTGCGCCGGAGGGGCCGGAGGAGCCGCGGAAGCCGAACCGGCCCGGCTCGCCGCTGCCACCGCCGCGAGGAGGAGGAGGGTGGTGCGCGATGGGAGCCACGAACCCAGCCGGAACCGCCGCGGCAGCCGCCTACCACGGATCCGTCAAGCGGGCCGCGGCACCACCCTTTGCAGAGGCGCCCGCCACCGCAGAGGCAGAGCCAGGAGAAGGGGGGCCACCGGACACCGCCGACGCCCCAGCCAAGCCACGGTCCGCATCCAACTTAGAGCGAAGGGCAGCCTCCAACTCCAGATCCGCCTCACCCGCCGAGCCCTCCGCCCGCCTCCTCTTTTGGCCGGACATGGCCTCGCTCGAAGAACCACGTGACCGATCCATGGCAACCACAGCCGCAAACGAGTGGAGAAGAGGCGAGGGTGGAACAGATCTAGAGAAGTGACGAACAGGGAAGCGAAGGCGGCGGAGGTTAGAAGAGGAAGCAGGGAACCCTAGAAATGGGGGTAGGGATCCCTTGCGGACCCATAAGTACCCCACCCGCACCAGGCGAGGGCCTGCCAGGTGGGCTGGGTTGGGAAGGGAGCGGTGTGCCTGAGTCACGGTCTGAGCCACCCTAGGCCCAGAATCCAGACGGGGGAGGGAATGGAATAAAGAGACGTTGTCAAGAGCCAGAGAATGGGCCGGCCCATCCGGTCCACTTAGCAGCAGGGGAGCCAACAGCCCAGGAGCGGATGCAGTGGCCCGAGGAGACCCCAGATCTAGGGTTTGGGCAGCCTTCGCCGCCGCCGCCGCCGCCGAGGAGCACGCGCCTAAACCACCCACCGGAGAAGACGTCGAGGAGACCAGGCCCGCAACACTTACCAGGGAGACCATCGACGACGAGGCAGAGCAGGGACACACATCGTCCGACCAAAGGGCCCTCCCGCGACTGCGGCCCCGAACGACACGCGACCACCCATCCGCCGTGGCGGCGGAAGGCACCGGGCGCCCACGCCCTCCCGGCGCAAATTTGCGCCGGCGTGAGGCGACGACCGTGGCAGCCAGGACCTCCAGGCGGCCAGAGCGGGAGAGGGAAGAAAGGGGAGGAGCAACGTCGTCATCCGAGGACTCATCATCCAGGGCCCAAAATTTGTTGGCGAAACCAAGGTACCGCAGACCAGCGTTGGAGGGGGAGGAGGGGGATGGGGCCGGCGGCGAGGCAGAGAGCGTGGGTGGGGTTGGGAGGGTTGAGATGGTGACGAGGGAAGGGGCCGCCAGGGAAGGGGAGAGGAGGGGGGATCGCCATGGGAGGAAGAGGTCGAGAGCGGGGGAAGGGGAGAGGGGGAACACAACGCCATCTCTCCTCCTAGGGCCTCTTCCTTACTCCTTTTCCCAAGGACTACCTCTACCATCACGAAGGGTTCATAGAAAAAAGTTAAACCGCACCACCTAGTCGCGTGCGTGTTATGTCTATTACAAATGAACCCGAAGTGTGGTACATGTAGTGCACGTGATGGCCAACTCATTTGTGTACTGATCCAGAGAGAACGGATCGGCGAAGAAGTTTGCCTATTCTGTCATGTGCACGAGAGATCCAACTTGCAATCGTAATGGTATATGTAAAGAAAAAAAAGAATGAAATGACAAATATTTGAAAGATGACATATGTACCATAGAAAAGAAAAAGTTGGCGAAAAAAGTGCAACAATTTGTGTTGGGGAAAACAATGACATAAATTTATGGAGCGGTAGAACAGGACCAACTGATCAACTGACAGCAAATTAATTCCACGAAAGCAAAACGAGTACAGAAAAAAGACAATTAATAAAAAAATTGAAAGGAAAAACACAATAAGATGAAAGAGAAGAGTACTAAAAGCTCAAAATGGAGCAAGTGAATGGACGGCTCAAACAGGATTGAACAATAAAGAAAATATGGAATATAACGAGAAAATGCACCGCACGCGCAGGAACATGGACGTAGAATAACGGTTGGACAATATAAAAATGTATTGGTGCTGCTAAAAATTAGTCGACTGAGACTTCACAGTCGAGTTCCCTAGCCGTTGGTTATTTTTGGCGCTTTAAGATATGCGTGCTCTATTTGTTGGATGCGAAGCGGCCCATGTAGGAGGCAGCTGGCCTGTTTTTGTATTTTTGTCTTATATTTTTTTTTTGAGACAAATTTTTGTCTTATATATACTCGTGTCGGAGGGGCCTGGGCAGGTACATGTGGTGGGCTTGCCGCAAAATAGAATAGGAGTTTTTTGTTTTTGCGAGATAGAATAGGAGATCGTTCTTTTGTTGCTAAAAAAAAGTGATCATTCTTTTTGTGAGAGCAACTAGTTAATAAGCGCTTCTTCAGGAGCCTCGCAGCGATCAGCGTCACTTGACGCGCTCTCAGCCGTTCGCCACGTGTCGCGCTCTGGGTGCTCCCTCCGAATTTTGTTTTTATTTTTATTTTTCTGCACGCGTTTTCGGTTTTTTAAATGGTTTTTTCTGGGTTTTTGCGACGTTTTGGTTTTTCACTGGTTTTCCTTAACTTTTCGATCAAAAAAATTTGATTTTTTTTGCGAAAAACTCTTTTTTTCGCGAGAGTCGCGGCCGTGCCTCTCGGAAAGGGAAAAAAAACGCGTTTTCAGTTTTTTCCTTTCGCGAGAGTCACGGTTTTGCTTTCGAGGGAGGCACGGTTGTGTTTTCGCGAGAGTCACAGCCGTGTATCTCGAAAAGGGAAAAAACGCGCTTTTCTGTTATTGTTTTTTTCGTTCCGCGAGAGTCACGGTTTTGCTTCCGCGAGAGGCACGGTTGTGCTTTCGAGAGAGTCACGGTTTTGCTTCTGCGGGGGCACGGTTGGGCTTTCGTGAGAGTCACGGTCGTGCCTCCTCGGAAACAGAAAAAAATGTGTTTTCTTTCTTTTTTCTCTTCCGCGACAGTCACGTTTTTGCTTCCGTCAGAGGCACGGTTGTGATTTTGCGAGAGGCACGGGCGTGCCTCTTTCACGGGCGTGCCTCTTCAATGCGACTGCAACTCAGCGGTGTTTTGTCGGGGATGAGGGGCATTGTTTCGTGTCTATCACTAAATATGCAACGACAAGTGTCCCGCCTCGATTACGACTACATGTCTTTAACGCGACTGTAACTATATGGTGTTTCATCTGGGGAGGGGGTAGTTGGTACGCAATTGCATGCCTACCACTAGGCATGCAAGTATATAATGTCTGGTCGAGGATGGGGTAGTTGCATGTCTGTTAATATCCCTATTTTGTTTTTGTTTTTTATGCACTCAAGAGATGGCGTATGAAGTATGCTTGAACCGTTGCAACCATAAGAGTAAGTCAGGACCGTCGATGGAGGAGGCCAAAGTGGGCGACCGCACAGTGCCCCCAAATATTTGGGCCCCGCAAATCGTCACGTATTAGTCTGCTATAAGTGCAGGTTTAATTAGGAAAATAATATAGCTCATCAGCCCAAATCACAGTATTAGCTCAGCCTGGCAAAGCCAGCTCATTAGGTCATAGTCAATCGAGATCGATTTTCGTGCCGATCATCCGTTCCCAGTTCCGCTTCTGCGGATCAGCCACCAGACCCCGGCGCTAGTTCTTCTACATGACATGTCAACTACGAGCGCAATCACATCCGGTCCTCCACTATCAGGTAAATAATTTATTTGTAAAGGGATGAACGAGGCTAGGGTTATGACAAAATTAAGTTTGCCCTTGGTAGTTATTGATTTTTCTTTGTGAAAGCTTTATAAAATCGGTATTATGTGTTGTGTGATGATTTAGTTTGACCCATGTGGTAGAAATTTAGGGCCCTATATTGAGTTTTGCAATGGGCCCCCAAATTTCTGGAGACGGCCCTCGAGTAAGTGTAACGGTTTTGGCATCTATGTATGGGAGTCTAAAACCCCGACGCTAACTCAATAAATCTGTTTTTAAATTTCCATTTCTTTATCTTTTTATTTTTTATTAAGTTATTTGTCATGATATAATTCTTTTTGTGTACAACAAAATAGGTTGTAAAATGCAACGAAAGTGGCCGTTCCAACAATGATAATAGGAGAGAAGCTCACATTTTAAGGCCAATTCATGATCGTACACTGTAAAGTTGCACAAGGGTCCTCAACAAAGTGCAACATATGGAAGATGGTGGAGAAGCCTTGTTGCAGGTAACAATCTGGGGAACGATCAGCTGGTTTTCTTCGGTGCTGGGCAGCGAGAGATGGTGAAGTTGTCTATCTGATACCAGGCATGCACCTGCAAGTGTCGCCCTCAACTGCAACTAACTTTGATTTATCGAAGGACGGCTGGGAAGACATGCAACAAGTGTCGTCCTCAAGTGCATTTGCATGGCTACTCAAATGCCGCAACTAACATTTGTTTTGGATGGGCAACACGAGAGGGAGTTGCATATCTAAGACTAGGCATGCAACTGCAAGTGTCGCGCATGACTGCAATTGCATGTCCCCCAACATGGTTGCAACTGGACCTTTGGTTTGTCGAAGGGGCGGCGAGACAAGGGCGGGCTAGTTGCATGTCCGACGCTAGGAATGCAACATCAAGTGTCGCACCCGCCCGCAACTGCATGTCTTGTAACCCGACCGCAACTGGACTTCTTTGTTCTGTCGGAGGGGGCGTCGCTAGAGGGGGCGGGCCAGTTGCAAGCCCGACAACAACCCCGCAACTACAAGCGCTGCACCTGATCGCAACTACATGTCCCCCAACATGGTTGCAACTGGGCCTTTATTTTTGTTGGAGGGGGCGGGCCAGTTGCATGTCTGACACTAGGCATGCAATTGCAAGTGTCGCACCCGACCGGAACTGCATGTCTTCTAGCCCTACCACAACTGAACTTCTTTGTTGTGTCGGAGGGGGTGGTCTAGTTGCAATCCTGACAGCATCCCCGTAACTGCAAGCGCCGCACCCAACCACAACTACATATCGCCCAATATGGTTGTAACTAGACCTTTGTTTTGTCGAGGGGGCGGCAGGAGAGGGGGTGGGCCAGATGCATGTCTGACACTAGGAATGTAACTGCAAGTGTCGCACCTGACCGCAACTGGACTTTTTTGTTTTATCGGAGGGGGCGTCCCTAGAGGGGGTGGGCCAGTTGCAGGCCCGACAACAACCCCATCACTACAAGCGCCGCACCCTGACCGCAACTGCAATGTCCCCGATCATGGTTGCAACTGGACATTTGTTTTGTCAGAGGGGGCGGCGAGAGAGGGGGCGGGCCAGTTGCATGTCTGATACTAGGCATGCAACTACAAATGTCGCACCAGACCGCAACTGCATGTCTTGTCACCTGACCGCAATTGGGCATTTTTGTTCTGTCGAAGGGGGCGTCGGTAGAAGGAACGGGCCAGCTACAAGCCCGACAACAACCCCAGAACTGCAAGTGCCGCACCGGACCGCATTTGCATGTCCCCCAATATTGGTTGCAACTGGACCTTTGTTTTGTCAAAGAGGGTAGCGAGAGAGGGGGGGGGGCAGTTGCATGTCAGACACTAGAAATGCAACTGCATTTTTTCAACACGACCGCAACTTAGTGGCGTTCTGCCAGTTTTTTATGAAAAACTATTGCACGCCATATCTCAACTATAACTGCATGGTGTACCAGCAACTAGCCGCTCCCTACACCTTCATTATTTTTTGAAATACACATCAAATATTTTATAAATAATTTTTTATATTTTAAAAAATTTGGTGAATATTTTAAAATCTTATTTGTTTTTAAATTACACAACAATTTTATCAATACACAATGGGCATTTTTGAAATGTACAAACACTTTTTCTGAAGTATAACAACGAATGGAAAAAAATGCTTCCTTTTTTTGGTGAACATGTAACTAGAAATGAAATATAAATAAAAACATTGAACAAACAACGGGAAAAATTAAATCAAAAAACCCAGGACATGGAACAAAAAGCTAGAGAATACGCAAAAAAGAGAGACCAAAAACTAGACACGGGAAAATCGTACAAATAATTAGCGTCACACTACTGGCCCATCTAGTGCGGCACAACAAGAAGGAGCGCCCAGAAAAATCACTGGGCATAAAAAGAACGCTGGTTCAAAAAAAAAAACGAACAATTATAAAAGACAAAGACATGAGCCGGCCCAGCAAAATCAGAAAAACACATTAAGACTGGACGAGGGAATAAGATGGGTTGGCCTATAAATTAGATGACGTCACCTGACTGAGACTTGGATTGATGCTTAGACAGACCCAACATGTATATTCAGGGCGACAGCAATATTCGCGAAATGTGTGGACATCTCTATTTTAATTGTGAAGATCAACTTTAAGCATTGTTTTTTATCAGCAAATCAAGCCGTGCATGTGCTAGCTAACTTTAGTTATTGTAATAAACTTTGTTCTAGTTGAACTGACGAGCCTTTAGATTATCTGATGAGCATGCTCGTAGACGATGTATCTTTATGCATTAATCAATAAAGTTAGCCATGATGGTCTTCCCTAAAAACATGTATATTGTCTCCTATTGAGTTTGTTTTGAATATGCATCCATTTTCTTAGACATTTTTCGCCGACACAGTTTTTTTTTGGATATGAGGGCGCCAGGGCACACTTGCCACGTCGGACCTGGCCCATGTTTGCCCACCCGACCCCACATATATTCGTCGCTATCCGCTCAACGGAGCAAACCCTAACCACTTCACTCCAGTCCCCTCCGCCACTCGTGCTTTCCGTCCATTTTCTGTATGGCAGGCAGTGGATCGGACTCCGACCAATCCAGATCTGTCGAATGGGGCGTCATCCCGTGTGGGTTGGAGGAGGCAATGACAATCCGCATTGCACTTCGCTGCTCCCGGAAGGATAGTGCCCAGCCGATGGACGGATCCGTCAGCCACTACTCACTGTGCTCTCAGGTCTTCTGGTGCTGGATCCTCGCGTTCCCGACCGCCGGAACACCTCTCCTTCCCCATCACCGGTCGAGCAGACTATTAGCCCACAGGGAACGGGCGACCGTCCATGGGAAGGAGATAGGGGCCGCCGAGGCCCGTATCGCGGGGGAAATGGTGGTCGTGGAGGCGGCAGATGCGATGGCGAGCGCGGTTGCACAGGAGGAAGCCATCCGCGCCCGCATTATGAAGAAACGACAGCAGAGGAACATGCGCGCCGTCTCCCGAGAGTAGAATCGGGCGGTCCGTGCCATGGCCAGACTGCCACCAAAGGAGGACATCGACGGCGAGGATAGCTCCGGCGACGAGCAGATCCAACTCAATTCGTACTGTGTCATCGACCGGTACTTCCGCGAGAAGGACGGCAAGGGCGCCGAAAATGGCAAAGGCAGTTGTGGATGAACTCCACCATAGCCAAACATACCAAATTTTGGTAGTTCGATGGCATGTTTAGTTAGTAGTGATGGAGTAGTCGGACGATGTGTGTGCATCGACGTAGTTGCACGAGTTTGTATGGATTTGAAATATGATAATTGAGGTGTCCGGATGTGGATTACATTATTTGAAGGGTGCCCGATCAGTGCCCGCGTCCGCGGAGTGATAGAGGCGAGGGCCCAAATCTTTCGATGAGATGATAACTATCGATTTGGTGGAGACGACTTTGACGATCCGACTACAAACGTGTACGACGTTGTGCCTTGGCAATCGCTAAATAAATTTCCAGGGGTTACCGACGATGTCAGAAGCACGATCAGCCTGATCACGAAGGTCCATTCCTGCATGCAATCAAAGAACAAGCAAGAATATTATAAAGAAATTTGAATATTGCAAATATAGATGAAGTATTGATAAATGTGGGGATCCGTAAGCGGTCTTTGTCTGGTAGTTGGACACAAAGGAAGTACACGAAGTTGCAATGGCTAACTTTTGACTAAACAAATCCCAAGCAAAAAACTACTAGATTGATCTACTTATATTGGAGCAAGGGGTGGCGGCTAAGAAGGTGGGAGGACATTCCCTAGGTCGTACAAGCCTCATGGGCCTAAGTGGAGGTAATGCAACACCTTTAGACTTGTAGTTTGACTCAGATTCTACTGCAACGTCAGATTATTTCATCCATAACTCAACGCTCCAGACGAATTTGAAGGTGAATCCAATTGGGTTGCAAATTGCATAAAATCTACTTTCCAACAAAAAAAATCACCCAATTCGGAGTCTAGATGAAAAAGATCTTGGTGTTTTGAGTTAGGTACGTCCGTGCAGTCTGAATCTGAGTCGAGAATGTGAGAGACGTGAACTCCATCTTCTCTTGGGCCAAAGGTGACGTGAAAGGACTTTTTGAACGACATTTGAACTTCTCTTTCTCCCTTACCTTCAAATGTTTTTTTAAAAAAGGAGGAGGACCCATGGCCTCTGCATCTGGATGATGCATGCACACAAGACCTTACAAAGTCATACAACAGCAAGACCAAATCCACCGTCTAGGCAACAACTGTCGCTACTCCTATCCAGTTGATGTAGGGATGCTGATAGTCCGGGCCTAATACCAAACAGACCTTGCAGCCAAACCTAACATCTAAGACCTGAGGTCCTAACTAGGACGCCTGCCGGGTATGGAGCACCCACCAGTCTGGCGCACTCCTCAACCAGGATGCCTGCCGAGTATGATGCCGCCACAGCCACCTGCCACCAATCCATCTTCAGTGTTGTACTGATGCATCTACCTTGCCCCGGTCTAGCTGCCGTCGACGCCACCACGACACCAGACAACGCCAACATCCTGCGCTCGTCCATCATCACACGCCCACCAGCGAGACCCCGTTGCTCCATGCTGCTAAGACCCGCCGTTGTCGACGTGCCAGATGCCACGCCGCTCCTCCGACGTGAAACACCACCTGTTGCCACTGGTCTCATATCCTCCGCCTGCAGTTCCTCAAACCGAGCACACAAACGCCCCAGGAGGCGCCTCCAAGAAGGGTACGACACACGCAGTGCCGCCGTCGCCCAATCTAATGAGATTTAGGGTTTTCACCCGGGCATGGGGTCAGGGTGGAGGGTAGGGACCTCGACGGCGCCTGCAAGGTGGAGAAGGCATCCCTGGTCATCGCCACCGTAGGGATGAACGAGTCATCCAGAGTTTCCTCTGGTCCGATGTCACCTCTACCAGCCTCTGCGAATGTACCGAAGCCGACGACCGCGATCGTAAGCCACCAAGTGCACCGGGAGGGAGTTTGCAGCGCGAAGGAGATCCACCGGCGACTCACCGCCCACGCAGTAAAGACGTCGTCCATCCACCCCCCCGCGTATGTCACCAGCCGAGGGCGCCGTCGCCATGCCTAACAGGGTCGCTGCCCCTGGTCCAGGTCCCTCCACGAAGGCCGGAGTGGCGAGATCCACCATGAGCGACGAGATCCGACACCGCGCAGCCGACGCCATCGCCCAAGCCCGCCATCGACCAATCCCGCCGCCATCGGGAGCCCGCACGCTGCCGGGAGTCCCACACCCATGGATCTGGGCACATGTGCACCGCCGCGAGTCCGCCGCCTCCGGGATCGCCACATCATCGGGAGGGCCGTACCCGGCTGATCAGGACGCCCACACCGCTATGGATCCGGGAACGGGATGAGAGACCCTCTGCCGCCGCCATCGCACGCACGGGCTTTGCCCGGCGCCGACCATCGGCAGCGGTGGAGGGGGACAAGAGCGCTGGAGGGACAAGGTGGCGGCAACTGAGCCCTCCGGAGTCGCCCGCGGGGGCTGCGACGCAAGAGGGAGACGGGAGAGGACAAGGGGAATCCACCTGCAGGTGGTGATTGTATAAATGTCCCATACACCTGCTATTAGACTTGACACAAAAGTGTGTGAAGTATTTTTATACTACACTATCGCTCAAGCCCATGGGCAGTCAGGGGACCGATCATCTTGACTTGGTCTCCGATCTCATCGATGATCATACAGGAACATGGAATATTGAGCTGGTACGAAGGAACTTTTTTGCACCAGATGCTGAGGCCATACTGAATATTCCAATTCGGGCAGGTGGTGGTGATGATTTTCTGACTTGGGCTCTAGAAAGGTCGGTCGAGTACTCTGTGAAATCAGCCTATCGCGCTCTTGTGACCCGGAACGAGCAATCTGCTCTAGGGGAAGGGCCGGTAGCGGGAACTTCATTGACAGAAAAGTAGGTATGGACCGCCCTATGGAAGCTCAAGGTTATTCCGAGAGTTCGGGTTTTTTGGTGGCGAGTGTTGCGAGGGATTCTTCCTGACTACACCACCATGTGCTACAGACACATAAGAACATCATCCTTGTGTGACATATGTAAGGCTGCTGAGGCGGATTTGATGCATGCTCTGGTCCACTGTTCTCATGCTAAAAGTTTTTGGAATGCTTCGAAGAAAATCTCGGGTTTGAAGCTTCCACGTTTACACCTAGAGACATGGACAAGGGATCTGGTGGTGGATTATTCTTTCACCGAACCAGATAGATGCAAGATGATCACTATTATGCATGCAATCTGGAATTCACGCTGAAAGAACATGCGGTGCCCCCATGTTTGGTTTTGGTAATTGATGACAATCTCTATGGACTAATGGTTGCCTTGAGTTATATTTGAAGGGTTTGTCCATAGGCTTTTCTTGGAGTTCATTTGTTGGTTTCAAGGAGAGTTTGTGATGACCAAGGTGCTATTAAGGAATTATCCAAAGATTGGTCTTGTGAGTGTTGAGCTTATTGCAAGCATGTCTTGAAGAAGAAGAGTGTGTTATCATTCATGTTTACCTTCAAGACATCATCCAAATGAAGAGAGTTGGAAAGATTCAAGGTTGATCAAGACTAAGTGAAGGAGTGAATCAAGTTGATCAACACACAAAGCGTAGAAGATGTACCGAGAGGGATCAAGCAATCCTATGGTATGGTAAGCATTGTCAATCACGCTTTGTGTACTAACTCATGGTCTTCGTGAGAGTTCTTTGTGGGGTTAGGTTGCGGTGTGCAAGTTCAAGTGGAGCATCACGAAGAAATCAAGTGCTTGAAGCTTGCCGTCCATTGTCATGACAATGGACTTGTGAAGATATGCCGAAGAGTGGCTCACCCATAGAGGAGTATGGGGGAGCAATCTACTAGTCTTCACCGAGACAACGCAATCAAGAAAGGTGGTCCAACTTGAGGAAGTCAATATCGTCTACATCTAGCTCAAGTGGACTTTGTGCAAAGCAAAGGTTTGCCCTTGATAGGTTTTCTATTTTACCGGTCTCGTGGTGGTAGTTGGGAGACCGGGTTATAGGATCGTTTGCCGTACTATCAAGGGGGGCTCTCAAGTTGGTAGCTTGATCGTATCGTTAGTAGAGAGCTCAAACCATTGCATCCTTGCATCATGTTTCTTGGTTCTTGTTTGGTTCTCTTTGTGAGTCTTAGAGCTTATGGTCATCTTGATGACAAGCTTGAGTTCATCGAAAACGGAGTTCACATGTGTCTTCTATGATGTTTTCGGTGTTGGGTGTTTTACCGGTCTTATCCGAGGAAGGGTTCTCACCATTTTCTTATGGGCCTTTTCTAATTTGCTTCTTATTGATTTTTCTATCAAGATTGTGTTAGCCCTTGTCGCTAGCTTTCCAACAAACTTGGTTTCATCGAATTCGGAGTCCGTATGCAAAAGTTATTGTCGTTTTGGTGTACTGAAAAGGCTGCAGCGGTACTGAAGGAAATATGCCCTAGAGGCAATAATAAAGATGTTATTTGTATTTCCTTATATCATGATAAATGTCTTTTATTCATGCTAGAATTGTATTAACCGGAAACTTAGTACATGTGTGAATACATAGACAAAACAGTATGTCCCTAGTATGCCTCTACTAGACTAGCTCATTGATCAAAGATGGTTATGTTTCCTGGCCATAGACATGAGTTGTCATTTGATCAACGGGATCACATCATTAGGAGAATGATGTGATGGACAAGACCCATCCGTTAGCATAGCACTATGATCGTTTAGTTTTACTGCTATTGCTTTCTTCATGACTTATACATGTTCCTATGACTATGAGATTATGCAACTCCCGAATACCGTAGGAACACCTTGTGTGCTATCAAACGTCACAACGTAACTGGGTGATCATAAAGATGCTCTACAGGTGTCTCCGAAAGTATTCGTGGTATTGGCATAGATCAAGATTAGGATTTGTCACTCCGAGTGTCGGAGAGGTATCTCTGGGCCCTCTCGGTAACACACATCATAATAAGCCTTGCAAGCAAAAGACTAATAAGTTAGTCACGAGATGATGTGTTACGGAACGAGTAAAGAGACTTGCCAGTAACGAGATTGAACTAGGTATAGAGATACCGACGATCGAATCTCGGGCAAGTAACATACCGTTTGACAAAAGGAACAACGTATGTTGTTATGCGGTTCTGACCGATAAAAGATCTTCGTAGAATATGTAGGAGCCAATATGAACATCCAGGTTCCGCTATTGGTTATTGACCGGAGATGAGTCTCGGTCATGTCTACATAGTTCTCGAACCCGTAGGGTCCGCACGCTTAACGTTTGATGACGATCGGTATTATGAGTTTATGAGTATTGATGTACCGAAGGTAGTTCGGAGTCCCGGATGAGATCACGGACATGACGAGGAGTCTCAGAATGTCCGAGACATAAAGATTGATATATTGGACGACTATATTCGGACACCGGAAGTGTTCCGGAAAAGTTTCGGATTTATCGGGATTGCCGGAGGGGGTTACCGGAACCCCCTACGAGAGGAGATGGTCCATAGTGGGCCTAAAGGGAAAGGGAGAGGCAGCCCATAGGGCTGGCCGGCACCCCCACCTAGGGTTCCTAGTTGGACTAGGATTGTGGGGGCGCCACCTCTCCTATTCCTTTCCCCCTTCCTTCTTTTGGTGAATCCTACTAGGAATAGGATTGCAATCCTATTCCTAGTAGGAGTCCACTCCTAGCCGCACCAGGAAGGGCCGGCCGGCCTCCCTCCCTTGCTCCTTTATATACGGGGGCAGGGGGGCACCCAAAGACACACAAGTTGAATTGTTTTAGCCGTGTGCGGTGCCCCCCTCCACAGAATCACACCTCGGTCATACCGTCGCGGAGCTTAGGCGAAGCCCTGCGCCGGTGAACACATCATATCCGTCACCACGCCGTCGTGCTGACGAAACTCTCCCGTGAAGCTCAACTGGATCAAGAGCTCGTGGGACGTCATCAAGCTGAACGTGTGCTGAACGCGGAGGTGCCGTACGTTCGGTGCTTGATCGGTTGGATCGCGAAGAAGTTCGACAACATCAACCGCGTCACTTGACGCTTCCGTTCTCGGTCTACGAGGGTACGTAGACACACTCTCCCCTCTCGTTGCTATGCATCTGGTAGATAGATCTTGCGTGATCGTAGGAAAATTTTAAAATACTACGTTAACCAACAGTGGTATCAGAGCAAGGTCTATGCGTAGATGATATGCACGAGTAGAACACAATGAGTTGTGGGCGATACTAGTCATACTGCTTACCAGCATGTCATACTTTGCTTCGGCGGTATTGTGAGATGAAGCGGCCCGGACCGACATTACGCGTACGCTTACGCGAGACTGGTTTCACCGTTACGAGCACTCGTTGCTTAAAGGTGACTGGCGGGTGTCTGTCTCTCTCACTTTAGCTGAATCAAGTGTGGCTACGCCCGGTCCTTGTGAAGGTTAAAACAGCACATACTTGACGAAACATCGTTGTGGTTTTGTATGCGTAGGTAAGAACGGTTCTTGCTAAAGCCCGTAGCAGCCACGTAAAACTTGCAACAAACAAAGTAGAGGACGTCTAACTTGTTTTTGCAGGGCATGTTGTGATGTGATATGGTCAGGACATGATGAGTAATACGGTTTTGTATGAGATGATCATGTTTTGTAATGTTATCGGCAACTGGCAGGAGCCATATGGTTGTCGCTTTATTGTATGAAATGCAATCACCATGTAATTGCTTTACTTTATCACTAAGCGGTAGCGATAGTCGTAGAAGCAATAGTTGGCGAGACGACAACGATGCTGCGATGGAGATCAAGGTGTCGCGCCGGTGACGAAGGTGATCATGACGGTGCTTTGGAGATGGAGATCAAAAGCACAAGATGATGATGGCCATATCATGTCACATATTTTGATTGCATGTGATGTTTATCTTATTATGCTTCTTATTTTGCTTAGAACGACGGTAGCATTATAAGATGATCCCTTACTAAATTTCAAGGTATAAGTGTTCTCCCTGAGTATGCACCATTGCGAAAGTTCGTCGTGCCGAGACACCACGTGATGATCGGGTGTGATAAGCTCTACGTTCAAATACAACGGGTGTAAGCCAGTTTTGCACACGCAGAATACTCGGGTTAAACTTGACGAGCCTAGCATATGCAGATATGGCCTCGGAACACTGGAGACCGAAAGGTCGAGCGTGAATCATATAGTAGATATGATCAACATAAGATGTTCACCATTGAAACTACTCCATCTCACGTGATGATCGGACATGGTTTAGTTAATTTGGATCACGTGATCATTTAGATGACCGGAGGGATGTCTATCTAAGTGGGAGTTCCTTAATATGATTAAATTGAACTTTAATTTATCATGAACTTAGTCCTGGTAGTATTAGCATATCTATGTTGTAGATCAATAGCTCGCGATGTTGCTCCCCGTTTATTTTTCATATGTTCCTAGAGAAAACCAAGTTGAAAGATGTTAGTAGCAATGATGCAGAATTGTTCCGTGATCTGAGGATTATCCTCATTGCTGCACAGAAGAATTATGTCCTTGATGCACCGCTAGGTGACAGACCTATTACAGGAGCAGATGTAGACGTTATGAACGTTTTGACAAAAGCTCGATATGATGACTACTTGATAGTTTAGTGCACCATGCTTTACGACTTATAACCGGGACTTCAAAAACGTTTTGAAACGCCACGGAGCATATGAGATGTTCCAAGAGTTGAAATTAGTATTTCATACTCATGCCTGTGTCGAGAGGTATAAGACCTCTGACAGTACTTTGCCTACAAGATGGAGGAGAATAGCTCAACCAGTGAGCATGTGCTCAGATTGTCTGGGTACTACAATTACTTGAATCAAGTGGGAGTTATTCTTCCAGATAAAATAGTAAATGACAAAGTTCTCTAGTCACTATCACCAAGTTAGTAGAACTTCGTGATGAACTATAATATGCAAGGGATGACGAAGGTAATTCCCGAGCTCTTCGCGATCCTAAAATCGGCGAAGGTAGAAATCAAGAAAGAGCATCAAGTGTTGATGGTTAATAAGACCACTTGTTTCAATTAAAGGGCAAAGGGATAGAAGGGGAACTTCAAAAGGAATGACAAGCAAGCTGTCACACCCGTGAAGAAACCCAAAGCTAAACTCAAGCCTGAAACAAGCGCTTCTACTGCAAAGGAAATGGTCACTAGAAGTGGAACTGCCCTAGATATTTGGCGGATAAGAAAGATGGCAAAGTGAACAAAGGTATATTTGATATACAGATTATTGATGAGTATTTTACTAGTGTTCATAGCAACCCCTCGGTATTTGATATTGGTTCAGTTGCTAAAGAGTAGTAACTCGAAGTGGGAGTTGCATAATGAACATAAACTAGTTAAAGGATGAAGTGATGATGTGTATTGGAAGCAGTTCCAAGATTGATATGATCATCATCGCACACTCCCTATACTTTCGGGATTAGTGTTGAACCTAAATAAGTGTTATTTAGTGTTTGTGTTGAGCATGAATATGATTTGATCATGTTTATTGCAATACGGTTATTCATGTAAGTTAGAGAATAATTGTTGTTCTGTCTACATGAATAAAACCTTCTATGGTCATACACCCAATGAAAATGGTTTGTTGGATCTCGATCGTGTGATACACATATTCATAATATTGAAGCCAAAAGATGCGAGGTTAATAATGATAGTGCAACTTATTTGTGGCACTGCCGTTTAGGTCATATTGGTGTAAAACGCATGAAGAAACTCCATAATGATGGACTTTTGGAATCATTTGATTATGAATCATTTGGTGCTTGTGAACCATGCCTCATGGGCAAGATGACTAAAACTCCGTTCTCCAGAACTATGGAGCGAGCAACAGATTTGTTGGAGATCATACATACAGATGTATGTGGACCAATAAGTGTTGAAGCTCGCGGCGGGTATCGTTATTTTCTGACCTTCACTGATGATTTGGGCAGATATGGGTATATCTACTTAATGAAGCACAAGTCTGAAACATTTGAAAAGTTCAAAGAATTTCAGAGTGAAGTGGAGAATCATCGTAACAAGAAAATAAGAGTTTCTACGATATGATCGTAGAGGTAAAATATTTGAGTTAGCGAGTTTGGCCTTCAGTAAAAACAATGTGAAATAGTTTCACTACTCACGCCACCCGGAACACCACAGCGTAATGGTGTGTCTGAACGTCGTAACAGTACTTTATTGGATATGGTGCGATCTATGATGTCTCTTACCGATTTACCACTATCGCTTTTGGGGTTATGCATTAGAGACAGCTGCATTCACGTTAAATAGGGCACCATCTAAATCCGTTGATACGACACCTTATGAACTATGGTTTGGCAAGAAACCAAAGTTGTCGTTTCTTTAAGTTTGGGACTGCGATGCTTATGTGAAAAAGTTTCAACATGAAAAGCTCGAACCCAAATCAGAGAAGTAAATCTTCATAGGACACCCAAAAGAAACTGTTGGGTACACCTTCTATCACAGATCCGAAGACAATGTCTTTGTTGCTAAGAGTGGATCCTTTCTAGAGAAAGAGTTTCTCTCGAAAGAAGTGAGTGGGAGGAAAGTAGAACTTGATGAGGTAATTGTACCTTCTCCCGGATTGGAGAGTAGTACATCACAGGAAATTGTTCCAGTGATTCCTGCACCAATTAGTGAGGAAGTTAATGATAATGATCATGAAACTTCGGATCAAGTTTCTGCTGAACGTCGTAGATCAACCAGAGTACGTTCCGCACCAGAGTGGTACGGCAACCCAGTTCTGGAAATCATGTTACTAGACCATGATGAACCTACGAACTATGAGGAAGCGATGATGAGCCCAGATTCCGCAAAATGGCTTGAAGCCATGAAATCTGAGATGGGATCCATGTATGAGAACAAAGTGTGGACTTTGGTTGACTTGCCCGATGATCGGCAAGCCATCGAAAATAAATGAATCTTCAAGAGGAAGACCGACGCAGACGGTAATATTACTGTTTACAAAGCTCGACTTGTTGTGAAAGGTTTTCGACAAGTTCAAGGAGTTGACTACGATGAGACTTTCTCACCTGTAGCGATGCTTAAGTCTGTCCGAATCATGTTAGCAATTGCCACATTTTATGAAATCTGGCAAATGGATAACGAAACTGCGTTCTTTAATGGAATTATTAAAGACGAGTTGTATATGATGCAACCAGAAGGTTTTGTCAATCCTAAAGGTGCTAGCAAATTGTGCAAGCTCCAGCAATCCATCTATGGAGTGGTGCAAGCATCTCGGAGTTGGAATATACGCTTTGATAAGTTGATCAAAGCATATAGATTTATACAGACTTGCGGTGAAGCCTGTATTTACAATAAGTGAGTGGGAGCACTACAACCTTTCTGATAAGTATATGTGAATGACATATTGTCGATCGGAAATGATGTAGAATTTTCTGGAAAGCATAAAGGAGTATTTGAAAGGAATTTTTCAAAGAAAGACCTTGGTAAAGCTGCTTACATATTAGGCATCAAAATCTATAGAGATAGATCAAGACGCTTAATTGGACTTTCACAAAGCACATACCTTGATAAGATTTTGAAGAAGTTCAAAATGGATCAGTCAAAGAAAGGGTTCTTGCCTGTTTTACAAGGTATGAAGTTGAGTAAGACTCAATGCCCGACCACTGCAGAAGATAGAGAGAAAATGAAAGTCATTCCCTATGCCTCAGCCATAGGATCTATCATGTATGCAATGCTGTGTACCAGACCTGAAGTGTGCCTTGCTATAAGTGTAGCAGGGAGGTACCAAAGTAATCCGGGAGTGGATCACTGTACAGCGATCAAAATTATCCTTAGTAATTGGATGACTAAGGAAATATTTCTCGATTATGGAGGTGATAAAGAGTTCGTCGTAAAGGGTTACGCCGATGCAAGCTTTGACACTAAATCCAGATGACTCTATGTATCAATCTGGATGCGTATTGAAAGTGGGAGCAATTAGCTAGAGTAGCTCTATGCAGAGCATTGTAGACATAGAAATTTGCAAAATACATACGGATCTGAATGTGACAGACCCGTTGACTAAACTTCTCTCACAAGCAAAACATGATCACACCTTATTACTCTTCGGTATTAATCACATAGCGACGTGAACTAGATTATTGACTCTAGTAAACCATTTGGGTGTTGGTCACATGGCGATGTGAACTATGGGTGTTATTCACATAACGATGTGAACTATCGGTATTAAATCACATGGCGATGTGAGCTAGATTATTGACTCTAGTGCAAGTGGGAGACTGAAGGAAATATGCCCTAGAGGCAATAATAAAGATGTTATTTGTATTTCCTTATATCATGATAAATGTCTTTTATTCATGCTAGAATTGTATTAACCGGAAACTTAGTACATGTGTGAATACATAGACAAAACAGTATGTCCCTAGTATGCCTCTACTAGACTAGCTCATTGATCAAAGATGGTTATGTTTCCTGGCCATAGACATGAGTTGTCATTTGATCAACGGGATCACATCATTAGGAAAATGATGTGATGGACAAGACCCATCCGTTAGCATAGCACTATGATCGTTTAGTTTTACTGCTATTGCTTTCTTCATGACTTATACATGTTCCTATGACTATGAGATTATGCAACTCCCGAATACTGTAGGAACACCTTGTGTGCTATCAAACGTCACAACGTAACTGGGTGATCATAAAGATGCTCTACAGGTGTCTCCGAAAGTATTCGTGGTGTTGGCATAGATCAAGATTAGGATTTGTCACTCCGAGTGTCGGAGAGGTATCTCTGTGCCCTCTCGGTAACACACATCACAATAAGCCTTGCAAGCAAAAGACTAATGAGTTAGTCACGAGATGATGAGTTACGGAACGAGTAAAGAGACTTGCCAGTAACGAGATTGAACTAGGTATAGAGATACCGACGATCGAATCTCGGGCAAGTAACATACCGTTTGACAAAAGGAACAACGTATGTTGTTATGCGGTTCTGACCGATAAAAGATCTTCGTAGAATATGTAGGAGCCAATATGAACATCCAGGTTCCGCTATTGGTTATTGACCGGAGATGAGTCTCGGTCATGTCTACATAGTTCTCGAACCCGTAGGGTCCGCACGCTTAACGTTTGATGACGATCGGTATTATGAGTTTATGAGTATTGATGTACCGAAGGTAGTTCGGAGTCCCGGATGAGATCAGGGACATGACGAGGAGTCTCAGAATGTCCGAGACATAAAGATTGATATATTGGACGACTATATTCGGACACCGAAAGTGTTCCGGAAAAGTTTCGGATTTATCGGGATTGCCGGAGGGGGTTACCGGAACCCCCTACGAGAGGAGATGGTCCATAGTGGGCCTAAAGGGAAAGAGAGAGGCAGCCCATAGGGATGGCCGGCGCCCCCACCTAGGGTTCCTAGTTGGACTAGGATTGTGGGGGGCGCCACCTCTCCTATTCCTTTCCCCCTTCCTTCTTTTGGTGAATCCTACTAGGAATAGGATTGCAATCCTATTCCTAGTAGGAGTCCACTCCTAGCCGCACCAGGAAGGGCCGGCCGGCCTCCCTCCCTTGCTCCTTTATATACGGGGGCAGGGGGCACCCAAAGACACACAAGTTGAATTGTTTTAGCCGTGTGCGGTGCCCCCCTCCACAGAATCACACCTCGGTCATACCGTCGCGGAGCTTAGGCGAAGCCCTGCGCCGGTGAACACATCATATCCGTCACCACGCCGTCGTGCTGACGAAACTCTCCCGTGAAGCTCAACTGGATCAAGAGCTCGTGGGACGTCATCAAGCTGAACGTGTGCTGAACGCGGAGGTGCCGTACGTTCGGTGCTTGATCGGTTGGATCGCGAAGAAGTTCGACAACATCAACCGCGTCACTTGACGCTTCCGCTCCCGGTCTACGAGGGTACGTAGACACACTCTCCCCTCTCGTTGCTATGCATCTGGTAGATAGATCTTGCGTGATCGTAGGAAAATTTTAAAATACTACGTTAACCAACAGGTACTACCGCGGGTTGGAGCGGAAGTAATTTTTTACTACCGCTTTCGGAAGCGGTACTACCGCTTGGAGCAGTACTACCGCGGCTACTTCCATGGCTACTTCCGCTCGGGACCAAAAACTCATCACAAGTCCAGCGATGGTAGGCACGGATGTAATTTTTTAGTACCGCTCGCAAGCAGTAGTACCGCTACCCTTAGCAGTAGCACCGCTACCCGTAGCGGTTTTACCGTGAGGTCAAGCGGTACTACCGCTCCGACGGTTCTTCTGACCTTTTTGCCTCCTCGCTATTGTTTTTCAAAGGGGTTCTACTGCCCTAGCGGTAGTACCGCTCCTGGAGCGGTAGTACCGCTCTGTGCGGGCTCTAAGCATAACGGTTGGATTTTTCCCCCACCTATGAAAGGGGGTCTTCTTCCCCAATGAACCTAATCCTTTGAGCTCGTGTTCTTCCCCCATTGCTGACCTTCTTAGAGCTTGCTATCTCTCAATCCCTCCATGGATTCTTGCTAGTTCTTGGGGAAAAAGAGAGAGGAGATCTAGATCCACATTTCCACCAATCACTTTCTCCTCTAGGTGAGGGGAACCCCTTGGATCTTGATCTTGGAGTTCTTGGTGTTCTCCTTCTTGTTCTTCCTCTCATTTCCCTCCCTAGCATTAGTTGCTTTGGTGGGATTTGGGAGAGAAGGACTTGGGCACTCCGTGTGCCCTTGCCATTGCATTTGGTGCATCGGTTTGAGTTCTCCACGGTGATACATGGAAGTGAAGTTTGAGAAGCTTATTACTCTTTGGTGCTTGGTACCCTTGAGCTTGTTCCTCTTGGGTGCTTGGGCGCCCTAGATGGTTGGTGGTGTTCGGAGCTCAATCATTGTGGTGTAAAGCTCCGGGCAAGCGTCGCGGTCTCAAATTAGGTTGTGGGGATCGCCCCGAGCAATTTGACGGGTTCCGGTGACCGCCCCCAAGGGTTGCCAAAGTGTACGGGTTCGGTGACCGCCCCCAAGGGTCGTCATTTGTACGGGTTTGGTGACCGCCCTCAAGGGTCCCTTAGTGGAATCACGGCATCTTGCATTGTGCGAGGGCGTGAGGAGATTACGGTGGCCCTGGTGGCTTCTTGGGGAGCATTGTGCCTCCACACCGCTCCAAACGGAGATTAGCATCCGCAAGGGTGTGAACTTCGGGATACATCGTCGTCTCCGTGTTCCTCGGTTATCTCTTACCCGAGCCCTTTACTTGTGCACTATACTTTGTGATAGCCATATTGTTTCTTGTCATATATCTTGCTATCACCTAGTTGTTTATCTTGCTTAGCATAAGTCCTTGCTAGAAATATCAAAGTCTCGTACTGTTGGTCAAGTAGGGCAGTGTTGGCGCCCGCCAGATCCTGGTTGGGTGGAGATTAATACAGACGGAGCTATCGATACGCAGGCACAAGTGGGGGGAGCTGGAGGCGTTGTACACTCTCACCTATCGTTCATGGGTGCATGGTGCAAACCTCTGCCTGGTGTTACAGATCCACTTATCGCCGAAGTACAAGCATTGCGAGAGGGAGTTATTTTTGCTCAACTCAGAGGTTTCTCGCATGTTGTTATGGAGGTTGATTATTTAGAGGTCGTAAACCTCTGGCTATCGCGTCACAACGGACGATCATTGTTGGCGTCTATCTTCGATGAAATTAGGGACAAAACTTTAGATTTTGTTTCCTTTTTGATTCAGCATACTACCAGGGACCTTAATGACTATGCGGACCTTTGTGCCAAACGAGCTACCTCCTTAGTAGTGTCAGATTGTTGAACGGACTCTTGTCCTTCTTTCCTTGTTAGCAGATTCATTGTTGATTGTTACCGAATTTCACTAATGCAATAAAGATCCCATTTTCCCTCCGTTCCTTAATATAAGGTGTATTATTTTTCCAAAAAATCAAACTTCTGTAAGTTTGACCAAGTTTATAGACAAAAATATCAATATCTAGAATACCAAATCATTATCACTAGATTCATCATGAAATATATTTTTACATTTTATATAGTTAGTATTATAAATCTTTATGTATTTTGCTACAGAGTTGGTCAAACATAGACAAGAGTTGACTTTTTAAAAAACTAATACACCTTACATTTAGGAACGGAGGGGCCGGATTTAGAAATCACCTCACAAATATGCATACATGCAATCTTTTTGGTCGTATCCAAGGTAGTCACGTCCTCATTACGAAACGATCGGATTTGACAAGTCCGGTTGTAAATGCTCTTAGGGCTTTACTTGATTTTGTCGAAAGAAAGGCCATATGATCACTAAAAAGCATTTTGGCACTACTCCTTCGTCAAACAGATGGTACTTATAATTTACCCGGTTCTTATTTATATTTTGCATAGATACCACTTTCGTGGAGGCCATCTAGAAGGCATGTGATTCCTCCCTGCAAAGTCGATCATGGCGTCTTCGCAAGGTCGATGGTGGAAACTTCCACGTATGGTCTGAGCTGCAGCTCGGAAGCAGTAACACGACACACAAATCCTGCTCAAGTGGACTTGTTGATCTCCGGGGCCTTCTAGAAGCTCGTAGCTCAAGGTGCACGTCAAGAAAAAAAGTCTTTGGGACCCCGTAGGAAAACCGATTGAAGTTTCTTTCTCTCATGCTCCAGGTGTCCGGCCCGAGCTTCCACCACTACCATGCCATGACAGCAGCACAGTGCACAGAGCACAGGTGCGCTCGAGTTTCGGATAAGCTCGGGCACGGCCGACGGTAGAAAAATGCAGAAAAAACACCCGTAGAGCAGAAACGAGTTTGGCATACGCAATGCCAACGCGGTAGCTGCGATGCGAGCAAAATCCTCCTGCCATCCCCTATAACCAAGACCGGAACCCCCCGTGCCGAATTCGGTGCGTTTCCGTGAGTTGCTGCTCCGCTGGACGAAGACGGACAGAGGGGGATCGCGCGTTCGCATCGCATATCTCACGGGTCGACGCCCGGTGCCGTACCGCTGGACGAAGACGGACAGAGGGGGATCGCGCGTTCGCATCGCATATCTCACGGGTCGACGCCCGGTGCCGTACCCGTACTCGACCGACCGACCGGTCCTGACGGCGACGACACACGCGCGGAGGCAGGACAGGTGGCGCCGCGGCTGAATCCTTGCCGCGAACACCTGGGCGATCGGGTTCCGTACGTTCCGCGTGGACTCTGCGAGGCTGGCCAGATGGCACTCCGCGGGCTAGTTCGCTCCAGCCGACGACAGGTGTCTCCCCGAGGGCGACGGCTCTCCACGGCCCTTGCACTCGCCGCGGCGGGAGCGGGACGGTCGTAAAGGAGGCGAGCGATCGTATCGAGCACGTACAGTTGTTGCGTACGCACGTTAGACATGACAGACATCTCGGGGGCCGCGCGCTGGCCGCATGTTTCGCCGGTTCGGATGTGGTGGTCGTCGGTCGCTTGCGTCGTCGGAGCGGATGGGTGCCAAGTCACGCTGCTGCTACGTCCAGCTGCCAACGATGGTGCTCACTTTCAAGACCGAGGAACGAAGCTGGGCCGAACCTTCCTTCGGCTGTCCCTTTCTCCGGATTTCTTGCTTGCTGGCTCTGGAGTGCAGGAGTACGTACGCAGCTGCTAGTGACATCCCTTTTTCTTTTTTTTCTTTCTTCTTTCTCTCCAGAAAAAAGAACGAGGGGGAGTCCGTGTAGTTTCATGCCTGCCTGCATACATCAAATGGTTGTTTACTTTAAAGATTTTTGACCGGCTTCCGTGAGTCTAGATTAAAGGCGGAAAACCATGGGGTAGATTCTTCCTTCGTCCGAAAATACTTATCATTTTTTTTACGAGAAAAACTTTCAATCTATTCATTTTTTTAACTTAATAGTACAAAGAACACTAAAGGAAATAAAAATTAGAATCGGGTCTGTTGGTCACCTAGCGATGACTATAAACACGTGAGCGAGACGAAGGTGCGTCGTCTTCATCGCCGCTCCCTCACCGGAGTAGGACAAACATTGTTGTAATAGACAGTCGGAAAGTCGTCGGTGTTAAGACTTCATAGGACCAACGCACCAGAGCAACAACCATCATCGATGAAGAAAGTCGTGATCAGAAGGATCAAACCTGTAAACATCCAAACGAAGAATAACGAACTCTGGATCCAAAAAGATTCACCGAAGACCAGCATCGACCGAATCATGTGAGATCCGACGGAGATAGACCTCCACATGACCTCTAATGATGCTAGACGCACCATCGGGACAGAGTAGAACATGTGAGACATTATTCCTACTAAGAGACATCGTCGCCGCCACACAACCCCAACAAAGACGATGAATCTAACAAGAATAAGAAAAGATTGTTGGAAATACAAGCAATTTACCATATGATTTATTAACAAATATAGTAGATAAAACATGACTATCATAGCAGAGATAAGACAAGTCATGCAATCCGATAGAGAGTATGCAAATGGCATCTGAAGTAGTCAATTTGAACAGAACATATGTAGAACATAAGCTGGAACAAGAAACTGTGGCGGGATCTTAAACCGAAAGAACATAAAGACATACGGAGCAGCGGCAAAAGCATTAGTTTTGGGGTCGACGTCCTTGTTGGCCATGTTGTCGAAGAGGTTATCGACGTTGGGGAAGAAATCGTTGTTTGGGAAGTGGTTGTCGGCGTCCATGGCTTCCGTGATGAAGAAGTCAGTAGTCGCGCAGAGCGCTCCTCAAAAATCTTATCATCCTTCTCCCGTATATGACTCGAAGTGGTGGGGTTTCGGAGGCCTACTGTCCCGCTCAGAGCTTGAAACTCGATGGTAAGAGAAAGATGATGTTCTGGTGTGTCTCTCTGGAGTGGAGCGATGTAATGCTCAGGATGGGACTATATCTCCTACGCGTCGAGGCACGACTTAAAGATATAAGCCCATTCTGGAATGATCGCAAGTTTGGTACCTTTGCACATCTCATGTAAAAATAGGGATGGAAAACTGAAAAGATAGTTGGCTTACACTCGCCACGTCACACAAATACATTACATGTTCAAACATCATTCAGATAAACATCACAACCCATCTAAAGGTAAGATCCAAATGACAAGATATCAAACATAACATTAAACCACAGGTCTAGATCGAATCCTAGTAGAAGCTCTACTGATCAACCGGATAGTTCACGTAGTAACGGCTACGCTCCTCGTCGTACTCCCGGTCTAGCTCAGTGCCATCGCCTGTGTAGCTCACCATCGTACCTGCATCTGGTGTGTTGAAGTAACTGTGAGCCACAGAGGACTCAGCAATCCCGTTCCCGGGTAACACGACTATTTAAGCCTTGGGTGTGGAACAAGGCTGAAGAAAGAACAAGAGTCTGCAGCAGCACTAGCCTAGCTTACGTAAAAGAGAGCGAGAAGAGAAGGTTCCTCGGTCGAGAGATGATCACGAAGTGATCCTAAACTAAATCAAGTCAAACATAACCCCACCGTGTTCACTTCCCGAATCCCTTTCGGAAAATGACCGTCACGGTACACACGCGTGGTAGTGTATTGAAACAAGGTGTCAAGTTTTCTGCAACCGGATATTAACAAGCTCCCATCTGCCACATAACCGCGGGCACGGCTTTCGAAAGTTCATAACCCTGCAGGGGTGTTCCAACTTGGCCCATGACAAGCCCACGATCCGCGGAGTCGCAACTCCAAAGTGGGAAGGCCCGAGTATTCTCGGAATCCCGTGCTCAAGATAATCCGACTAAGGTAAGGCTAATCCAGCAAATCCTCCCGGCGTGCCGACACCCTGATAGTAGCCGCGCATATCTAGTCTCAGGCCACGACCGGATGGGCGATGCTACAGGTTTTTACCAGACCTTGAGTTTCCTCGAGGTGGCCCTGCAGGACCCCCAGTTCGAACCAACACTCATGTGAAGCACTGGCCCGGGGTTGTTGATTAAGAAAGAGGGTTAATTACTCCCTATGCAAGTTATTTCAGTTATTAGGCAAATAGTACCAATGTTGGGACTTGCTGGAAAAGACTTAGCACTTAGCGGTTTATCGAGGGGGTCTCATAACCCCAACCGTGTGAGGAACGCATAATCAAGGAACATAACACCGATTTATACGGTTCCTAGCGGCATGAGTGGAACAAAACACCAAGCAAAAGGCTTAGCGTTCCACCCATTGCCAATATATAGATGATTTCATTTAATAATTAATATAGTGTGATATCCCAACAAGCTTCAACAAGAAGCAAGAATCTTCAATCTTCACCTGCAGCTAACAATGCTATAAGAGGGGCTGAGCGAAGCCTACGTATAGCCAATCAATGGTTTGCATAGGTAGGGTGGTTAAACAGGTTCATGGTTACAATAGGAGGCTGACAGGAAAAACACGGGCATCGAGGCAAAACTATAGATTGAGACTTCTAGCAATAGGCAAAGATAGTAATGTTATCGGGGTTTGGTCATCTTGCCTGAAGAGTTGTCGATGGGATCGTAAGAGGGGTCCTCGTTCTCAACCTTGGTAGTAACCTCGTGCTCGTACTCGTACTCGGTCTCAGCTTCCGGCTCTACTCAAACACAAGAACACAAGGCAACGAATCAAACAAGATGCAATGCGCAGAAAAATTACTAGATGCATGACTGATGCACTATGGAAGCAAAACAGATGCACTATGGAAGCACAGAAAGTCTACTTAGGAAGCACAGTGTTACAGCACAAAAATATGCATCAAGCAAAATTCTTCAAAACATGATAACAATAGGATAATATGAATCTACATGCAAAATCACACAAGTTTCATATAGGACTTGCTCAAAACGGAGCTACGGGCTAAAAGTTACACCCGAAACAATAAACATGCACAAGCTGAAAATTACAGCCACATAGCAACTTCGGAGCAATAGATAAATGACCTACAGCACTCAAACATCATGTCAAGGAGCATGGACATAAACTAGACATATCCTACAACAAACAATTCCATTGGAGCATCCCCAAAGGAGCCATGAATCAATAGCAACAAGCTATGACATATTGAACTTGACAACAAAAACCTGACAGCAGTAATTTGTTGCAACTTGGGAGCAAGAATTAAATATGCTACAGCCACTCAAATAAGCATGTGAGAGCATGAATGGATAGCCAACAATATATACAACAAGGAATCATCAAGAGTCACTCCAAAACTATCATGGGTTTGCCTAGAACAACAAGCAAATATGGCATCTGGAAACTACAGATTCCAGACTTAGTGAAATTTCACTAAGTGTTAAAACAGCAGTTTCATCATGGCATCTTTGAGAGCAAGTTTAAGTCACCTCAAAGCAAAGCATGGCAAGTGGTAAGCACCACAACAAAGTACACATGATGGTGAATCCAAAACATCTAAGCATGCATCAAGGGGACAAACACATCAATAGCAACGAGTTCCTCTACGAGGCATCTCGTAACAAGTTTAATGAAATAACAGCCACATAGCACTTTGCAAAGGAGATAAGCATGGCAAGATCAAATCTATCATGCAAGCTAAAGCAACTAACATGTAGAGCATATCATGACGAACACGCGGACATATCATTTGCATCATTTGGATAAACATGCACCAAGTTATCACATTGCAAAGATGGCATGAAAACAACAACAAACAGCAGTTTTTAACAATTAGCACTCTTGCAACAGATATTTAAGCATATAGATGATCTCAAACATGCATGGCACAATGGAACAAAATGTAGTACAAGTCTCCACGAACATTTTGACATATCATTTGTTCAAAACGGACCATCACACAAAAAGTTATCCATGTTTTAAAACTGCATTAGACAACAAAATATCTACAGACTTAGCAGAAAAAAAAACTACCTCAGTCAACGCGGATCTGGATCTGGAAGTCAAGTGGGCCTCGCGGAGCGGATCGGACCGGGATCCGCGGATCGGGCTGGGGGGCGGAGCGGACCCGGCGAAGCGGCCTACGGGCTAACGGGCCCCGCGGCCCGCTAGGGTTCGGCGATGGAGACGGCAGATCGGGGGATCCTCCCGATCCCCGATCGGAGGTGGCGGCGGCTGGCTGGGCCTCGGCCCGGCTCGCGCGGGAGGCGGAGGAGGCCCGGAGGGCGCGCTGCAAGGCCTAGGGTTCGGCCCGCGGCGCTGACCTGGCCCAGGCGGCGGCTGGCGATTGGATCGGTTGGGAGGAGATCGATCGGGATCCCTCCCCGATCCCGAGCGGCGGCGGCGTCGGTAGCTTGGGCGGCCGGCGAGGGAGGAGGGTCCGGCGGGGTGCGGCGGCCTCGGCCGGCGAGGTGGCGGCGCCGGCCGGCGGGGGGCGGCGGAGACGAGGGGCGCCGGCGGTGAGGGCGTCCCGCGGCGGCCAGGTGGCCGGAGAAGGCGGCGACGGCGGTCTTCCGGCGAGCTCCTCCGGTGGGGCTCCGGCGAGCTCCGGCCGGAGTAGAGGAAGATGGCTGGAGGAAGGGGATGAAGGCTAGGGCTTTATTTTGGGGCAAAAATTGGGGAAGATGGACAAATATATAGGCACAAGGAGCTAGGGTTGTCCAAATGAGGTGTGGTTTTCGGCCACGCGATCAGAATTGGATGGCCTAGATGAAGGGAGGGGTTTGGGTTGGTTTGGTGGGCTGTTGGAGGGGTGTCTTGGGCCTCAAAGAGGGGGTACTTTCAGCCCACGAGAATAACTGTTGGGGTAGCAAACGAACTCCAAACGCGACGAGATTTGACAGGCGGGTTACACACACCAAAACAACAACACACGACAAGTCTCACGCCAAACCGGAAACGTTACACGTCCAAATACCAAAGTAGGCCTAGGGGATGCCACGGACACGTGAGAGAGCTCCGGAACTCGAAACGGACAACGGAAAGAAATGAATGAGACCGGATGCAAACGACAACACAAATGCAATGCAATGCACATGACTACATGATATGAATGAATGCACACACGCAACGCGACAAAACGACGAAAACCCGAAAAGACAAAGAACCCGAAATGGAATAGATGAAGCCAAAGATATATATATTGCCCAAAAGGGAAAGTATTACATCCGGGGCATTACAAACTCTCCTCCACTACAAAAAGATCTCGTCCCGAGATCTAGGACTCGAAAAAGGAAGGGTACTCGGAACGAAGATGATCTTCTCGTTCCCACGTAGCTTCTCAGTCGGTATGGTGTGACCACTTGACTTTCAAGAATTTGATGGACTTGTTGCGGGTCTTGCGCTCGGTTTCTTTGAGAATAGCAACATGATGCTCTCAGTAAGACAAGTCTTGTTGAAGATCAATCTCTTCAAACGGAATCATGCGTTCAGGAGTCTTGAAGCACTTGCGGAGTTGAGACACATGAAACACATCATGAACATTGGCGAAGTTGGAAGGGAGCTCAAGTTGATAGGCTAGATCGCCTCTTTTGCCAAGGATCTTGAAAGGCCCGATGTATCTAGGAGCAAGCTTCCCTTTGATACCGAATCTTTGGGTTCCTTTCATCGGAGAAACACGGAGATAGACATGATTCCCAATGTTGAAGGCCAAATCACGATGCTTGCCGTCATAGTAGCTCTTCTGACGCGACTGAGCGGCCTTGAGATTCTCACGTATGACTTTGCACATTTCTTCGGCTTCTGAGATCAAGTCATTGCCAAGAAGTTGACGTTCACCCGTCTCGGACCAGTTGAGAGGGGTACGACACTTTCTGCCATAGAGGATTTCAAACGGAGCTTTGCCGGCACTTGCTTGGAAGCTGTTGTTGTACGAGAACTCGGCAAATGGAAGGCAATCTTCCCATTTCATGCCAAAAGATATGACACAGGCTCTGAGCATGTCTTCTAGAATCTGATTCACTCGCTCGACTTGACCACTAGTCTGAGGGTGAAAAGCAGTGCTGAACCTGATCTTAGTGCCCATGGCAGACTGAAAGGAGTCCCAGAACTTAGAAGTGAACAAACTTCCACAGTCTGAGGACATAACTTGAGGGATGCCATGTAAGGACACAATTCTGGAAGTGTACAACTCTGTCAATTGAGCTGCATTGATGGATTCTTTGACTGGAAGGAAGTGAGCGACTTTGGTAAGCTTGTCAATCACCACGAAGATAGAATCATTCCCTCTCTTGGACTTAGGAAAGCCAGTGACAAAATCCATTTCAATGTGGTCGAATTTCCACTCGGGAATAGGCAGAGGTTGGAGAAGACCGGCTGGACGTTGATGCTCTGCCTTCACTCTTCTGCAGACATCACATTCATTCACGAATTTGGCAATCTCCCTTTTCATGCGTGTCCACCAGTAAGATTGCTTGAGGTCTTGGTACATCTTGGAACTACCAGGATGAATGGAAAGGAGGGAATCATGTGCTTCTTCCATTATGAGCTTCCGGAGATCACCTTTTGGAACCACGAGTCTGCCCTCGAAGAACAAGGTATCTCTCTCATCAACGCGATAGGACTTGTATTTAGGAGTACCCTTTGCAATACCATGTTGCACTTTCTGCACCATAGCATCACTGAGTTGGGCCTCACGGACCTGATCTTCCAAGGTAGGAGCAACTTGAAGATTTGCAAGAAAACCTTGCGGAACAACTTGGAGGTTGAGCTTCCTGAATGCTTCACAAAGCTCAGGCTGGAACGGCTTGATAAGAAGGCTGTTGCAGTATGCCTTTTTGCTCAAAGCATCTGCAATCACATTCGCCTTGCCAGGTATGTATTCGATACTGGGATCATACTCTTGGATCATTTCAACCCAACGAGTCTGGCGGAGGTTCAGATTCGGCTGTGTGAAGATGTACTTCAAGCTCTTGTGATCGGTGAAGATGTCGACTTTTCTGCCCAACAGAAGGTGTCTCCACGTAATCAAAGCATGTACCACAGCTGCTAGTTCAAGATCATGTGTGGGGTAGTTCTTCTCACTTGGCTTCAGCTGACGAGAAGTGTATGCCACAATTCTCTTGTCCTGCATAAGCACACCACCAAGTCCTTGAAGAGAAGCATCACATAATACTTCGTAGGGCTTGGACTCATCTGGAGGAGTGAGAACTGGAGCAGAGACGAGCTTTTCTTTGAGAGTTTTGAATGCCACTTCACAATCTAGAGACCAGTAGTACTTGACATTCTTCTGCAGCAAGTTGGAGAGAGGCTTGGCAATCTTGGAGAAGTTCTCAACGAACCTTCTGCAATAGCTGGCAAGACCAAGAAAGCTTTGGAGTTGCTTGACATTCTGAGGAGCTTCCCAGTTGACAATTGCTTCAACTTTCTCGGGGTTTACCGCAATACCGTCAGCGGAGATGATATGGCCCAGATATAAGACCTTATCGAGCCAAAATTCACACTTGGAGAACTTGGTATAGAACTTATGTTCACGGAGCCTGTCGAGAACGAGACGGAGGTGCTTTTCGTGATCCTCTTCATTCTTGGAAAATACCAAAATGTCATCCAGATACACAAGCACAAACTCGCTGGTGTAGGGGTTGAAAATGTAGTGCATCATTCTCGAGAAGGTAGGTGGAGCATTGGCGAGACCAAAGGACATGGCTGTATACTCATATGAGCCGTAGCTCGTTCTGAAGGCAGTCTTGGGGATATCTTCTTCTTGAATGCGAATCTGGTGATAGCCCATTCAGAGATCGAGCTTAGAGAACACTTTAGCTCCTTTGAGCTGCTCGAACAGTTCGTTGATGTTGGGGAGCGGGTACTTGTTCTTTATTGTCTTCTTGTTCAATGGCCGGTAGTCGACGCAGAGGCGCTCCGTGCCATCCTTCTTCTTGACAAATAAGACACCACAACCCCAAGGAGACGTACTAGGCCTGATCAGACCCATACGCTCCTGTTCATCAAGCTGCTTCTTCAACTCCTTCAACTCTTTAGGAGAGAGCTTGTACGGACGCCGGCATGCTGTCTCAGTACCAGGCTCGAGTTCAATGACGAATTCCACTTGACGGTGTGGAGGCATGCCTGGAAGTTCTTAAGGAAAGACGTCTTGGTATTCGTTTACCACCGGAATTTGAGAGATGGCATTCATTTTGCCCTTGTCATTGAGAGAGAAAAGCCTGATTGTGTTATCCCTGGAGGCGAAGATAATCACATCATCATCGGAATGAGTAATCTTGACTTCCTTCTGTGCATAGTCAATTTGAGCATCATGCTGAGAAAGCCAGTCCATTCCGAGGATAAGGTCAATGTCGGAATTGCCAAGAACCACCGGAGAGGCCAGAAATCGATAATCACCCATGCGAATAGAAACATCCGGAGCATATATACTGGAATGCATTCGTCCCCCCGGAGAAATAACTGCTAACTCCCTTGGCAGACTTTTGGTGACGATGTTGTGCTTGGATGCAAATGGATAAGACATGAAAGAACATGAAGCACCCGAATCAAACAAAACTTTAGCAGGGATAGAGTTAACTGGAAGGTTACCCAAAATCACATCAGAAGAATTCTCCACTTGCGCTGCATTCATCAGATTCACCCTTGCTTGCTTGGGATTATGCTTGACAATAGCTGTACTGACAGGTGGAGGAGGCGGAAGGCGCCTTGGGTTGGGGCACTTGTTAGCATAGTGACCTTTCTGAGTGCACTTGTTGCAGACCACTTCTGAGAGAGGACGGAAATGAGAACCACTTGACTTGGAACCTTGAGACTGATGCTTCGACTGGTTGCTTGGGTTGGGTGGGTGGGAGAAACCACGACCACTAGAGTTCTTGTTGTTATTGTTGTAGGGAGCTCAGATCACTGGAGGAGGAGGAAGCCAAAATTTCTGTTGCTTCGCGACCACTTGAGAAGATGAGGAGGAGTGAACGGCATCTCGAATCCTCTTTTTGAAAGCCTCCATCTTGAGCCGGGCTGCCTCTTGCTTAAGCACCATGTTATAGAATTTGTCGAACTCATCAGGCTCGAACAAGGTGAGAGCAAGTTGACGTTCATCCTTGAGACCTCCGCGGAACTGATAGATCTTGCTCTTGGCATCCGGAATGTCTTGCTTGGCATAGCGGGCGAGGTTTTGGAACTTGACATTATACTGGTAGACAGTCATAGAGCCCTGCTTCAGGTTGCGGAATTGCTCACGCATACCCTCGATGACACTTGTTGGAATGTGGTGAGAGCGAAAGTCCTTGCAGAAATCATCCCAAGAGATCCCACGCCCTTCTCTGGAGTCTTTGTACTGCTGCCACCAGTCAGCTGCTTGGTCCTTGAGTTGGAAGGCTGCAAATTTCACATAGTCCTCAGGCCTTACGTTGCTGCACTCAAAATGCTTCATGATATCGGTTATCCAATCTTCAGCATCAAGAGGGTCGACACAGTAACTGAAAGCCTTTGGTTGATTGGCCAAGAACTGGTTGAGAGTAGCATGGTGCTGTTGGTTGAAGAAATTGCCTTGGTTTCCTGGAGCACCCTGATTTGCTTGATTTGCTTGCATCTGCTGCATCATCTGCATCAACATCTGGGTGTTCTGATTTGTAGTTTGCATAATCGCTCTCCAGGCCTCAGACGGAGGAGGAGGGGAAGGAGGACGATCTGGAACCTCTTCACCCCCTGGGTTAGCGTTGGGAACCCGTTTCGGAGCCATCCTGAAAGAGATGACCACCAATCAACAATTTGATTGAAAGAAGGTATAAGCTGAAACAACGGATAGAAATGCAACATAGTCTTCACAAGAATCATTCGAACAAGAGGAACGAATGAAATTCTCAGTTTAATGATAACAACAAACTTCACGAGAAGCCACATAGGGGACGAAAGGTAAATAAGAAAAACACAAGGTACAGATGGAACAAACACAAGATAGGAGCTTCGTTCGACATCTTTGTGTTGAAAGCTTATGAACGCGTTACAAAAGGGTTTTGCAATCCCCGGATCAGCATAGCCAAGGACCCTTTAAGATGCAACTCCCGATCGGAACATCGGCCATAAAACCACTTCACTCAATGTAGAACCCCGAACTCGCTAACCTGCATTCGTTGGAAGAATGCCTACGATCTACTGGATAAACCCACCTATTAATTTCCGAAAGTTTCCAGTTATGCAATCAGGTGTTGGGGATACAGTTGAAGCACCGCGCAATCAACTCTAAACCTACATCTAGCTGTATCCATCCTTCAACACATAACCAGTCTTTCTCGGAAACCATCTACCTCGGACCTTCGAAAAGCATCCACTATAGAAAGCTATGACAATACTCCCGAACTACCTCCCCAGTACTGGGTGATGTCGGGGTTCTCTTGCCACTAACCGTATAGGAGAATTTTCGATGTCGGCCGTCTTAAGTATTCTAGTACTGTCGTGATATGCTTGTGACGACAATACCCCGAAGCTCAACTCCCCCGGACACTGCCACAACCCCTAATGTCAGGAGGCATCGAGAACAATATTCTCGTCACAAGGACATCGAAACAATCCAACAATACTCGCGAGATTCCTAAAAAAAATTTGGTGCAATTTTTGAAAGTAGAAGAGGCAAGAGTAGTCGTCAGGAGTCCTCACCAGAGTGAAAGGGGATGAGAAGCAAAGAAATCCTACTCTCCGATATAAATATAGGACTCAAAACATTTTAAGTGTGTGCCTAGACTCGACCGTCAACGATTCGATCAATCAGTGGGGGCTTATAGGTCGGAGAAGGCTCTGAATACCAACTTGTAATGCCCAGGATGGGACTATATCTCCTACGTGTCGAGGCATGACTTAAAGATATAAGCCCATTCTGGGATGATCGCAAGTTTGGTACCTTTGCACATCTCATGTAAAAATAGGGATGGAAAACTGAAAAGATAGTTGGCTTACACTCACCACGTCACACAAATACATTACATGTTCAAGCATCATTCAGATAAACATCACAGCCCATCTAAGGGTAAGATCCAAATGACAAGATACCAAACATAACATTAAACCACAGGTCTAGATCGAATCCTAGTAGAAGCTCTACTTATCAACCGGATAGTTCACGTAGTAACGGCTACGCTCCTCGTCGTACTCCCGGTCTAGCTCAGTGCCATCGCCTGTGTAGCTCACCATCGTACCTGCATCTGGTGTGTTGAAGTAACTGTGAGCCACAGAGGACTCAGCAATCCCGTTCTCGGGTAACACGACTATTTAAGCCTTGGGTGTGGAACAAGGCTGAAGAAAGAACAAGAGTCTGCAGCAGCACTAGCCTAGCTTACGTAAAAGAGAGCGAGAAGAGAAGGTGCCTTGGTCGAGAGATGATCACGAAGTGATCCTAAACTAAATCAAGTCAAACATAACCCCACCGTGTTCACTTCCCGAATCCCTTTGGGAAAATGACCGTCATGGTACACACGCGGGTAGTGTATTGGAACAAGGTGTCAAGTTTTCTACAACCGGATATTAACAAGCTCCCATCTGCCACATAACCGCGGGCACGGCTTTCAAAAGTTCATCACCCTGCAGGGGTGTTCCAACTTGGCCCATGACAAGCCCACGATCCGCGGAGTCGCAACTCCAAAGTGGGAAGGCCCGAGTATGCTCGGAATCCCGTGCTCAAGATAATCCGACTAAGGTAAGGCTAATCCAGCAAATCCTCCCGGCGTGCCGACACCCTGATAGTAGCCGCGCGTATCTAGTCTCAGGCCACGACCAGATGGGCGATGCTACAGGTTTTTACCAGACCTTGAGTTCCCTCGAGGTGGCCTTGCAAGACCCCCAGTTCGGACCAACACTCATGTGGAGCACTGGCCCGGGGTTGTTGATTAAGAAAGAGGGTTAATTACTCCCTATGCAAGTTATTTTAGTTATTAGGCAAATAGTACCAATGTTGGGACTTGCTGGAAAAGACTTAGCACTTCGCGGTTTATCGAGGGGGTCCCATAACCCCAACCGTGTGAGGAACGCATAATCAAGGAACATAACACCGGTTTATACGGTTCCTAGCGGCATGAGTGGAACAAAACACCAAGCAAAAGGCTTAGCCTTCCACCCATTGCCAATATATAGATGATTTCATTTAATAATTAATATAGTGTGATATCCCAACAAGCTTAAAAAAGAAGTAAGAATCTTCAATCTTCACCTGCAGCTAACAATGCTATAAGAGGGGCTGAGCGAAGCCTATGTATAGCCAATCAATGGTTTGCATAGGTAGGGTGGTTAAACAGGTTCATGGTTACAATAGGAGGCTGACAGGAAAAACATGGGCATCGAGGCAAAACTATAGATCGAGACTTCTAGCAATAGGCAAAGATAGTAATGTTATCGGGGTTTGGTCATCTTGCCTGAAGAGTTGTCGATGGGATCGTAAGAGGGGTCCTCGTTCTCAACCTCGGTAGTAACCTCATGCTCGTACTCGTACTCGGTCTCAGCTTCCGGTCTACTCAAACACAAGAACACAAGGAAACAAATCAAACAAGATGCAATGCGCAGAAAAATTACTGGATGCATGACTGATGCACTATGGAAGCAAAACAGATGCACTATGGAAGCACAGAAAGTCTACTTAGGAAGCACAGTGTTACATCACAAAAATATGCATCAAGCAAAATGCTTCAAAACATGATAACAATAGGATAATATGAATCTACATGCAAAATCACACTAGTTTCATATAGGACTTGCTCAAAACGGAGCTACGGGCTAAAAGTTACACCCGAAACAATAAACATGCACAAGCTGAAAATTACAGCTACATAGCAACTTCGGAGCAATAGATAAATGACCTACTGCACTCAAACATCATGGCAAGGAGCATGGACATAAACTAGACATATCCTACAGCAAACAATTCCATTGGAGCATCCCCAAAGGAGCCATGGATCAATAGCAACAAGCTATGACATATTGAACTTGACAACAAAAACCTGACAGCAGTAATTTGTTGCAACTTGGGAGCAAGAATTAAATATGCTACAGCCACTCAAATAAGCATGTGAGAGCATGAATGGATAGCCAACAATATATACAACAAGGAATCATCAAGAGTCACTCCAAAACTATCATGGGTTTGCCTAGAACAACAAGCAAATATGGCATCTGGAAACTACAGATTCCAGACTTAGTGAAATTTCACTAAGTGTTAAAACAGCAGTTTCATCATGGCATCTTTGAGAGCAAGTTTAAGTCACCTCAAAGAAAAGCATGGCAAGTGGTAAGCATCACAGCAAAGTACACATGATGTTGAATCCAAAACATCTAAGCATGCATCAAGGGGACAAACACATCAATAGCAACGAGTTCCTCTACGAGGCATCTCGTAACAAGTTTAATGAAATAACAGCCACATAGCACTTTGCAAAGGATATAAGCATGGCAAGATGAAATCTATCATGCAAGCTAAAGCAACTAAGATGTAGAGCATATCATGACGAACACGTGGACATATCATTTGCATCATTTGGATAAACATGCACCAAGTTATCACATTGCAAAGATGGCATGAAAACAACAACAAACAACAGTTTTTAACAAGTAGCACTCTTGCAACAGATATTTAAGCATCTAGATGATCTCAAACATGCATGGCACAATGGAACAAAATGTAGTACAAGTCTCCACGAACATTTTGACATATCATTTGCTCAAAACGGACCATCACACAAAAAGTTATCCACGTTTTAAAACTGCATCAGACAACAAAATATCTACAGACTTAGCAGAAAAAAACTACCTCAGTCAACGCGGATCTGGATCTGGAAGTCAAATGGGCCTCGCGGAGCGGATCGGGTCGGGATCCGCGGATCGGGCTGGGGGGCGGAGCGGACCCGGCGAAGCGGATAGGGCGAAGCGGCCTACGGGTTAACGGGCCCCGCGGCCCGCTAGGGTTCGGCGGTGGAGACGGCAGATCGGGGGATCCTCCCGATCCCCGATCGGAGGTGGCGGCGGCTGGCTGGGCCTCGGCCTGGCTCGCGCGGGAGGCGGAGGAGGCCCGGAGGGCGCGCTGCTAGGCCTAGGGTTCGGCCCGCGGCGCTGACCTGGACCAGGCGGTGGCTGGCGATTGGATCGGCTGGGAGGAGATCGATCGGGATCCCTCCCCGATCCCGAGCGGCGGCGGCGTCGGTAGCTTGGGCGGCCGGCGAGGGAGGAGGGTCCGACGGGGTGCGGCGGCCTCGGCCGGCGAGGTGGCGGCGCCGGCCGGCGGGGGGCGACGGAGACGAGGGGCGCCGGCGGTGAGGGCGTCCCGCGGCGGCCAGGTGGCCGGAGAAGGCGGCGGCGGCGGTCTTCCGGCGAGCTCCTCCGGCCGGGCTCCGGCGAGCTCCGGCCGGAGTGGAGGAAGATGGCTGGAGGAAGGGAATGAAGGCTAGGGCTTTATTTTGGGGCAAAAATTGGGGAAGATGGACAAATATATAGGCACAAGGACCTAGGGTTGTCCAAATGAGGTGTGGTTTTCGGCCACGCGATCAGAATTGGATGGCCTAGATGAAGGGAGGGGTTTGGGTTGGTTTGGTGGGCTGTTGGAGGGGTGTCTTGGGCCTCAAAGAGGGGGTACTTTCAGCCCACGAGAATAACTGTTGGGGTAGCAAACGAACTCCAAATGCAACGAGATTTGACAGGCGGGTTACACACACCAAAACAACAACACACGACAAGTCTCACGCCAAACCGGAAGCATTACACGGCCAAACACCAAAGTAGGCCTAGGGGATGCCACGGACACGTGAGAGAGCTCCGGAACTCGAAACGGACAACGGAAAGAAACGAATGAGACCGGATGCAAACGACAACACAAATGCAATGCAATGCACATGACTACATGATATGAATGAATGCACACACGCAACGCGACAAAACGACGAAAACCCGAAAAGACAAAGAACCCGAAATGGAATAGATGAAGCCAAAGATATATATATATATATATATATATATATATATATATATATATATATTGCCCAAAAGGGAAAGTATTACATCCGGGGCATTACAAGCGACCACTCTTTTATAGGCACATGAGAAGGAGGTGAAAGGGCAGCAACGGGAGATGAAACAATGAGAAGGAGACAAAGTGAGCAGCCAGCAACCAAAAGGAAGCTCCGTTCGCATTCAATTTCCAATATAGCAAAAATATTTTCAGCTCCCGTGTGACCTTTCATATACCAGTCGTGTGCAGAAAAAATTCAGACAACAACTCGGCTTATTCCCGCAATTGCTGCATGGCGTGGCGAGGCGGGTGACGAAGGAGCGCGCGTGAATATCTCTCTTGTTCTGATGCTCATAAATGTGGGGAAACATCCTCCCTTATAAGGAGGTCCCACTCCTACCAAACTAGCAATTTGAGACTAAACTTTAGTCCCACCTCTTGTCTTACACGAATGTGCTAAGTGGGCCTCTAGGATTTATTAGGAATTCCGAAATGGCTATTGGGCTGGCCCGAAATTGACCAATTTCCAGCAACCCCCCACTAGATCCCAGAGGCACACAAAGTTAGCATTTAGTTCCAAAACACTGTTTTACATACCAGTACTACAGTGGAGACTGTTAAGTTGAACTTCCACCTGCAACTCTATGCTACACTAGTAAGCGACTTGAACTATGGACTAGGCCTTGAACTACAAGTTTCCTGCAAATCTAGCTTCACACAAAACCTTGACCGATACTAGGCTACCGTGGGACTTCACCGCGGGTGGGGCTTATGTGTCATACTCCGAGAACTTTCATGATTTTACTAGAGAAAATCCTACTCTCATAGATTGCGATGTTTAATAATCAGACTCATATAGGCGTGTTCTTCAAATGATATTATGCAGGACAACATCTCTGCTTAGATAAGCTACTTAGAACACATTAAGATATACAACAACCTACCATGTAGATTAGGAGAGTATTGCATCTTCATGGAGTAGTATTGTTAATAGTAAGTACACTCTCCTCTGAGTTGACCAACAGCTTGTCTTCCACATCTAATTCACGGGATCTTCGATCACATATACTAGGTTACCACTGTGAACAACCCATATTGTGGGTCCCATATCCATTTCCTTCGATGCATTATCTATCACATTATGTGATAGACCCTTAGTAAAAGGATCTGCCAGATTTTTGGATGCTTGCATATATTTCAATGCAATACCTCCAGAGTTGAGATCGGTATACAACTATAACTTGAAAGTACAACCTTTTCCCCCTTTCCCCTCCCCCCGCGCCGCCCCTCTCGGGCGACCCACCTCCCGCCGGTGTAGCCCCTCCTTCCCCCTCCCCTCTCGCCGCCGCATAAGGCTGGCACCAGGCAAGACCGTGGCACAGCTGGGGACTGTTGCGGCGGGGCCTCTGCTGCTTCGATTTTTGCTGGAGGGCGTTGGATCTAGGATGGCGGCCCCTACTGTGAGGCCCCTATACTCTGTGGCGAGTGGCGGGGCTGGCATGGTGCCGACGATCTAGTCGGGCGGCCGGCGGACCTCCTGTGGACTAGCGCCTGGCGTGGCAGCTCTGGCGGTTGGCCTATGTCTTTTGCCCCGTCGCGGTGTGCTTCTCTCCTGCTGGTTCCTGGCGGCGCCGGTGTGGCTTGCCGAGTCCCTCGCTTCAGGCGAAGCTGATGGAGGAGATCCAGCTTGGGGGAAACCCCCTAGGCCGGCTCCAGCCATCCGCACCACCAATGATGCCCAAGGGCGCCACTTTTTCTTCCTGGAGACGTCGATCAAGGTTTGCTCCTCCACTCCGCTCCTCCACGCCTCTCGGGTGAAAACCCTAACTTTGGTGGGCGTCGGCGGCGGTCTTGACGCCGCTACCTTCCCGAAGGCGTCGCCTTAAGGGCTAGGTGGTGGTGGGCATTGTGTGGGGTCATTGACACTGTTGGTGGCGTGCTCTTCCTCGTCCAAGCCTTTGCTTTTCTTCCGGCGTGTACTGGCCGTGGGCAGTTTTGCTTGCCTTGCTCTGGTGGAACCTCATCGGCAGAATTGGTGTGTTCTGATCCGCCCCTTAATTAGGATGTTTCGGCGGCTTCCATCCATGTGCATGGGAACTTTCCATTCTTCAACGGTGCATCACCTTGCAATCCAGGTGAGGAGGTTGTGGCCACCTTCAGAGATGGAGCTGGATGGTTGTGCCTTGACGAGGCCCATAGTGTTTGGTGATGGCATGTCATGTAGGTGCATCTTCACTCCTGTACAAAGCTATTTTTACTTCTGTCCCTGTTTAGTCGTGTAGGAGGACCTCAACTTCTTCAGCTTTGCATTTCATTGTAAGATCCTTCCTGTGTGAAGTGTTCGAGGCTTTGTAAGCTGCTTTCTAGCGCCTCTGTATCTTGCCGCTTGATGTTTGTGATCTTTATTGTATGTTGCTATTGTATCCTGGCCGGTTGATAATTTTGTTAATTCAAATTCAGACTAGGCTAGCGTCCGACTCGGGCTCGGTTGCGTCTTTTCTCTAAAAAATAACTCTGGAGTTTCTCATTTTCCGGACACACTTTAATCTTCTCCAAACATGCCTTGATGACTTCATCTTATCCTTTGAGCTTCTCACTTTCATGATCACAGTTTGCTTCTCGCAGTTCATAAGGATACTCGATACATGTTTCTCAATAACTGACAAGTCATTCAAGAGTCGATGAAGCCAATTTGCATCGACCGTAGCTGTATCAAGGGTTGCGAGTTCTGCTTCCATTGTTGAGCTCGTTAAGATGGTCTGCTTGCAAGACTTCCAAGAAACATCGCCACCTCCTTGAGTGAAGACATATCCGCTCGGGGGCTTTATCTCATTGGATCTGAGATCCAGTTTGAGTCACTATACCCTTCAAGCACCTTTGGGTACCCAGTGTAGTGAGTTCCATAATTCATAGTTGTCGGATTCAGGGCTCCGCAAAACCCGTTAAGTTCGAACATAGGGGCGTGAACGAAGATCTCTCCCACTCACGTCTACCTAGCGCCTCACTCTCGTCTCAGTGGGAGGATTCAAGCAAACGACAGACAGAACACACAAGAGTTTATCCAGGTTTGGGCCACCGCATAGTGTAAGACCCTACTTCCTGCTTTGGTGGATTAGCCTCAGGCGAGCTGGGATACAAGCTAGTATAGTGGTTCCTGAGCTCAGGAGGTGAGCTCAGGAGGGTCAGGAGGAAAGTGTTCTTGCTCCTTGCGTGGTGGCAGAGTGTATCAGTCGATCCCCTTCACAGGGGGAGTTCAAACTATTTATATAGGCGGCCACGGTCCTCTTCCCCCGAAATGTTTAGGCGGGAAGGGATCCCACAACGGCCATTTTTGAGCGGGAACACAAGGACATTCCTACCCTAAAAAAAGCAGTCTTGGCCTGCAAAAGGATCAGGCGATGACGCGGTGGTGGGCTCGACGATGACATCCTCCTTGTCGTCCTTGCGGTCTTCGGTCTCGTTGCACCAATGGGGAAACCTCTGCCCCGCTCCTCGGGAACTTGCGGCTGCGCTGTCCCCCTTACACCGAAATGGTAACTGCGCCGCTAGCGCACGCTGGCACCTGCTGGCACCTGTCGGCGCGATGCATCACTGCTGATATCACTGCCTCCTCCTGAGGCAGGCTTGGCCTTGGATTCTCCGCCCCTCCGGAGCACCTTGCTGAGGCTGCTCCTGAGGAGGTCTCGACATCGTTCTCCTCACGAGGCTTGGCTCCCTCGCGAGGGTCTTGGGCAGCTGGTTGATCAGCTGGGCCGTACCAGGCCGTAGTAGGAGCTCGTGGCGGCCCGCTGACAGGCAAGTCTGGGTACCCTGGTTCCCATTATGCCGACAGTAGGCCCCGGGCCCAAGGCACGCATGGAGTTGGCTTCGGGGCGAAGCCTTAGTCGAGGACGAAGCGCCGCGGGCCCCAAAGGCTGCGGGCCAGGATGGCATGCGGCGGTTGGATGGGACGTGGGCGGCCCCGCCCCCACGCAGTCTTGGTAGTCGTGCGCCTTGCTAATCGCATGACCGGTAGGGCTTCTTGCTGCCTCCTCTGCTTTCTGCCATCCAATCGCTCCCTTTCTTCACTTGCCTTCTCTGCCCCTTCCCCTTTGCTGTCATGCCGTGCAAGGCGAAGAAGAGGGGGGATGGCGAGCCTGCCGCGTCGCCGCCGGTGCTGGAGCCGGCACTAGGCCGCTCCGCCATAGTGAACCAGGAGGGTCTGGACAAGGTGCATCGCGCCTTGGCCGATGCATCTGACGAGTGGGGGCTGACCCGGTTCTGGCTTGCTTCCCGACCGGTGGGAGAGCTTGGTGCCAACGATATCCAGCTTTATCTCCATGCTATCTTCGGGGGTCTCCTTCCCCCTTTCTCCGCCTTCTTCTACGCAGTGCTCACGCATTACCAGATTCAGGCGTTACACCTGGACCCTGGGTCCATCATCCTGCTTTCTGGCTTCGCGTTCCTGTGTGAAGCTTTCATTGGCGTTTCCCCTTCTGCGGCCTTGCTTCACCACTTCTTTGCCCTCTCCTTGGTTGACACGGGGCAGCGCTCGGGGTGCGTGTCGTTGTGCGTGGTGGAAGCGACTGCTGCCTCCGGAATTGACTTCTCGCTTCACCCAACCACAGAAGGGTTTCGTCGCCAATGGGTGTTTGTTGACGCCGCCGCGTACAGCCCCCAATTCCATCTTCCTAATGCACCGGCGGTGCCGAACTCGGGCTGGGGGCATGAGGCCCTTTCAGATCCACGAGCGGAGCCAGTAATGTGCTGACTGGCCAACCTGAGGAGAAGCGGATTGACCCTGGCGATGGTGGTGAGGGACTTCCTTGTCCTCCGTGTCGCCCCACTCCAGCGCCATTCCTGCCCCATGTGGGTTCTTGATGATCACGCACGTCTTCAGCGGAAGCAGCTCCCTCCTGATAGCTTCAGGGGCTGATGCGGCTGCTCGTCGGTGGAGTGCCTGAAGCTCGCCCTGGTTCCACGATTCCCTTGTACTTGGCTCCTGTAGCCGGAAGGGCTCTTGCTGAAAGGATGCCCTGCTTCGATGCGTGGGGGATGATCCCGGGAGGCACCCCCAATCCTCGTGACGATTCCTCGGTGGTTTCCGGGCTCGCGAGCCCGTCCTTCCCTTCCGGGGCGGACGCACCTGGTGGTGCCCCTGGCCTGGGGTCGACTCCGTCCCTAGAGCGAGTGGACGAAGCTCAGGCATCGGTGTGGGCGGAGGTGGCGGAAGGTGCTGAGGCGCCGCTGGCTCCTGAAGCAACCGAGGGGGAGGCGTAGCGGCCTCCGGTCGAGGTGAGTCTGGGAAGCGCCACATCAGGGAGCGGGGCGCCAGCCACGGGCGCCTGCTGCGACCTTGCTCCGGGACTAGGCATATCTGCCTCAAGCAGCCTCCAGTCGTCCTTCGCGACGCTAGGCAAGAGGCGGAGGTTGAGGAGCGTCTTCGGCCCTGCCCCGAGGGCCCTGAAGAGGATGAAGCTGACTGTACCAAGCAGGTGTGTGTCCTTCAGTTCTTCCTATCTTTCCCAATGCGGCTCTGCTGACCCCTTGCTCCGCAGGGTCTCTTGCGATTTGTCCTCACGCTGCTCGATGAGGCCCGCAGAAGCCTCCGCCTGCATACCTCCTCCGGACCATGCCGTGCCTTCGGGAGGCCTCCCGCGAGCTCTTGAAGCCGCACCCAGATTTTGCTGTGTAGGTCGTGCTCCCAGCCCCCGAGCGTTTCGGGGGCAAGGCAACTCTTGGCACATCGGGAGCCCGCTCCGTGTCCCGGTGTAGGATCGAAGAAGTAGGTCTAGAGGGGGGGGGGTGAATAGACTACTTGACAAGATAAAAAATCTGCCTTTTGGTTGTGCAAAGTTTTAGGCAGTTTTGCAATTAAGATCAAGTCAAGTAACAAACTACACATGCAATTCTAGAGTATGGGCAGCGGAAAGTAAATTGCATATATAGTAAATGGAAGTGGAGAAGATCAAACGCAGTTTGGTGACACGGAGATTTTTGTCGTGGTTCCGATAGGTGGTGCTATCGTACATCCACGTTGATGGAGACTTCAACCCACGGAGGGTAACGGCTGCGCGAGTCCACGGAGGGCTCCACCCACGAAGGGTCCACGAAGAAGCAACCTTGTCTATTCCATCACGGCCTACGCCCACGAAGGACTAGCCTTACTCGGGGTAGATCTTCACGAAGTAGGCGATCTCCTTGCCCTTACAAACTTCTTGGTTCAACTCCACATCATCAAGACGGAGGCTCCCAAGCGACACCTAACCAATCTAGGAGGCACCACCCCCCAAAAGGTAATAGACGGTGTTGATGGTGATGAACTCCTTGCTCTTGTGCTTCAAGTGATAAACTCCCCAACACTCAACTCTCCTCACTGATATGGCTGTGGTGGAAGAAAGGTTTGAGTGGAAAGCAACTTGGGAAGGCTAGAGATCAAGTTTCATATGGTGGGAATGGAATGGCTTGATCTCAACACAAGGGTAGGTGGTTCACTTCTCAGAAAGTGTATGGTAGAAGTGGTGGTACTTTCTGATGGCTCTCCTCACGAATGAGGAGGGGGTGGAGGGGTATATATAGCCTCCACACAAAATCCAACCGTTACACACACATTTGACCAATCTCGGTCAGACCGAAGTGAAAACTCGGTCAGACCGAAAGTTCAAATATAGTGAACGTTGGGATTTTCGGTGGGACCGAAAATACCATCTCGGTGAGACCGAAAGTGTATCTGATATGAACGTTGGAGATTTCGGTGAGACCGAGAAAGAAAACTCGGTTGGACCGATTTGAGAAAGAGTAGGAACATGCCAGAATCGGTTTGACCGAAAATGAATTATCGGTGCGACCGATTTGAGTCAAGACAGAACCTTGCCCATTTCGGTGAGACCGATAATGCAAACTCGGATATTCCGATATGATGTGAAATGGTTACAGAAGGTTGGCAGTTCAGTTTCGGTGAGACCGATCTCAAACTCGGAATGACCGATTTTTCTAGGGTTTGGAATATGGCAGAAGTGGTTCATCTCGGTGGGACTGATTTGAAAGAATCGGTGTGACCGAGATGTTAGGGTTTGGAATATGGCAGAAGTGGTTCATCTCGGTGGGACAGAGTTGGTTTAACCGAGATTACTTATGGGTGTGTGTTAAGTAGTGAATAGTGCTGATAGTTGAGGGAGTTAGATCACCAAGCACTTGAGCAACCAGATCATCAACACAACCTCATCCCCTTTTGATAGTATTGGCTTTCCTATGGACTCAATGTGATCTTTGATCACTAAACCAGAAATGGAGTCTTGAGCTTTTGCCAATGCTTGCCTTAGCATTTGAGGGGTCCACTTCTTCAGTCATCTTGCCATATCAATGTGATTGGGTTTCCTGAAACATACTTGATAAAAGTATTAGTCCAACCACAAAGTATGTTGTCATTAATTACCAAAACCACCCAGGGAGCAAATGTGCTTTCAATCTCCCCCTTTTTGGTAATTGATGGCAACACACTGAAATTATATTGAACGAGACATCAAAGCTTATTGAAAGAAAGACAGTATTATCATGAAAGCTTTGACAAGCATGTAGTACACAAGCTCCCCCTACAAGTGTGCATGATTTTCATAGTTTATGGTTTTGGACTACCACAAGCACACAAGAGAGATAAGCAAGATGTGTTACATGCAGCTTGGCTATATGCATCAGAGCAGAAGAAAAAGGAAGTGAGTGATAATGCATATGTGCATGGTGATTTCTTGCAAACAAGTATTTACAAGCAAGTCACCATCATGCACATTCTGCAAGATGCATATACTTACCTTGAGGTTCCTTGGCACTTGTACCTGAAGGGATAAACTTGAGAAAACAAGGTTAGATAACACAAGAGTATTCCTTCAACCAACTGCAAGAACATCAAGAGTACCAAGCCAGGGAGGACATGTATAAAGAGTGTCTCATATTGAGCACAGGCTTGAATCAGCAAACATGTCTCCGAAGCTAAAAGATTTTCAATGAACTCAGAGAGATTTTGCTTTTCATAGGATATCAATTGTGAAGATTCCTCTAAGTCTTCTCCCCTTAAGCTAAAAGATTTCATGAGATACCAATTGTGAATAAGATACCAATTGTGATAACGAGGGGTGTGATGGAAAAAGCAAAATCAAAAGAAAGCTGCCAATTGTAATGTCCAATGTAAAACACGACAAAGCTTTGATGTGATTCTCTCCCCCTTAAGATAAGATTGCTTTTCTTCTTCCCTTAAGTCTTATCTTCTCCCCTACTCACCTTACTCCCCCTAAGTTCTCTCCCCCTTTGACATCAAGTGCCGAAAAGGACAGCGAACTAGGTAGGACAGGAAAGATGGAAAGAAAGAAAGAAAGAAAGAAATGGGATCCTTAAGAATCACAACGGGACAAACAAGAACATTCATAGAGAAACAATTTGAGTCCAAATTTGAGTCCTCTCCCTCATTAAGATTTAAGTCTGAGTGGAGCTGCAGAAGGTGATGTCCTGGAAGAAATCCAAGGAAACACAGAAATAAACCAGCTCACTCTGCGAGGGATGTTTCAAAGGATTTGCAATGAATTTGTAAATGATTTTCAGGAAATTGATCAGAGCCAAAAACAAAGATTTCCAGAAGGATATTCACAAGGAAACATAAAAAGATTTCTAGATGAAGTTTTTTTTTT
>LR738714.1:176472100-176496131 GCA_902687465.1 Secale cereale | reverse complement strand
TGATAAACTCCCCAACACTCAACTCTCCTCACTGATATGGCTGTGGTGGAAGAAAGATTTGAGTGGAAAGCAACTTGGGAAGGCTAGAGATCAAGTTTCATATGGTAGGAATGGAATGGCTTGATCTCAACACAAGGGTAGGTGGTTCACTTCTCAGAAAGTGTATGGTAGGAATGGTGGTACTTTCTGATGGCTCTCCTCACGAATGAGAAGGGGGTGGAGGGGTATATATAGCCTCCACACAAAATCCAACCGTTACACACACATTTGACCAATCTCGGTCAGACCGAAGTGAAAACTCGGTCAGACCGAAAGTTCAAATATAGTGAACGTTGGGATTTTCGGTGGGACCGAAAATACCATCTCGGTGAGACCGAAAGTGTATCTGATATGAACGTTGGAGATTTCGGTGAGACCGAGAAAGAAAACTCGGTTGGACCGATTTGAGAAAGAGTAGGAACATGCCAGAATCGGTTTGACCGAAAATGAATTATCGATGCGACCGATTTGAGTCAAGACAGAACCTTGCCCATTTCGGTGAGACCGATAATGCAAACTCGGATATTCCGATATGATGTGAAATGGTTACAGAAGGTTGGCAGTTCAGTTTCGGTGAGACCGATATCAAACTCGGAATGACCGATTTTTCTAGGGTTTGGAATATGGCAGAAGTGGTTCATCTCGGTGGGACTGATTTGAAAGAATCGGTGTGACCGAGATGTTAGGGTTTGGAATATGGCAGAAGTGGTTCATCTCGGTGGGACAGAGTTGGTTTAACCGAGATTACTTATGGGTGTGTGTTAAGTAGTGAATAGTGCTGATAGTTGAGGGAGTTAGATCACCAAGCACTTGAGCAACCAGATCATCAACACAACCTCATCCCCTTTTGATAGTATTGGCTTTCCTATGGACTCAATGTGATCTTTGATCACTAAACCAGAAATGGAGTCTTGAGCTTTTGCCAATGCTTGCCTTAGCATTTGAGGGGTCCACTTCTTCAGTCATCTTGCCATATCAATGTGATTGGGTTTCCTGAAACATACTTGATAAAAGTATTAGTCCAACCACAAAGTATGTTGTCATTAATTACCAAAACCACCCAGGGAGCAAATGTGCTTTCAATCTCCCCCTTTTTGGTAATTGATGGCAACACACTGAAATTATATTGAACGAGACATCAAAGCTTATTGAAAGAAAGACAGTATTATCATGAAAGCTTTGACAAGCATGTAGTACACAAGCTCCCCCTACAAGTGTGCATGATTTTCATAGTTTATGGTTTTGGACTACCACAAGCACACAAGAGAGATAAGCAAGATGTGTTACATGCAGCTTGGCTATATGCATCAGAGCAGAAGAAAAAGGAAGTGAGTGATAATGCATATGTGCATGGTGATTTCTTGCAAACAAGTATTTACAAGCAAGTCACCATCATGCACATTCTGCAAGATGCATATACTTACCTTGAGGTTCCTTGGCACTTGTACCTGAAGGGATAAACTTGAGAAAACAAGGTTAGATAACACAAGAGTATTCCTTCAACCAACTGCAAGAACATCAAGAGTACCAAGCCAGGGAGGACATGTATAAAGAGTGTCTCATATTGAGCACAGGCTTGAATCAGCAAACATGTCTCCGAAGCTAAAAGATTTTCAATGAACTCAGAGAGATTTTGCTTTTCATAGGATATCAATTGTGAAGATTCCTCTAAGTCTTCTCCCCTTAAGCTAAAAGATTTCATGAGATACCAATTGTGAATAAGATACCAATTGTGATAACGAGGGGTGTGATGGAAAAAGAAAAATCAAAAGAAAGCTGCCAATTGTAATGTCCAATGTAAAACACGACAAAGCTTTGATGTGATTCTCTCCCCCTTAAGATAAGATTGCTTTTCTTCTTCCCTTAAGTCTTATCTTCTCCCCTACTCACCTTACTCCCCCTAAGTTCTCTCCCCCTTTGACATCAAGTGCCGAAAAGGACAGCGAACTAGGTAGGACAGGAAAGATGGAAAGAAAGAAAGAAAGAAAGAAATGGGATCCTTAAGAATCACAACGGGACAAACAAGAACATTCATAGAGAAACAATTTGAGTCCAAATTTGAGTCCTCTCCCTCATTAAGATTTAAGTCTGAGTGGAGCTGCAGAAGGTGATGTCCTGGAAGAAATCCAAGGAAACACAGAAATAAACCAGCTCACTCTGCGAGGGATGTTTCAAAGGATTTGCAATGAATTTGTAAATGATTTTCAGGAAATTGATCAGAGCCAAAAACAAAGATTTCCAGAAGGATATTCACAAGGAAACATAAAAAGATTTCTAGATGAAGTTTTTTTTTTTTAAGGAAACTTAATGAGAGAATATAAGAGAAAACAGAAAAACTCCAAAAGCATATGTACTTCATCTAGATAAAGGTCGGCGACAAAGTCACCTATGTTTGAGTATATTGACTTAGGAGTCAAATGAAAACATTTGATCATAGGTCATACTCATCGTTTAAGCTCAAAATGGGGTTGCCATTTTTCGATTAAGCATTTGATGTGATCACATCTTATGAAGCTGCTTGTACTCATGACTTTGAGCAAAGCTCCTCAAAGATGTGAAGAACATACCTTGGGCATATTGTTGCTTTACTCATATAGGTAAGCTTGATGTAGGTGCTCATTGAATGTGAAGTTGGAGCGCCATTTCTACTTGTGTAGTTCATCTTCCTACATGGGTTAGGCAAGCAAGGAAATACTCAAGAATATCCAAGATGACAAGAGTGAACAACTAGATGTATAAGATGTCAAAAAGGATATGTGGAATTTTGTTCCTTGAACTCAACATCCCAAAGGGCTAGATACTTGGTCAAATGACAAGATTACTCATGATTTGAGTGTGTGGTAATCTTGTGGAATGTAGATCATCCAAGTACCTGCAAGGAGTTAGATGCAATACAAGGAGGCAAATGTGTCCAAGACATATGATCATCATCATAAGAGAAATATCAAGGATTAGTCAAGAGAGCTCATGCCTTGCATGCATCAATGGAGTTATCACTCCAAGTTTGAAGCATCAATGATGTTCAACTCACTCCTTAAGCGACAAAACACTTTCTCATCAAGAGGTTTTGTAAAGATATCAGCAAGTTGTTTGTCAGTACGAACATGCTTAAGATTGATGTCACCCTTGGCAATATGATCACGAATAAAATGGTGACGAACTTCAATATGCTTTGTTCGAGAGTGTTGCACAGGATTGTGTCCAATCTTGATTGCACTCTCATTGTCACAAAGCAAGGGAACACGTCTCACATGTATCCCATAATCCTTAAGCGTTTGTGTCATCCATAGTAATTGAGCACAACACGAACCAGCAGCAATATATTCTGCTTCGGCAGTGGATAATGATACCGAATTTTGTTTCTTGGAGGACCAAGATACAAGGGATCGACCAAGGAATTGACACGTACCCGAAGTTGACTTTCTATCAACCTTGTCACCGGCATAGTCCGAGTCGGAATAGCCAACAAGATCGAAAGAAGCTCTCTTAGGATACCAAATGCCAAAGTTTGGTGTGTGTATCAAGTATCTCACTATCCTTTTAACAGCTTTAAGATGACATTCTTTAGGGGCTGCTTGATATCGCGCACACATGCAAACACTCAACATTATGCCAGGACGAGAAGCACAAAGATATAGTAGAGAACCAATCATAGAACGGTAAACCTTTTGATCAACGGGTTCTCCATCTTTTGTCAAGTCATTATGTCCACTAGTAGGCATGGGGGTACTCATACCTTTGCTTTCTTGCATGTTGAACTTCTTGAAGAGATCCTTAGTGTACTTTGTTTGTGAGACAAAGGTACCCTCCTTAGATTGCTTGATTTGCAACCCAAGGAAAAATTTGAGTTCACACATCATGGACATTTCATACTTCTCCGACATGAGCTGTCCAAACTTCTTGCTAAAATGGGGGTTAGTTGAACCAAAGATAATATCATCAACATATATTTGGCACACAAATAGTTCACCATTAACCCTTTTTGTGAACAGCGTTGAGTCTATCTTTCCAATCTCAAAACCTTTTTCAAGAAGAAAGCTAGTTAAGCATTTGTACCAAGCTCTAGGGGCTTGTTTAAGACCATAAAGAGCTTTATGCAACTTATAAACATGATTAGGCTTTTTGGGATTCACAAATCCGGGAGGTTGTTTTACAAATACTTCCTCCTCAATTTCACCATTTAGGAAAGCACTTTTGATGTCCATTTGATAGAGAGTAATATCATGATGATTGGCATAAGCAAGAAGAATGCGAATGGACTCAAGTCTAGCAACGGGGGCATAGGTCTCACCATAGTCCATACCTTCGACTTGTGTGTAACCTTGAGCTACGAGACGAGCCTTGTTGCGGATGACTTGTCCATCTTCGTCTTGCTTGTTCCGAAACACCCATTTGGTTCCAATGATGTTTTGATCATCGTTGGGCTTCTCTACCAAAGTCCACACCTTGTTCCTCTCGAAGTTGTGTAGTTCTTCGTGCATAGCGTTCACCCAATCCGGGTCTTTAAGTGCTTCTTCTACCTTCATAGGTTCAATACTAGAGATAAATGAGTAATGCTCACAAAAGTTAGCTAAGCGAGTTTTAGAGCGAGTAATTCTCCCGGAGTTGATGTCGTTCATCATTTGTTCCACGGGATGATTCTTCTTGACTCTTGCTCGAACTCGGGATAGCTTTTGTTGATGTTGTGGCTCAGCTTCTTCTTCATCTTCATCTTCCTCTTCTTCTTCTTCATTGTTGTTGGTGTTGTCTTGAGGTGGTGGAGAAGGAGGTTGTGGTGGATCTTCTTGTTGCATTTCCTCATCTTGGTGAGTTCCACTTGTGGAGGCCTCCATGTTGCCTTGAGGTTCATCTCTCTGTGAGGTAGGTGGCTCCACATATGTAGATGAGGTACTCTCCTTTACTTCCATGGGACGGATCTTCCCGATAGATAAATCTTGGATTGCTTCCGATGGGTCCTTGTCTCCTACATCAATAGGCATTTGCTCTACTTGCGAGCCATTAGATTCATCAAACTTCACATCTACCGTCTCTTCAACCTTTCGGGTGAAATTATTGTAGACACGGTAGGTGTGGGAGTTTGATCCATAACCAAGAAGAAAGCCTTCATGAGATTTAGGAGCAAATTTAGACCGACGATGCTTATCAAGGATGTAGCATTTTGAACCAAAGACACGAAAGTATCCCACTTGGGGTTTGTTACCGGTGAGAAGCTCGTATGATGTCTTGCCGAGAAGCTTATGAAGATAAAGCCTGTTGATAGCATGACAAGCTGTCTCGACCGCTTCTCCCCAAAAATGTTTCGGTGTCTTGTATTCATCAAGCATCGTTCTTGCCATCTCTATGAGCGTTTGGTTCTTCCTCTCAACAACTCCATTTTGTTGAGGAGTATACGTAGCCGAGAACTCATGTAGAATTCCTTCCTCATCGAGAAAAGAGTCTACATTGGCGTTCTTGAACTCCGTTCCATTGTCACTCCGAACTTTCTTGATCTTCACCTCAAATTGATTTTGGGCCTTTTTGGCAAAGGTCTTGAAGATTTTCTGAACCTGCGATTTATCATCAAGGAAAAATACCCACGTAAATCTGGAATAATCATCAACTATAACTAGACCAAAGGAGTTACCACCAAGGCTTTTGTAAGCATTGGGACCGAAGAGATCCATGTGAAGAAGCTCAAGCGGTCTCCTAGTGGTCATGATGTTTTTCACGGGATGACTTCCACCAACTTGTTTTCCTGCTTGACAGGCACTACAAAGTCTATCTTTGTCAAAGAAAACATCTTTAACACCAAGAATATGATCACCTTTGATCAGCTTGTCTAGATTACGCAAACCAACATGTCCTAGCCTTCTATGCCATAACCAACCTTTAGAGGATTTAGCAATGAAACAAGCTCTAGGTTGGGCTTTCTTAGTGAAATCAACAATATATAGATCACCTCTACGAATACCAGTAAAAGCCATATTTTGATTATCACGACGAAAGACTTGGCAATCTACTTTGGTGAATAGCACATTGAATCCAAAGTCAGCTAATCTAGACACGGAAAGTAAATTGTATCCAAGAGATTCAACAAGCATGACATTTTGAATTGAGCTATCATGAGATATGGCCACCTTACCAAGGCCAAGTACCTTACCCTTGGAGTTGTCTCCAAAAGTCACGTACTTGCGTGGACCATCGTTCTTTGTAAGCTCTCGAAACATGTCTTTGTCTCCGGTCATGTGATCGGTGCATCCACTATCAAGAATCCACTCTTTTCCGCCGGACATGTAGTCTCTCAGATTTGCCATAAGATTGAGACTCTTCATGACTTTGTCTAGCTCGGTGTCCGAATCGGAATAATCATCGTCTTGCTCATGCTCATCATCATATTGACCCATAGATTGTTCATCATCAACACCTAGGTCAATTTGATAAGTACTTGCATTAGTTTGATCAATGGAATAATAATCTTCGGAATGCAATGCAAGAGCATTTCTAACTCTAATATTGATAAGACCGGGATCACCCTTCTTTTTCATAAGATCACGAAGCTCAAAGAAGCATTTATCAAAGTTAGGATCATTGGGGTGCAACCTATCAAATTCAATAGTCTTGTGTAGAATTTCATCAAGACCTCTCATAGAGTAGTCCGGATAAAGTTCTTCCAAGAATTTCCACATAGCATAGGCACACTCAAAATTTGTAGCAAGACTAAGCAAGTCATCAGGTAACCCTCTAATGATAAGATTCACAGTTCTAAGGTTACGAAGCAAATCAAGCTCTTCATCCATGGTAGGGTGCAAGGGATCAACAGGAGGCACATAGGGGGTCTTAACATATTTGCACAAATTGTACACCTTAAAGATACTAAGCATTTCAGACCTCCAAGAGTTATAAAACCTTCCATCAAGAACAGGCACTCTATGGCTAACACTCCCATCCGTAGACACGTCCATCTTCCTCCAATGGTGTGTAAACCAAAGCAATGGAGACCAATGCTCTGATACCAATTGTAGGAACGAAGAAGTAGGTCTAGAGGGGGGGGGGTGAATAGACTACTTGACAAGATAAAAAATCTGCCTTTTGGTTGTGCAAAGTTTTAGGCAGTTTTGCAATTAAGATCAAGTCAAGTAACAAACTACACATGCAATTCTAGAGTATGGGCAGCGGAAAGTAAATTGCATATATAGTAAATGGAAGTGGAGAAGATCAAACGCAGTTTGGTGACACGGAGATTTTTGTCGTGGTTCCGATAGGTGGTGCTATCGTACATCCACGTTGATGGAGACTTCAACCCACGGAGGGTAACGGCTGCGCGAGTCCACGGAGGGCTCCACCCACGAAGGGTCCACGAAGAAGCAACCTTGTCTATTCCATCACGGCCTACGCCCACGGAGGACTAGCCTTACTCGGGGTAGATCTTCACGAAGTAGGCGATCTCCTTGCCCTTACAAACTTCTTGGTTCAACTCCACATCATCAAGACGGAGGCTCCCAAGCGACACCTAACCAATCTAGGAGGCACCACCCCCCAAAAGGTAATAGACGGTGTTGATGGTGATGAACTCCTTGCTCTTGTGCTTCAAATGATAATCTCCCCAACACTCAACTCTCCTCACTGATATGGCTGTGGTGGAAGAAAGGATTGAGTGGAAAGCAACTTGGGAAGGCTAGAGATCAAGTTTCATATGGTAGGAATGGAATGGCTTGATCTCAACACAAGGGTAGGTGGTTCACTTCTCAGAAAGTGTATGGTAGAAGTGGTGGTACTTTCTGATGGCTCTCCTCACGAATGAAGAGGGGGTGGAGGGGTATATATAGCCTCCACACAAAATCCAACCGTTACACACACATTTGACCAATCTCGGTCAGACCGAAGTGAAAACTCGGTCAGACCGAAAGTTCAAATATAGTGAACGTTGGGATTTTCGGTGGGACCGAAAATACCATCTCGGTGAGACCGAAAGTGTATCTGATATGAACGTTGGAGATTTCGGTGAGACCGAGAAAGAAAACTCGGTTGGACCGATTTGAGAAAGAGTAGGAACATGCCAGAATCGGTTTGACCGAAAATGAATTATCGGTGCGACCGATTTGAGTCAAGACAGAACCTTGCCCATTTCGGTGAGACCGATAATGCAAACTCGGATATTCCGATATGATGTGAAATGGTTACAGAAGGTTGGCAGTTCAGTTTCGGTGAGACCGATCTCAAACTCGGAATGACCGATTTTTCTAGGGTTTGGAATATGGCAGAAGTGGTTCATCTCGGTGGGACTGATTTGAAAGAATCGGTGTGACCGAGATGTTAGGGTTTGGAATATGGCAGAAGTGGTTCATCTCGGTGGGACAGAGTTGGTTTAACCGAGATTACTTATGGGTGTGTGTTAAGTAGTGAATAGTGCTGATAGTTGAGGGAGTTAGATCACCAAGCACTTGAGCAACCAGATCATCAACACAACCTCATCCCCTTTTGATAGTATTGGCTTTCCTATGGACTCAATGTGATCTTTGATCACTAAACCAGAAATGGAGTCTTGAGCTTTTGCCAATGCTTGCCTTAGCATTTGAGGGGTCCACTTCTTCAGTCATCTTGCCATATCAATGTGATTGGGTTTCCTGAAACATACTTGATAAAAGTATTAGTCCAACCACAAAGTATGTTGTCATTAATTACCAAAACCACCCAGGGAGCAAATGTGCTTTCACCCGGGTCTTGCCTTCACTATGGGTCAGCGAGCTCTTGAGGCAGCTCGAGCAGCTGTCCGTCTACCAGGACCACACCTGCTCCCTATGCCGGAAGTACCGCGCGCCCCCGGCGCTAGCCCCGAGGCACATGCTGAACACGAGGGAGAGGGGGAGCCCCCTTTAGGCGGTGCGGATGCCGGGGACGAGCCCGGTCGTCTTCTGGAACTTGCAGTGCGCAGGAGCGTGGTCCGTCATGACCTTGTGCGGGAGGCGTCGGACGCCCTGAAGCGTCTCGAAGTCGAGGCTGTTGAGGTAGATGGGCGTGTCGAGGCCGAAGGTCTTCTTCTGGCAAGGGTTGGCGCCAGCTGAGGACCGCTGTCAACCTGAGCTAGCTGCAGCACGAATCCGCCCTAAGGAAGGCGGAGGCATCGACCGCCGCGGCTTAGGGGGCATGCGACCGTGCCCTGGAGGAGGCCCGAGATGCCGAGCGCCGCCTCGCGGCCGCCGAGGAGCGTGAGCGTGAGCTTGAAGTCTCAAACACCGCGCTCGAGCGCCAGGTTCATGCTCGAAGGGCTGCTCTTGCCGCACCTGTGGTTGATGATGATAGTCCAGCGGGCCTCTCGGCGCGGGAGGAGGTGCTGGCCCTTGAGGCGATGGAGCTGAGCATGGAGCGCGGACGCCTGGAGACGATGGAGCGCCAGCTAGCCGAAGCCGAGGGCAACCTTGATGATCACGAGGTCTTCGCGAAGAATGCTGCCAAGGAGGCGGAGCGTGTCCGGAAGGATTACGGCGAGAAGCTGGGGCTTCATGAGACTCGCTTTGCTGATAAGCGCAAGGAGCTTTAGAAGGAGATCACGGCTTTTAAGAGCAAACTGGCGGATGCCGAACATCGTCTGCAGGTGTCGGAGAAGGCTCGCGTTGCAGCCGAGCGTCGCGAACGGGCGTCGAAGAAGGCCTGTGCCGAGGCGGAACGCCGCGAGCGGGCGTTGGAGGAGGCTCGCGCCACCGCCAGGGCGGAATTGTCCCGCTTCCACCAGCAAGTGGAGGACATTTCCACCCTCGCGGCTCGAACTTCTGAGGAGGCCGCACGAGTCCGTGGAATGCAGCACACCCGCTCGGAGATGTTTGAGGCCCCGCGTCACCGGGCCGGCCGGGCCCTAGGAGAACTTCTTGGCTCGGGGCTCGCCGGCCCCCTGGTTAATGACGACGCCGGGTATCTCGCGTTCTTTACCAGGGTGGTGGAGCGTCTTGAAGGCGGCGTCAGGAAGGCTCGGCAGCTCGTCGAGGATCAAAGCCGCGACGTCCTGAGGAGCGCGGTCTCCCGCATCTTCGGCAACTTGCTCCGTCTTGACCCTCATACGGACTTTGAAGCCCTACTGCAGCCTACGCCTGAGGCGGTCACCGCCCCCTCGGAGGATTGGATGAGCAACCATGTGGACGCGTTGGTGACGGAGCTCGTTCCAACTATCGATGATGCGCCGATGCATGGGGGAGCGACACCGACAGTTCCGGCGAAGGCGTCGATGCTTAGTCCAGTTCCTGCTGTAAATTTGTTTTTGGTTGTGGCTTCAGAGCCGGGTGAGATGGGTGTCATGAGGCTTAAACTTTTGATGATGTAATTGAACACCGTAAGGATAGGTTTTTAGGCGCTCCCTTGCTTGTTCCTGAGGCTGTGGCCTTAAGCCCTTGTCGCGTGTCAGGACGGAGCATCCGCCGACCTCGTCCGGGCGCGCCTCGCAAGTACCTGCTGTGAGCACAAGAGTGGTTGGCGGTCCGGCCGCGGATCAGATAGAACGTGCGCCCACGCCCCGGCCCCTGCTCGCGAGAAGTGACATGGTGGGGTTGCAGACGTAGCCCAACTCGGCTGAGCAAGATGAAAAAACGAACTGGTGAGGAAACACGGCAGAAATCGCAAAACACAAACGAAATTTCTCCCTTTTATTCAAGAAACGGGTCGCGCGGTGGCTTGATCGGCTTGAAAAAGCGGATACAGAGGGAGCAAATGCGAATGGCAAAAAGGAGGGGCCGCGTCCGGCCCCTGAGCAGGTCTTCAGTCTTCTCCCCAGCGCGGAGCATAGGGCTACCACCGGCGGATGTGGGCATAGCCATTGGGGGGCAGTGTCGATGGCCAGCGCGGAGCATGGTGCATCCACTCGGCGTGGGAGGGAGCCCCCGAGGTCCTAGGGCGACGCTCCGGAGACTCCGGGGCATGTACAACCCCACTCATTATTATGTGAGAATGTCATGAGCGGAGATCTTCTGACATGCCCGCCCCTTCGCTTTGAGGGCCCTGCCCCGCACTAGTCCGCTCCCTCATGAACTCACCAGAAGGCGGCATTCATGAAATGGGACACTGCGCATGATGGGGGGATGGGACCTTGGCCATAGGCCCCCCTCCGAGCACTAGGCGTCGCTCACGCGATCTCCGAGCGCGCTTCGCCCCTAAGGGCTAACGTCGTTCAGAGACGCGGCGTATTGAAGTGCGAGGGGGACCCCACCCTACCCACGCTCCTAATGGCCCCTGAGCCCTTCCTGATCAGGGTCGGGCCCAGCGGGTATGGGATTTCGTGAGCAGGGGGATGGAGCCGCGGTCTTGGGCCCTCCTAGTGCACGTAGGACGGGCTACCGTACCGCCTCCAGACGCACCCTCCGCAGCCCGGGGGATGGTACGCCGGGAGGCGCGTCGTCTTGAGGTTGAAGGGAGGAGGGAGAAGGCCCCTCCCCGCGCGCATTATACCCGCCGCCAGCGAGCCCTTGGTGAAATCCAGGGCAGGCAGATGCGCGACGGGTCACGCGCAGGGGGACGAGGGCCTGACCCGGGCCTTCCCTTCCCTTCCTGTCTTGACGTGGCAACCAGAGTAGCCCCCTAGCCTGCCGAGGCTCGGGGCCAGAGACGCTGTTGGCCCGAGGCCTACGGCTGGTGCTGCGAGTGCCGGCCCCCGCAGGCACCAGCGCGCGCCTCATTCACGCTCCATGGCCATGGGCAATGATGATGAAGGGTTGAGGGCTAAGAGCGGGGGATCTGCCTCCCGACCTTCCGCTCCTGAGCCCCCTTGTGCCGGCGCCTGGTTGCACCCGGCGTTCGGCATGGTCTTGGGGTCGCCTCATGGTGGCTCCTCGACGGGGGCAGTTCCTGAATACAAAGGGCTTCGAGGCAGAGGAGCGGCGTCATATGCAGGATTCAGCGGATCATACCCCATGTCGCCCTCGTAGGTCACCATGGGTCTTGACCATACGGGCGACCGGGTGTGGCTGGGGCGGCACCCGTTCCCCGACGTCGTCATGTGGAAGAAGAATGGCTCCGCTCCGGTGCTGGCAGCGTCGAGGAGTTCGGCCACCCTGAGGAGTAGCGCGTTGTGGCCGCTATCGAGCAACCGGCACCTTAGCAGTTCCCTTGCCACTAGTATCGCGGCCCTCAAGTTCTCCATCTCGCGTCGGTCCCGTGAGCTTACTGCTGCATGCTCGGCGGCCCGTGCTGCCGCACGGCCTTGGCGTCCAGTGGGCGGTGGGTGCTGCCGGTCCTCTGGCGGCGGGTTGGTGATGCTCATCGTGCCATCTATCCCGATCAAGGACAGGTGGCGGCGAGTCCCGCAGCCGAAGGGCAACGCCGGAGCGGCGCGGGCTCCACGGGTTTCCGCACGCGTCTGGTGCGCCTCCACCACCGTGGTCGCGGTTTGTTGGAGCTGGGGGACGCGGGGTTGATGGACGAGAGCGGGGCGAGGTCGTTGGAGAGGCGAGATTTCGACACGCCCCCTACCTGGCGCGCCAAATGTCGGATTCAGGGCTCCGCAAAACCCGTTAAGTTCGAACACAGGGACGTGAACGAAGATCTCTCCCACTCACGTCTACCTAGCGCCTCCCTCTCGTCTTGGTGGGAGGATTCAAGCAAACGACAGACATAACACACAAGAGTTTATCCAGGTTCGGGCCACCGCGTGGTGTAAGACCCTACTTCCTGCTTTGGTGGATTAGCCTCTGGCGAGCTGGGATACAAGCTAGTACAGTGGTTCACGAGCTCAGGAGGTGAGCTCAGGAGGGTCAGGCGGCAAGTGTTCTTGCTCCTTGCATGGTGGCAGAGTGTATCAGTCGATCCCCTTCACAATGGGAGTTCTATCTATTTATATAGGCGGCCACGATCCTCTTCCCCCGAAATGTTTAGGCGGGAAGGGATCCCACAACGGACATTTTTGAGCGGGAACACAAGGATGTTCCTACCATGACAAAAGCAGTCTTCGCCTACAAAAGGATCAGGCGATGACGCGGTGGTGGGCTCGACAATGACATCCTCCTTGTCGTCCTTGCGGTCTTCGGTCTCGTTGCACCAATGGGGAAACCTTTTCCCCGCTCCTCGGTCCTTGCGGTCTTCGGTCTCGTTGCACCAATGGGGAAACCTTTTCCCCGCTCCTCGGGAACTTGCGGCTGCGCTGTCCCCCTTACACGGAAATGGTAACTGCACCGCTGGCGCGCACTGGCGCGATGCATCACTGCTGATATCACTGCCTCCTCCTGAGGCAGGCTTGGCCTTGGATTCTCCGCCCCTCCGAAGCACCTTGCTGAGGCTGCTCCTGAGGAGGTCTCAACGTCGTTCTCCTCGCGAGGCTTGGCTCCCTCGCGAGGGTCTTGGGCAGCTGGTTGATCAGCTGGGCCATACCAGGCCGTAGTAGGATCTCATCGCGGCCCGCAGACATGAAAGTCTGGGTACCCTGGTTCCCAGTACACCGACAACAGTGCCTTTCAAATAACACATAACTCTCTCTAAAGCTTTCCAAGGACCATCTCCCGGTTTTGAAACAAATAGGCTCAGTTTGCTAACAGCAAAAGAAATGTCAGGTCTTTTAGCACTGGCTAAATACATAAGAGAGTCAATAATATGAGGATATTTCAATTGATCTCTAGGAATTCTTTAGTTCGTTCGAAGTAGCATGCTGGCATCATATGGTATTGGAGAGGGCTTGCAGTCACTATAGCCAAAGCGACTCAAGATCTTTTCCATATAGTGAGATTCAAACAATGCAATACCACCACCATCATCTCTTAATAGCTTGGTCTTTGGAATAACATCCGCTACTCCTAAATCCTTCATCTCAAAACAACAAGATAGGAAATCCTTGACCTCCTTAATACATTCATATTTGTTCCGAAAATCAATATGTCATCAATGTACAAGCAAATGTTGATAGCTCCCTCGCCCCAACCATGGCGATAGTACACACCTTTTCCAACTTCGTTTGCAACAAAGATCAAGCCGTTAAAGTTTTTTCAAACTTCTCATGCCACTGCTTAAGTGCTTGTTTAAGTCCATACAAAGACTTCAACAATTTCCACAACAATTCTTTCCTGACCGTCCACCGTAAACCCATCTGGTTGTTTCATGTAATTTCCTCATCCAACTCTCCATTTAGAAAAGCAGTCTTAACATCCATTTGATGAGCGAGAAGACCATGTGAGGCAGCTAGTGAAAGTAGTACTCGAATAGTTTTCAGTCTAGCCACGGGTGAGTAAGTATCAAATAAGTCTTCATCTTCCTTTTGAGTATAACCCTTGGCCACGAGTCGTGCCTTGTACATCTCAATAGTACCATTAGGCCTAAGCTTCTTCTCGAATACCCATTTGCACCCTATAGGTTTGCACCCACAAGGACGATCAGTGATCTCCCAAGTTTCATTTGCCAAGGTGGAATCCATCTCACTACAGACCGCTTCATTCCAGTAGTCAGCATCTTCATATGCATAGGTCTCTTAAATAGAACTGGAGTGTCATCTATGAGATACACAAGAAAATCATCACCAAAGGACTTTGTAGTCCTCTATCTCTTGCTCCTTTGAGCAATCTCATTATTGTCCTCCACATGATCTTCAAGATGTTTTATCGAAATAGTAGTTTCAGAAACTACAACTACATCCCGACTCAATGAATTAGGCAACTCCTGATTGCTAATTCATGGGAAAGATATCTTCAAATAAAGTCGCTATCGGATTTCGGGTTCCGCAAACCCTTGAGAGGTTCGAACTCTGGGTGTGCATGAAGAACACTCTCTCCCCAGCGCGCTCGCCCTAATATTGTAATGCCCAGGATGGGACTATACCTCCTACGTGTCGAGGCACGACTTAAATGTATAAGCCCATTCTGGAATGATCTCAAGTTTGGTATCTTTGCACGATTCATGTAAAAATAGGGATGAAAATGCAAAAGGATAGTTGGCTTACACTCGCCACGTCACACAATGCATTACATAAGCATAACAACATCCCAAAACATCACAACCCGACTACGGGCAAAGGTCCAAAAGAAAGATACCAAATACATAAAGCCACAGGTCCGAATCGCCCCTAGTAGAAACCACTACTGATCGTCGAACACGTCACATACATACGGCCACTCTCTTCATCGAGCTCCCAGTGAAGTACTTGAACCAGCTGCTGCATCATTCTCGACTGAACCTGTGACGCCCGAGACCGACGTCCCAGAAGATTCCAGAAGCTTCCAGAAGATTCCAGATGTTCCGGGTCTCCCGTGTGTTTCAGTTTTGCTTGTGTTATTTATTTTTTGCATTGCATCATGTCATCATGCCATCATGTTATTTTATTTTTGCATCTCAACCTAAATAATTCGTGTGGACCTTCGGTCCATTTAAATCGAGGGAAGGATGTCTTCTCTTTAAAACATATAAAAGCCTCTCAATATTTTATGGAGCTATATTAATAATTATTCCGTTGTTGGAATTACCATAACACACTTGCATAATTTTCCCCATTGTCTTTCACTTCTAGTTTCACCTCCAAAAATCTTGCCAATAATTCTTTTCCGTTGTTTCGAGGTTCCTCCAAAAATTCGAACATTTTTGGACACTTCATTAATCAAGTCTTAGTTCGAACTATTTGAAATAAAATTCAAATATGTTTGAATTATTCTTCCGTTCATGCCTTTCTTATTTTTCTCGGTCCTTGCTCATTTTATGATGCCCGAGAAAAATGCTCCCGTGTGCTATCTTTTTCCTCTTCCCTCCTCTTTTCTTTCTTCTCTTTTATTTTTCTGCTAAAGAAAATAAAAAGAAGAATAAGAGCAGCCTAGTTCCCCCAGGCCGCAGCCCATCTGGCCTCCTCCTTCCCTCCCTGGCCCAAACCTCCCTCTTGGCCTGCTAGGCCCGCAACCTCCCTAACCCTAGTCGCACCCAGCCGATCCCCAGCGCTCCTCTCATCGATCCTCTCCCTCCCTCTGCGCCGCCACCACTTGTCTTGTTCCCTCGCTCGACCGATGGCCCCGACCCCCTCGTTCCTCTTCGACCGCACTCACCCAGCGCCCGATTTTTTTTCCCTCGACCCTCTCCTTCCCCTCGGTCGCCTCGCCAGACCCGCCGCGACAGAGGAGCTCCCTCCGTCCTCCCTGAGCAGCAGCGGCCCCGAGCGCCCCGGCCAGGACTCACAGCGCCTGGAGCCCCGAGCCGCGCCCTCCTCTGGACGCGTCCGCCAGCGCCGTCGCGCCTTGGCTCCTGCGACCGGCCGCCTCGGCCCCGCTTCCGCCCTCCGTCGCCTGGCCCAAGGCCTCGTCCAGCCGGCCGCCCCGGCCCCGCTTCCTCCGCGCCCCTAGCGCCGGCCAGGAGCCCGGCCGGCCAGAGCGCGCCCGCCGCGACGAACTCCTTCCCGAGGCCGCAGCGCCCCTGCCTTCTTCCCCGACCCCGCCGTCCAGCGCCGGCTCCGCCGCGAGCTGCGCCCGTCCCCGACGCCGTGGTCGCCCGAGCCCCCTTCTCCTCGAAGCAGTCGCCGCCCCTGCCTTCGCGCCCGTCTCCAGCAGCACCGAGCAGCACCAGCAACTCCGCGGCCTCCTCCGTCTCCTCGCTCGGCGCGAGCGTCCAGCGCCTCCGGCCGTGGTTCTCCGTGCTGTTGCTGCCGTGTTTTGTTTTGGTGGTGTTGTGTTTTGTTTTTGTTCTGTTGCGTGTTGTAATTTTTGGACAGATGGCTACGTGTACAACTACGGCGACCCGAGTACATCTACAAAACGCCCGAGTTCGTCTACCGACGCCCGGAAAACGACAAGTACCACTACATGTACAAGTACCACGACGACCCGAACCGCTACAAACGTGAACCACGACGACCGAGTACAACTACGACCGGGACCGAGACCGGCAAGTACATCTACGACCGAGTACACCTTCACGACGAACGCCAACGTGTTCCACTACCGTCGCCCCGTGTACCTCTACGGGATGTGAACAACTACTTCCTCTACGAGTTGCGAGAACGACTACTTCCCTCTACGGAACGTCTACTTCCTCTTCGGAAACGTGAACGACTACTTCCTCTACTTCCACTCCTTCCTCTACGTCTCGAACCGCCCCGAAACGAACGCTTCGAAGGTATAACCCCGAGTCGTGACCCGTGAGATGCATGCTTGCTTGTGTTGTATGAATGTCCCCGTGTGTGCTTCGTGCCCGTTCCACCTTTTGTCTTGTTCCTCGGTTGCCTCGTCGCCGACTCGTGGGAACCCGGCAACGGGATCACCCCATCATCTCGTTTGACTCGCTTCGTCACCTTTTGCACCGGTCTCTTAACGAGATACCGGAACCGATATGTTGCCGTGGCATCATTTTCGGAAATCGTTGCCGTGGCACCCTTTTCTTTCCACCACGGTGACAAATGCTTCTTAACTTTTAAGTCAACCTTTTAATAAAACTTGCATAAACTTGTTCATGTCATCCGCATCATATTAACAACATTGATATATGTTAATTGTTGTTTGCTTATAATAATTAAACATGCTCATGGGGATTTTCCGGACATGTTGTTGTTATTCTCCGGCCTCATTTAAATTGTCTTAATAGTGTAGTTTCTTTATGCTTCACCTCTTGCCATGTTAAAAACATTTAATATTGTCTTGTTAATAATGAGAGTCAACTAAATAATTAATATGTGGTGTTTCGTCAATATGCAACTCGTTGCATATTGAGCTCCACTTAACTTGTAGTATTTGTTTGTGCACTTGCCATGCCTTGCATATTTAAACCGGACATGCATCATATTTGCTTGTGCATAGTATGCCATGTTAATGCTTGTGTGTTTACCGTGTTGTTTCTTTCTTTCCGGTTGCTTCTCTTGTTAGCTTCGGTTTCGTTCCGGAGTTGTGAGGCTTCTTCTTCGTCTACTTCTTGGATCCGTTCTTCTCCTCTGTGGAATCCCAGGCAAGATGACCGAACCCGGATACCATTACTATTTTTGCCTATTGCTAGTAGTCTCGATCTATAGCTTTGCCTCGATGCCCATGTCTTCTTGTCAGCCTCCTACTTGTAACCAATTGCCATGTTTAACCACCCTACCTACGCAAACCGTTGCTTGGCTAAGTACGCTTCGCTCAGCCCCTCTTATAGCATTGTTAGTTGCAGGTGAAGATTGAAGATGCTTGCTTCATGTTGAAGTTTGGTTGGGTTATATCACACTATATATATGCTTAAAAATAAAATCATCTATATACTGGCAGGGTGGAAGGCTAAGCCTTTTGCTTGGTGTTTTGTTCCACTCATGCCGTTAGGAACCGTATAAACCGGTGTTATGTTCCTTGATTTTGCGTTCCTAACACGGTTGGGGTGTATGGGACCCCCTTGATAAACCGCTAAGTGCTAAGTCTTTTCCAGCAAGTCCCAACATTTGGTACTATTTGCCTCATAATAACAACTTAATTAATTAATTAAATTTGCATAGAGGGTCGCTCCCTCGAGGATCCTTTATTTCTACATAGCAGGGGGGGCCAGTGCCGATGGTGTTGGTCCCAAACGGGGAGTCTGCAGGGCCGCCTTGGGGCAACCCGAGGTATCTGGTATACCTGTAGAATCGCCCATCCGGTCGTGTCCTGAGACTTAGATACGCGCGGCTACTATCAGGGTGTCGACACGCCGGGAGGATTTGCTGGATTAGCCTTACCTTAGTTCGGTTTAACTTGAGCACGGGATTCCGAGAATACTCGGGTCTTCCCAACTATGGAGTTGCGACTCCGCGGATCGTGGGCTTGTAATGGGTCAAGTTGGAACACCCCTGCAGGGTTTGAACTTTCGAAAGCCGTGCCCGCGGTTATGTGGCAGATGGGAGCTTGTTAATTCCGGTTGTAGATAACTTGACACAATGTTTCAATACACTACCCGCGTGTGTACCGTGACTGTCAATTTCCGAATAGGGTTTCGGGAGTTGAACACGGTGGGGTTATGTTTGACCGGCTTTAGTTAGGATCACTTCGTGATCATCTTTCGACCGATGCTCTTCTCTTCTCGCTCTCTATTACGTAAGTTAGTGCTAGTTGCTGCTGCAGACTCTTGTTTGTTCCTTCACCTCATATTCTTTCTTCAGCCTTATCCTCACCCAAGGCTTAAATAGTCTTGTTACCCGGGAACGGGATTGCTGAGTCCTCTGTGGCTCACAGTTACTTCACCACACCAGTTGCAGGTTCAGCCGAGTTTGATGCAGGAGTTGGACCAGTTCTTCACCAGGAGTTCGTTGAAGTTTGTGGCCGTTTGCTTGTGACGTTTCGATGTTCAGTAGTGGTTTCTACTAGGATTCGATCCTGACCTGTGGTTTTATGTTGTTTTGGTATCTTTCTTTGGTTCTTCACCCGTAGTCGGGCTGTGATGTTCTGAATGATGTTTTGCTTATGTAATGTATTGTGTGAAGTGGCGAGTGTAAGCCAACTATCTCCTTTTGCAATTTAATCCCTCTTTTACATGAGTTGTGCAAAGATACCAAACTTGAGATCATTCTAGGATGGGCTTATACCTTTAAGTCGTGCCTCGACACGTAGGAGGTATAGTCCCATCCTGGGCATTACAAGTTGGTATTCAGAGCCTTCTCCGACCTAGAAGCCCCCACTGATTGATCGAATCGTTGACGGTTGAGTCTAGGCACACACTGAAAAATATTTTGAGTCCTATATTATATCGGAGAGTAGGATTTCTTTGCTTCTCTTCCCTTTTCTCTCTGGTGAGGACTCCTGACGATTACTCTTTTCTCTTCTACTTTCAAAAAGTGCACCAAATTTTTTTTTTTAGGATCTCGCGAGTATTCTGGGATTGTTTCGATGTTCTTGTGACAAGGATATTGTTCTCGATGCCTCCTGTTCCCGAGGAGTTGAGCTTCGAGGTATCATTGACACAAGCATATCGCGGCAGTACTAAATACTTAAGACGGCCGACATCGAAAATCTCTCCTATACGGCCAGTGGCAAGATAACCCCGACATCACCCAGTACTGGGGAGGTAGTTCGTGAGTATTGCCATAGCTTGTTATAGTGGATGCTTTTCGAAGGTCCGAGGTACACAGTTTCCGAGAAAGACTGGTTATGTGTTGAAGGATGGATACACCTGGATGTAGGTTTAGAGTTGATTGCGCGGTGCTTCCCGTGTATCCCCAACACCTGATTGCATAACTGGAAACTTTCGGAAATCTATAGGTGGGTTCATCAAGTAGTTCTAGGCATTCTTCCAACGGATGCTCGATATGAAGTTCGGGGTTCTACATTGAGTGAAGTGGTTTTATGGACTCGTTCTGATCGGGAGTTGCATCTTAAAGGGTCCTTGGCTATGCTGATCCGGGGATTGCAAAACCCTTTTGTAACATGTTCCATGAGCCTTCAGCACGAAGATGTCGAATGAAACTTCTATCCTGTATTTGTTCTATCTGATCCTTGTTCCTTTTTTTTATTTACCTTTTCCTTCTCCTAAGTGGCTTCTCGTCAAGTGATGTATCTACGGAATTCATCCGTTCAATTCTCTGTTCGGATGATATTGTGAAGATTAGGCTGTTGCATATCTACCCTTTGTTTTGTTTTGATTCTGGTATTCGAGTTGCTTCAATGTCAAATGTTGATTCCATACCTTTCTTAATCGGTATTCTCATATTTCTATGGGAATGCAGGTCCTTCTTGATCATCAAGATGGTCATATTAAATTCTTTTCAACCGGTGTCCATTTTGTTCATCCCAAGTTGTCTTTGTTTTTCCCCACCCTCCCTCCCTTTTCTTCTCGGAGCTGGAATTCTCAAATGAAGTATCCATTTTATTCATGTGATGTTTCTTCATTCTTTTCCTTCAATGTTCTTATCCGGTGATTTATCGTGAAGATGCTCAAGAGCTCCAAGTTTATCATTCTCCATTCTTGTTAATTCTGTCGGTGGATGTAATTCAAGAATTTGGTGTTGATCTTATCCTTTTCCTCGTTTCACAAGGCTTTCTTATTCCGGTGCACCAATTAATCATTCTCCTCTTGTTATTCATATCCGGAGTGCTGGAGATTCATAATTCCATTCTTAATCCGTTCAAGCTATTTTTGAGGATTATCATCTTATTCAAGCCTTTTAATTCAACCGGTGCAATATCTCTTAAGCAATCTTTTCAACGGTGATTTCTTTGAGTGGGCCCTAACCCACAGGTCTTTTCCAGGATCTTACCTGACTCTTCTATTTTCCGGAGTTATTACTCAATTTTTTTCCATTTGTGACGTAAGAATGATCCCCATCAGTCACATGCCTTCTCCAAGTTTACTTACAAATTCTTTCCATCATTGGTTCAACCTTTTTAATTCTTCATTCCGGAGTGCTCAACAATTCTTAATGGCATTTCTCGTCTTCATTTTCAACATTTGAAGACCGGAGAAGAATTTCTCTTAAATCTTGGCCCGTTCTCTTGATGAGTTGTGGTTCTAGCTTCATGCCATCCTCATTTTTGTTTCGTTTGTGAGGAAATCCTTTGATACCATCCGAAGCATTTCTTGAATTCTTTTCTTTGTGATCCTCCGAAGGCCATCATTTTAGAATATTTCTTCGTTCTCAGTTTTCAACTTCGCCCTCCCAATATTCTTCATTGATGTCTCTTCGTTCGTCTCCTAATTCTTACGGTGGTTCTTTCAAGATTCCTCTTCCGTTGTTATCATATCAATTCATTTGTTCTTTTCACAATTCTACCGGTGCTTTGTTGAATAATTAGCTGAGCTTGTGCTAGATCTCTCTTTAATTCTTTCCAACGAGAATAAGTAGTATGCCAAATCCTTGGTTGTCATCAATTTAAATTGGTGAAGGAGATGCATGACATAATTCTTATTCTTATTCCTTCAAGGTGATTTAATTCTTTTGTCTGGAGCTTGTTCATCATACCATATCCTCGGTTCCAAGTTGTTCATCTTGTTTTCCGGAAGTTATTTCAATTATCATTTCAAGCTCCATCTAATTCATCGCAGGCCTTGAATCTTATTCTTTTCATCTTTAACTTCTCATGCTTTCTTTACCGGAGTTTTCATGATGGTTCATCATCATTTAATTCATCCTCGAAGTCTTCATCAAGATTCTTGTTGGAGCTCAAGCATTCTTCATCATGCTTTCTAAGTGCAATTCTTTCTACCTTGTCTTTTCAGGTGGTGTTATGTCATTCTTGATAATTTTCCTTCATGTTTCATGATTCACAAGTTGTCAAGATTGAGATATTTAAAACCATCATTTTTTTTCTTTGTTCAAGAGATCTTTTCAACCCTTCAATTTATTCGTTGAAGTAATCTTCGGTTGTATTTCACCTAAAAGCTTTTCCCTAAGGATTTTGCTATTGTGGTGCTTATAAATGACCCAAGTTCTTCATTAATCCTTTCGAGGAAATAAGTTTTTCATATCCTTGTTGATCTCAAACCAATCAATTGTTTCGTCAGTGGCTGGTTGTCACCTCTTAATTTTGAGTTGTTTTCCATAAGCCCACAACGAGCTTATTCTTTTCGTTGTTGATTTTTCATCAACTCCGTTCAACCCTTCTTCGTAAGGATGCTCTTTCAAATTCAATTTTGAGAGAAGTTGTCTTTTTCTTCTCCGTTCAATTCTGTCTTTCTTTTTTATGCTATTCTTTCATTCCGGAGGCCTTGTGATATTGCTCTCTTTAACCATCATCTCGTTTTTATCAAGATCATATTCTCCCTTGCTTGTTTATTTAACCGGAGTGTTGTATTTTCATTCTAGTTCCGTCATCCTTTCATGTTTTGCCTCTCTTTTCGACCGGATTGCTGTTTGAGTCCTTCTTAACCTTTGTGCCATTCTTTCATTGTTTCAGAGGCAATATGTTGTTGTTTTCATCAAGTATCATTCAATCTTCTCAGGTTCTTGCTAATTCCTTCCATTTTCAGACGGAGTGCTGTCCAAATTCTGTCATTCTTATTCCTTGGCTATACTTGCGGTTTCATATTCTTTTCGTCCATGAGCTCTTGCTTTATGTCTTTCAACCTTCAAGGTTCTGTAATGCTCCTAGTTACTCTTTTCTAACGGAGTGCACTTAACTCGTTCATCTCCGTTGTATTCCTTCTTTCATTTTGTTTAACCTCTCAAGGTTCTTTGGTTTCACTCGTCTGTCAAAGAAGCAACTTTGTTTTACCTCTTCCTCTTCCGTTTTACCCGGTGCTATCTCTAGGATCTCGGGTCGAGATCCTCTGTTAGTGTGGGAGAGTTGTGACGCCCGAGACCGACGTCCCAGAAGATTCCAGAAGCTTCCAGAAGATTCCAGATGTTCCGGGTCTCCCGTGTGTTTCAGTTTTGCTTGTGTTATTTATTTTTTGCATTGCATCATGTCATCATGCCATCATGTTATTTTATTTTTGCATCTCAACCTAAATAATTCGTGTGGACCTTCGGTCCATTTAAATCGAGGGAAGGATGTCTTCTCTTTAAAACATATAAAAGCCTCTCAATATTTTATGGAGCTATATTAATAATTATTCCGTTGTTGGAATTACCATAACACACTTGCATAATTTTCCCCATTGTCTTTCACTTCTAGTTTCACCTCCAAAAATCTTGCCAATAATTCTTTTCCGTTGTTTCGAGGTTCCTCCAAAAATTCGAACATTTTTGGACACTTCATTAATCAAGTCTTAGTTCGAACTATTTGAAATAAAATTCAAATATGTTTGAATTATTCTTCCGTTCATGCCTTTCTTATTTTTCTCGGTCCTTGCTCATTTTATGATGCCCGAGAAAAATGCTCCCGTGTGCTATCTTTTTCCTCTTCCCTCCTCTTTTCTTTCTTCTCTTTTATTTTTCTGCTAAAGAAAATAAAAAGAAGAATAAGAGCAGCCTAGTTCCCCCAGGCCGCAGCCCATCTGGCCTCCTCCTTCCCTCCCTGGCCCAAACCTCCCTCTTGGCCTGCTAGGCCCGCAACCTCCCTAACCCTAGTCGCACCCAGCCGATCCCCAGCGCTCCTCTCATCGATCCTCTCCCTCCCTCTGCGCCGCCACCACTTGTCTTGTTCCCTCGCTCGACCGATGGCCCCGACCCCCTCGTTCCTCTTCGACCGCACTCACCCAGCGCCCGATTTTT
>LR738714.1:176417576-176472090 GCA_902687465.1 Secale cereale | reverse complement strand
CGACCCGAGTACATCTACAAAACGCCCGAGTTCGTCTACCGACGCCCGGAAAACGACAAGTACCACTACATGTACAAGTACCACGACGACCCGAACCGCTACAAACGTGAACCACGACGACCGAGTACAACTACGACCGGGACCGAGACCGGCAAGTACATCTACGACCGAGTACACCTTCACGACGAACGCCAACGTGTTCCACTACCGTCGCCCCGTGTACCTCTACGGGATGTGAACAACTACTTCCTCTACGAGTTGCGAGAACGACTACTTCCCTCTACGGAACGTCTACTTCCTCTTCGGAAACGTGAACGACTACTTCCTCTACTTCCACTCCTTCCTCTACGTCTCGAACCGCCCCGAAACGAACGCTTCGAAGGTATAACCCCGAGTCGTGACCCGTGAGATGCATGCTTGCTTGTGTTGTATGAATGTCCCCGTGTGTGCTTCGTGCCCGTTCCACCTTTTGTCTTGTTCCTCGGTTGCCTCGTCGCCGACTCGTGGGAACCCGGCAACGGGATCACCCCATCATCTCGTTTGACTCGCTTCGTCACCTTTTGCACCGGTCTCTTAACGAGATACCGGAACCGATATGTTGCCGTGGCATCATTTTCGGAAATCGTTGCCGTGGCACCCTTTTCTTTCCACCACGGTGACAAATGCTTCTTAACTTTTAAGTCAACCTTTTAATAAAACTTGCATAAACTTGTTCATGTCATCCGCATCATATTAACAACATTGATATATGTTAATTGTTGTTTGCTTATAATAATTAAACATGCTCATGGGGATTTTCCGGACATGTTGTTGTTATTCTCCGGCCTCATTTAAATTGTCTTAATAGTGTAGTTTCTTTATGCTTCACCTCTTGCCATGTTAAAAACATTTAATATTGTCTTGTTAATAATGAGAGTCAACTAAATAATTAATATGTGGTGTTTCGTCAATATGCAACTCGTTGCATATTGAGCTCCACTTAACTTGTAGTATTTGTTTGTGCACTTGCCATGCCTTGCATATTTAAACCGGACATGCATCATATTTGCTTGTGCATAGTATGCCATGTTAATGCTTGTGTGTTTACCGTGTTGTTTCTTTCTTTCCGGTTGCTTCTCTTGTTAGCTTCGGTTTCGTTCCGGAGTTGTGAGGCTTCTTCTTCGTCTACTTCTTGGATCCGTTCTTCTCCTCTGTGGAATCCCAGGCAAGATGACCGAACCCGGATACCATTACTATTTTTGCCTATTGCTAGTAGTCTCGATCTATAGCTTTGCCTCGATGCCCATGTCTTCTTGTCAGCCTCCTACTTGTAACCAATTGCCATGTTTAACCACCCTACCTACGCAAACCGTTGCTTGGCTAAGTACGCTTCGCTCAGCCCCTCTTATAGCATTGTTAGTTGCAGGTGAAGATTGAAGATGCTTGCTTCATGTTGAAGTTTGGTTGGGTTATATCACACTATATATATGCTTAAAAATAAAATCATCTATATACTGGCAGGGTGGAAGGCTAAGCCTTTTGCTTGGTGTTTTGTTCCACTCATGCCGTTAGGAACCGTATAAACCGGTGTTATGTTCCTTGATTTTGCGTTCCTAACACGGTTGGGGTGTATGGGACCCCCTTGATAAACCGCTAAGTGCTAAGTCTTTTCCAGCAAGTCCCAACATTTGGTACTATTTGCCTCATAATAACAACTTAATTAATTAATTAAATTTGCATAGAGGGTCGCTCCCTCGAGGATCCTTTATTTCTACATAGCAGGGGGGGCCAGTGCCGATGGTGTTGGTCCCAAACGGGGAGTCTGCAGGGCCGCCTTGGGGCAACCCGAGGTATCTGGTATACCTGTAGAATCGCCCATCCGGTCGTGTCCTGAGACTTAGATACGCGCGGCTACTATCAGGGTGTCGACACGCCGGGAGGATTTGCTGGATTAGCCTTACCTTAGTTCGGTTTAACTTGAGCACGGGATTCCGAGAATACTCGGGTCTTCCCAACTATGGAGTTGCGACTCCGCGGATCGTGGGCTTGTAATGGGTCAAGTTGGAACACCCCTGCAGGGTTTGAACTTTCGAAAGCCGTGCCCGCGGTTATGTGGCAGATGGGAGCTTGTTAATTCCGGTTGTAGATAACTTGACACAATGTTTCAATACACTACCCGCGTGTGTACCGTGACTGTCAATTTCCGAATAGGGTTTCGGGAGTTGAACACGGTGGGGTTATGTTTGACCGGCTTTAGTTAGGATCACTTCGTGATCATCTTTCGACCGATGCTCTTCTCTTCTCGCTCTCTATTACGTAAGTTAGTGCTAGTTGCTGCTGCAGACTCTTGTTTGTTCCTTCACCTCATATTCTTTCTTCAGCCTTATCCTCACCCAAGGCTTAAATAGTCTTGTTACCCGGGAACGGGATTGCTGAGTCCTCTGTGGCTCACAGTTACTTCACCACACCAGTTGCAGGTTCAGCCGAGTTTGATGCAGGAGTTGGACCAGTTCTTCACCAGGAGTTCGTTGAAGTTTGTGGCCGTTTGCTTGTGACGTTTCGATGTTCAGTAGTGGTTTCTACTAGGATTCGATCCTGACCTGTGGTTTTATGTTGTTTTGGTATCTTTCTTTGGTTCTTCACCCGTAGTCGGGCTGTGATGTTCTGAATGATGTTTTGCTTATGTAATGTATTGTGTGAAGTGGCGAGTGTAAGCCAACTATCTCCTTTTGCAATTTAATCCCTCTTTTACATGAGTTGTGCAAAGATACCAAACTTGAGATCATTCTAGGATGGGCTTATACCTTTAAGTCGTGCCTCGACACGTAGGAGGTATAGTCCCATCCTGGGCATTACAGAACCTGCATCTGGTGTGGAAGTATCTGTGAGCCACGAGGACTCAGCAATCCCATAACCATGGGTATCAAGACTAGCAAAGCTTTATGGGTAGGAGGGGGTAAAGTGGTGAGGTTGCAGCAGCGGCTAAGCATAATATGGTGGCTAGCTTACGAGTACAAGAATAAGATGAGCATCTACGCAAACGGTCACAAACTAGTAGTGATCGCTAAAGATCCTAAACTACCTACGAGTCATACATAACCCCACCGTGTTCTCTTCTCAAAGTGAAAAGAGACAGTCACGGTTACTCACACAGTTGTGTGTTTTACTTTGGATCCTCTGTCAATTTTTCAACAACCGGACATTAACAAATTCTAATCTGCCACATAACCGTGGGCACGGCTTTCGAAAGTTCATAACCCTGCAGGGGTGTCCCAACTTAGCCCATCACAAGCTCTCACGATCAACTGAAGTGATAAATATAATATCATCACCCCTTATCTTAGGGAAATCCGATCAGGCTTGGTATCCCGATGCACAAGACATTTCGACAATGGTAAAACAAGTCCAGCAAGACCTCTCGGCGTGCCGACACCCTGATAGTAGCCGCGCGTATCTCGTCTCAGGCCACGTCCGGATGAGCACTACGTACAGCAATCGAAGACCCCGGTTAACTGGGTGGCACCGCAAGTGGCTCTATGTAATGCCCCGGATGTAATACTTTCCCTTTTGGGTATATAATAAATCTCCGGCTTCATCTATTTCCATTTCGGGTTCTTTGTCTTTCGGGCTTTCGTCGTTTTGTTGTGTGAGTGTGTGGCATTCATTCATATCATGTAGACATGTGCATTGCATTGCATTTGTGTTGTGGGTTGCATCCGGTTCCGTGTGTTTCTTCCCGTTGTCCGTTTCGCGTTCCGGAGCTCCCTCACGTGTCCGTGACGTCCCGTAGGCCTACTTTGTTGTTCGGGCGTTTTACGTTACCGGTGTGCCGCGAGGTTGTGTTGTGTGTTGTTGTTTTGTTGTGTGCAACCCGCCTCTCAAATCTCGTCTCGTTTGGACTCCGTTGACTTTTCCCTCCGTTGTCCGTGTGGGTCCGATGTGCCTTCACTTCGTGTCCCGGAAATACCCCTGCTGCAGTCTCTTTTCTCCGTCTGGGCCTTTTAAATCAACCCCGCGATCGGATCCGTCGGATCGCGATCGGAGGGCTCCTAAACATCCCTAGTCCCCAAACCCTAGTCTAAATCTGCTACATATAGACCCCTAGTCTATTTGGGGCAACCCCTCCTTCTTCCTCCTCTCTCCCCTTCTTTTTTTTTCTTTTCTACCTCAGATCCACCTTGTCTTCTCGGATCCCGAGGGGATCCAGCAGTTAAACCGACCGCAGCAGCAGCGAGTCACGGCAGCGCGCCGGGATCCCCTCGCCTCGAGCGGAGTCAACGCTCCAGCGAGCGCTGGGGGCCTCTCCGTGCGGCCAGATCGACCGCACCGCAGCCCGTCGACCGCACCTTCTCCGCGGCCCGTACGTCACCCCTCCCCGGCCCGAGCGCGCCGCCGTGGCTCAGGAGGGGACCAGTTCACCCGAGCCGTACCAGGCCGAGCGCTCGCCTCCGAGGCCGCACCAGCCCCCAGCGGGTGGGCCGCCTCCCGCAGCCAACCGGGCGCGCGCCCGCCGCTCCACCGAGGCGACCGGGCCGTCGCCCGTACCAGGCCGCCCAGCTCCGCATCGCCACCCCGCGCGGTCGTGGCCCGTCTTCACCCCTCGCCGGCCCATCGCCTCTGCCGCTCCCTCCCGTCGCCTGGGCCGCGTGGGCCAGTTCGCCAGCCTCCCGCAGCCGCGCGCCGCCGGCCCAGAAGCCGCTTCGCCGCGGGCCAGATCTGGGCTAGTTTCGCCGCCGCCGGCCCGTTGCTGTACCAGATCTGTTTTTTTCGTTGAGGTTGACTCTAAACCCTAAGTCACTGTTTTTCCTGATCTGATATGATTACTTTGACCTGCTGTATCTTTTACTGTGGTGCTCCGTTTTGCGCGTGTAGCATGTCCAGATGTTCGTGGAGATGTGCTCTACGTTTTACCTGTTGTAGTCATGCATGTTAGATGTCATCTTGACACTTGTTTTGCTGTTGCAAGAGTGCATCATGATATAAACTGCTGTTATGTGTTATTTTCATGCCACCTTTGACTTGTGATAACTTTTAGCTCGTTTGTCCAAACGATGCAAATGACATGTCCACGTGTTCGTCTTGCCACGAACTACGTGTTGGGTGTGATAGGTTGCATGGTAGATTTATTATTGCCTTGTTATCATTGTTGCAAAGTGCCATGTTCACATGTTGTGTTTTCACTTGTTATGAAATGCCATCTTGTTGAGCTCGTTGTAATCGTTGTGTTCACCTCTATGATGCATGCTTGTGTGTTTCGGGATCACCGTCATATGTATTTTGATGAGGTGCTTACCCTTTGCCATGTTTAGTTTCGAGGTGTCTTAAACATGCTCTTTTTGATGCTATGATAATGTTGCTGTTTTAGGACTTAGTGAAATTTCACTAAGTCTGAAATCTGTAACGTTCCGATGCCATGTTCGTGTGATGTTGTAGGACAAAGCATGATAGTTTTGGGGTGGATTTTGATTGTTCCTTGAAGTATATATTGTTGTCTTTCCATTCATGTCCTCACATGTCCATTTGAGTGGCTGTAGCATGTTTATCTTTTGCTCCAAACTTTCAATAAAATTCTGCTGCCAGAATTTTATTTCAAAGTTCAATATGTCCAAGATCATTGCTATTGATCCGTGACTCCGTTGGGGGTGCACTTTGGACCTAGTTGCTGTACTTTATATCTAGTTTGTGTTCAAGTCCTTTGCCATGCTTTTTGGGTGCTGTAGATTAATTATTTTTGAGCTCCCAAGTTGCTATGTTGCTGTAATTTTCAGTTTTCGCTCAAATCTTGTTTCAGGCATAACTTTTAGCCCGTAACTCCGATTTCAGCGAATCTTATATCAAACTTGGGTGATTTTCTGTGTAGATTAATAATATCAGGTTGTTATCTTGTTTTGAGGTGTTTTGCTTGAGTGATGTTTTCCGTGCTCCATGTGCATCTTTAGTGCATCCATCATGCATTCATGTTTTTCGAGTGCGCATTGCATCGTGTTGATTGGTGCATGGTGTGTTTGTCTTGTTTAGAGCCGGAAGCTGAGAACGAGTTTTCCAACGAGGTTGAGCACGAGGTTTCCAACGAGTTTGAGCACGAGGACCCTTCTTTCGATCCGAACGTCTTCTCTTCAGGCAAGATGACCGAACCCCGATAACATTACTATCTTTGCCTATTGCTAGTAGTCTCGATCTATAGTTTTGCCTCGATGCCCATGTTCTTCTTGTCAGCCTCCTACTTGTAACCAATTGCCATGTTTAACCACCCTACCTATGCAAACCGTTGCTTGGCTAAGTACGCTTCGCTCAGCCCTTCTTATAGCGTTGCTAGTTGCAGGTGAAGATCGAAGATGCTTGCTTCATGTTGAAGTTTGGTTGGGTTATATCACACTATATAAATTGGCAAGGGTGGAAGGCTAAGCCTTTTGCTTGGTGATTTGTTCCACTCATGCCGTTAGGATCCGTATAAGCCGGTTTTATGTTCCTTGATTATGCGTTCCTAACATGGTTGGGGTGTATGGGACCCCCTCGATAAACCGCTAAGTGCTAAGTCTTTTCCAGCAAGTCCCAACCTTGGTACTATTTGCCTAAACAACTAAACTTTTCCGAGGGAGTAATTAACCCGAGGCTTAATTAATTCAACCCCCTGGGCCAGTGCTCGACTTGAGTGTTGGTCCAAACCAGAGTCACTTGCGGATACTACCCAGTTCGCTGGGGTCTTTGGTATCTGTACGTAGCGCTCATCTGGACGTGTCCTGAGACCTAGATACGCGCGGCTACTATCAGGGTGTCGACACACCGGGAGGATTTGCTGGATTAGCCTTACCTTAGCTCGGTATATCTTGAGCACGGGATTCCGAGGATACTCGGGTCTTCCCACTTTGGAGTTGCGACTCCGCGGATCGTGGGCTTGTAATGGGTCAAGTTGGAACACCCCTGCAGGGTTAGAACTTTCGAAAGCCGTGCCCGCGGTTATGTGGCAGATGGGAGCTTGTTAATTCCGGTTGTAGATAACTTGACGAAATGATACTAATACACTACCAGCGTGTGTTCCGTGACTGTCAATTTCCGAATAGGGATTCGGGAGTTGAACACGGAGGGGTTATGCTTGTGAGCTGTAGCTAGGATCACTTCGTGATCACTTCTCGCGATGCCTTCTCTTCTCGCTCTCACTTGCGTAAGCTAGATGCTAGTTGCTGCTGCAGACTTGTTCTTTCTTCAGCCTTTCCCTCACCTAAAGGCTTAAATAGTTCTGTTACCCGGGAACGGGATTGCTGAGTCCTCTGTGGCTCACAGTTACTTCACACACCAGATGCAGGTCCAGCTGTGAGCTATCCAGGTGATGGCACCGAGCTGGATTGGGAGTACGACGAGGAGCATAGTCGTTACTACGTGCGCTACCCGGACGATCAGTAGTGGAGACTCTTACTAGGATTCGATCCGCCTGTGGTTGTTTTATCTGAGTTTGGTACTTTGATTTTTGGCTTTTGCCCTTAGAGGGTTGTAGTGATCTTAATGTATGATGTTTGAGACTTGTACTGTTATTCTGTGACGTGGCGATTGTAAGCCAACTATTTTCAGTTTACTATCCCTCTTTTACATGAGTTGTGCAAAGTTTACCAAACTTGAGATCATTCTAGGATGGACTTATGCCTTTAAGTCGTGCCTCGACACGTAGGAGGTATAACTCCATCCTGGGCATTACAAGTTGGTATCAGAGCCTTCTCCGACCTAGGAGCCCCCACTGTTTGATCGAACCGTTGACGGTTGAGTCTAGGCACACACTGAAAACTTTTTGAGTCCTATATTATATCGGAGAGTAGGATTTCTTTGCTTCTCATCCCTTTTCTCTCTGGTGAGGACTCCTGACGTCTACTCTTGTCTCTCCTATCTTCAAAATTTGCACAAAATTTTTGTTTTAGGATTCCCGCGAGTATTCTGGGATTGTTTCGATGTTCTTGTGACAAGGATATTGTTCCCGATGCCTCCTGTTACCGAGGAGTTGAGCTTCGGGGTATCATTGTAACAAGCATATCGCGACAGTACTAAATACTTAAGACGGCCGACATCGAAAATCTCCCCTATACTTCCAGTGGCAAGATAACCCCGACATCACCCAGTACTGGGGAGGTAGTTCGGGAGTATTGCCATAGCTTGTTATAGTGGATGCTTTTCGAAGGTCCGAGGTACACAGTTTCCGAGAAAGACTGGTTATGTGTTGAAGGATGGATACACCTGGATGTAGGTTAGAGTTGTTTGCGCGGTGCTTCCCGTGTATCCCCAACACCTGATTGCATAACTGGAATCTTTCGGAAAGCTATAGGTGGGTTTTATCCAGTAGATCGTAGGCATTCTTCCAACGAATGCAGGTTAGTGAGTTCGGGGTTCGACATTGAGTGAAGAGGTTATATGACCGATGTTACTATCAGGAGTTGCATCTTAAAGGGTCCTTGGCTATGCTGATCCGGGGATTGCAAAACCTTTTCGTAACGCGTTCATATGCTTTCAGCACAAAGATGTTAGAACGAAACTCCTCTCTTGTGTTTGTTCCTTTTCCGTACCTCGTTGTTTTATTATTTTATCCTTTTGATCCCTATGTGGCTTCTCGTGAAGACTGATGTTATCTATTAACTAAGAAATTCATTCGTTCCTCTTGTTCGGATGATTTCATTCGTTCTTATTGTTCGAATGATTATTGTGAAGACTTGTTGCAATTCATTCCATTGATTCAGCTTATTCCTTTTGTCAATCAATTGCTGATTCGTGGTCATCTCTTACAGGATGGCTCCGAAAAAGGTTCCGAATGCCAACCCAGAGGTGGAAGAGGTTCCAGAGCATCCTCCTTCACCTCCTCCTCCGCCTGAGGCTTGGAGAGCAATTATGCAGACTACTGCTCAGAACACTCAGTTGATGATGCAGATGATGCAGATGATGCAAGCTAATCAAGCTAATCAAGCTAATCAGGGCGTTCCTATGAACCAAGGCAACTTCTTCCAGCAGCACCATGCTACCCTCAACCAGTTCTTGGCCAACAATCCTAAAGCTTTCAGTTATTGTGTCGACCCTCTTGATGCTGAAGATTGGCTGACCGATATCAAGAAGCATTTTGAGTGCAGTAACGTGAAAGAAGATGACTATGTGAAGTTTGCAGCCTTCCAACTGAAAGATCAAGCAGCTGATTGGTGGCAGCAGTACAAAGACTCAAGGCCGGGTCAAGTGATCTCTTGGGAGAATTTCTGCAAGGATTTCCGCTCGCATCACATTCCTACAAGTGTTATCGAGGGTATGCGTGAGCAATTCCGCAACCTCAAGCAGGGCTCCATGACAGTCTATCAGTATAATGTCAAGTTCCAAAACCTCGCTCGCTATGCAAAGCAAGACATTCCTGATGCAAAGAGTAAAATCTATCAGTTCCGTGGAGGTCTCAAAGATGAACTTCAGCTTGCTCTCACTCTGTTCGAGCCAGACGAATTCGATAAGTTCTATAATATGGCTTTGAAACAAGAAGCAGCTCAGCTTAAGATGGAGGCTTCTAAGAAGAGAATTCGAGATGTTGTTCACTCTACCTCATCGTCTCAGTTGGCTGCGAAACAACAGAAATTCTGGCTTCCTCCTCCTCCAATGATTCGAGCTCCATACAACAACTCCAGCAACTTCAACAACTCCAACAACAAGAACTCTAGTGGTCATGGTTTCTCCCACCCACCCAACCCAAGCAACCAGTCGAAGAAGCAGTTTCAGTCTCAAGGCTCCAAGTCCAGTGGCTCTCAGTTCCGTCCTCTCTCTGAAGTGGTGTGCAACAAGTGTGGCCAGAAGGGTCATTATGCCAACAGATGTCCGAATCCGAAGCGTCTTCCACCTCCTCCTCCTATGAGTTCAGCTATTGTCAAGCATGATCCAAAGTCTGCAAGGGTCAATCTGATGAATGCAGCACAAGCAGAGGCTTCTTCTGATGTCATTCTGGGTAATCTCTCAGTGAACTCTTTTCCAGCTAAAGTATTGTTTGATTCGGGTGCATCTTTGTCCTTCATTTCAAGACCTTTTGTTGCTAAGCATGAATTTGTCACTCAAGTGATGCCGAAGCCGTTGAGCATTATTTCTCCTGGTTTGCAAATGACCTCTCGGGTGCATGTTCCGGATATTTCTATTCGCATGGGTGATTATCGATTTTTGGCTTCTCCGGTGGTTCTTGGTCATTCTGATATCGACCTCATTCTCGGAATGGATTGGCTTTCTCAACATGATGCTCACATTGATTGTGCTCAAAAGGAAGTCAAGTTGACGCATTCTGATGAAGATGTGATTATCTTCGCCTCCAGGGATAATACTATTCGGCTTTTCTCTCTTAATGATAAGGGTGAAATTAATGCCATAGAGCAAATTCCAGTGGTGAATGAATATCAAGACGTCTTTCCAGAAGAACTTCCAGGAATGCCTCCACACCGTCAGGTGGAGTTTGTCATTGAACTCGAGCCGGGCACCGAACCTGTTTGTCGGCGTCCATACAAGCTCTCTTCAGATGAATTGAAGGAATTGAAGAAACAGTTGGATGAACAGGAGCGTATGGGTCTCATCAGACCGAGTACATCTCCGTGGGGCTGTGGTGTCTTATTTGTCAAGAAGAAAGATGGCACGGAGCGTCTCTGTGTTGACTACCGGCCACTGAACAAGAAGACGATTAAGAACAAGTATCCGCTCCCCAACATCAATGAACTCTTTGAGCAGCTCAAAGGAGCTAAAGTATTCTCTAAGCTTGACCTCCGAATGGGCTACCATCAAATTCGCATTCGCGAGGAAGACATTCCCAAGACGGCGTTCAGAACGAGCTACGGTTCATATGAGTATACCGTCATGTCCTTCGGCCTCGCCAATGCTCCTCCTACCTTCTCAAGGATGATGCATTATATCTTCAACCCCTATACAGGCGAGTTTGTGCTAGTGTATCTGGATGATATTTTGGTGTTTTCCAAGAATGAAGAAGATCACGAAAAGCACTTGCGTCTGGTTCTTGATCGACTCCGAGAGCACAAATTCTATGCCAAGTTCTCAAAGTGCGAGTTTTGGCTCGATAAGGTTCTCTACCTGGGCCACATTATCTCAGCTGACGGTATTGCGGTTAATCCCGAGAAAGTTGAAGCAATTGTCAACTGGGAAGCTCCTCAGAACGTCAAGCAGCTCCGCAGTTTTCTGGGTCTTGCCAGCTATTGCAGAAGGTTTGTGGAGAACTTCTCCAAGATTGCCAAGCCTCTTTCCAACCTCCTCCAGAAGAATGTCAAATACTTTTGGTCTCCCGAGTGTGAAGTGGCTTTCAAAACACTCAAAGAGAAGCTTGTCTCAGCTCCAGTTCTGATTCCTCCGGATGAATCAAAGCCCTATGAAGTGTTCTGTGACGCTTCTCTTCAAGGTCTTGGTGGTGTGCTTATGCAAGAGAAGAGAATTGTGGCATACACTTCACGTCAGCTAAAGCCGGCTGAGAAGAACTATCCCACACATGATCTCGAGCTAGCAGCTGTGGTACATGCTCTGATTACGTGGAGACATCTGTTGTTGGGCAGAAAGGTCGACATCTTCACTGATCACAAGAGCTTGAAGTACATCTTCACGCAGCCGCATCTGAACCTCCGCCAGACTCGTTGGGTCGAGATGATCCAAGAGTACAACCCCAGCATTGAGTACACTCCAGGCAAGGCGAATGTGATTGCAGATGCTTTGAGCAGAAAGGCATATTGCAACAGCCTTCTTATCAAGCCACACCAGCCTGAGCTTTGTGAAGCTTTCAGGAAGCTCAACCTTCAAGTTGTTCCGCAGGGTTTTCTTGCAAATCTCCAGATTGCTCCTACCTTGGAAGATCAAGTCCGTGAGGCCCAGCTCAGTGATACCATGGTGAAGAAGGTGAAACATGGGATTGCAAAGGGCACTCCAAAATATAAGTGCTTCCGTGTTGATGAGAGAGATACCTTGTTCTTCGAGGACAGACTCGTTGTTCCCAAAGGTGATCTCAGGAAGCTCATAATGGAAGAAGCTCATGACTCTCTCCTTTCCATTCATCCTGGCAGTTCCAAGATGTACCAAGACCTCAAGCAATCTTACTGGTGGACACGCATGAAAAGGGAAATTGCCCAATTCGTGAATGAATGTGATGTATGCAGAAGAGTGAAAGCAGAACATCAACGTCCAGCCGGTCTTCTCCAACCTCTTCCAATTCCTGAGTGGAAGTTCGACCACATTGAAATGGACTTCGTCACTGGCTTTCCTAAATCCAAGCGAGGCAATGATGCTATCTTTGTGGTGATTGACAAGCTTACCAAAGTTGCTCACTTTCTTCCAGTCAAAGAATCAATCAATGCAGCTCAACTTGCAGAGCTGTACACTTCCAGAATTGTCTCCCTACATGGCATTCCTCAAGTGATATCCTCAGACCGTGGCAGCTTGTTCACATCAAAGTTCTGGGACTCCTTTCAGTCCGCCATGGGCACGAAGATCAGGTTCAGCACTGCCTTTCACCCTCAGACTAGTGGTCAAGTCGAGCGTGTGAATCAGATCCTTGAAGATATGCTCAGAGCCTGTGTCATCTCCTTCGGCATGAAATGGGAAGACTGTCTTCCATTTGCCGAATTCTCTTACAACAACAGCTTTCAAGCAAGTGCAGGCAAAGCACCGTTTGAAATTCTCTATGGCAGAAAGTGCCGTACCCCTCTCAACTGGTCTGAAACAGGAGAACGCCAACTTCTTGGCAATGATTTGATCTCTGAAGCCGAAGAAATGTGCAAAGTCATACGTGAGAATCTCAAGGCCGCTCAGTCGCGTCAGAAGAGCTACTATGACGGAAAGCATCGTGATTTGGCTTTCGACATCGGTGATCATGTCTATCTCCGAGTTTCTCCGATGAAAGGAACCCAAAGGTTCGGTATCAAAGGAAAGCTTGCTCCTAGATACGTCGGGCCTTTCAAAATTCTTGGCAAAAGAGGCGATCTAGCCTATCAGCTCGAGCTCCCTTCCAACTTTGCAAATGTTCATGATGTCTTCCATGTGTCTCAGCTTCGCAAATGCTTCAAGGCACCTGAGCGCACGATTCCATTTGAGGAGATTGATCTTCAACAAGACCTTTCCTACCGAGAGCATCCAGTTGCAATTCTCGAAGAAACCGAACGCAAGACTCGTAACAAGTCCATCAAGTTTCTGAAAGTCAAGTGGTCACATCACACAGACCGAGAAGCTACCTGGGAACGAGAAGATCATCTTCGTTCCGAGTACCCTTCCTTTTTCCAGTCCTAGATCTCGGGACGAGATCTTTTTGTAGTAGAGGAGAGTTTGTAATGCCCCGGATGTAATACTTTCCCTTTTGGGTATATAATAAATCTCCGGCTTCATCTATTTCCATTTCGGGTTCTTTGTCTTTCAGGCTTTCGTCGTTTTGTTGTGTGAGTGTGTGGCATTCATTCATATCATGTAGACATGTGCATTGCATTGCATTTGTGTTGTGGGTTGCATCCGGTTCCGTGTGTTTCTTCCCGTTGTCCGTTTCGCGTTCCGGAGCTCCCTCATGTGTCCGTGACGTCCCGTAGGCCTACTTTGTTGTTCGGGCGTTTTACGTTACCGGTGTGCCGCGAGGTTGTGTTGTGTGTTGTTGTTTTGTTGTGTGCAACCCGCCTCTCAAATCTCGTCTCGTTTGGACTCCGTTGACTTTTCCCTCCGTTGTCCGTGTGGGTCCGATGTGCCTTCACTTCGTGTCCCGGAAATACCCCTGCTGCAGTCTCTTTTCTCCGTCTGGGCCTTTTAAATCAACCCCGCGATCGGATCCGTCGGATCGCGATCGGAGGGCTCCTAAACATCCCTAGTCCCCAAACCCTAGTCTAAATCTGCTACATATAGACCCCTAGTCTATTTGGGGCAACCCCTCCTTCTTCCTCCTCTCTCCCCTTCTTTTTTTTTTCTTTTCTACCTCAGATCCACCTTGTCTTCTCGGATCCCGAGGGGATCCAGCAGTTAAACCGACCGCAGCAGCAGCAAGTCGCGGCAGCGCGCCGGGATCCCCTCGCCTCGAGCGGAGTCAACGCTCCAGCGAGCGCTGGGGGCCTCTCCGTGCGGCCAGATCGACCGCACCACAGCCCGTCGACCGCACCTTCTCCGCGGCCCGTACGTCACCCCTCCCCGGCCCGAGCGCGCTGCCGTGGCCCAGGAGGGGACCAGTTCACCCGAGCCGTACCAGGCCGAGCGCTCGCCTCCGAGGCCGCACCAGCCCCCAGCGGGTGGGCCGCCTCCCGCAGCCAACCGGGCGCGCGCCCGCCGCTCCACCGAGGCGACCGGGCCGTCGCCCGTACCAGGCCGCCCAGCTCCGCATCGCCACCCCGCGCGGTCGTGGCCCGTCTTCACCCCTCGCCGGCCCATCGCCTCTGCCGCTCCCTCCCGTCGCCTGGGCCGCGTGGGCCAGTTCGCCAGCCTCCCGCAGCCGCGCGCCGCCGGCCCAGAAGCCGCTTCGCCGCGGGCCAGATCTGGGCTAGTTTCGCCGCCGCCGGCCCGTTGCTGTACCAGATCTGTTTTTTTCGTTGAGGTTGACTCTAAACCCTAAGTCACTGTTTTTCCTGATCTGATATGATTACTTTGACCTGCTGTATCTTTTACTGTGGTGCTCCGTTTTGCGCGTGTAGCATGTCCAGATGTTCGTGGAGATGTGCTCTACGTTTTACCTGTTGTAGTCATGCATGTTAGATGTCATCTTGACACTTGTTTTGCTGTTGCAAGAGTGCATCATGATATAAACTGCTGTTATGTGTTATTTTCATGCCACCTTTGACTTGTGATAACTTTTAGCTCGTTTGTCCAAACGATGCAAATGACATGTCCACGTGTTCGTCTTGCCACGAACTACGTGTTGGGTGTGATAGGTTGCATGGTAGATTTATTATTGCCTTGTTATCATTGTTGCAAAGTGCCATGTTCACATGTTGTGTTTTCACTTGTTATGAAATGCCATCTTGTTGAGCTCGTTGTAATCGTTGTGTTCACCTCTATGATGCATGCTTGTGTGTTTCGGGATCACCGTCATATGTATTTTGATGAGGTGCTTACCCTTTGCCATGTTTAGTTTCGAGGTGTCTTAAACATGCTCTTTTTGATGCTATGATAATGTTGCTGTTTTAGGACTTAGTGAAATTTCACTAAGTCTGAAATCTGTAACGTTCCGATGCCATGTTCGTGTGATGTTGTAGGACAAAGCATGATAGTTTTGGGGTGGATTTTGATTGTTCCTTGAAGTATATATTGTTGTCTTTCCATTCATGTCCTCACATGTCCATTTGAGTGGCTGTAGCATGTTTATCTTTTGCTCCAAACTTTCAATAAAATTCTGCTGCCAGAATTTTATTTCAAAGTTCAATATGTCCAAGATCATTGCTATTGATCCGTGACTCCGTTGGGGGTGCACTTTGGACCTAGTTGCTGTACTTTATATCTAGTTTGTGTTCAAGTCCTTTGCCATGCTTTTTGGGTGCTGTAGATTAATTATTTTTGAGCTCCCAAGTTGCTATGTTGCTGTAATTTTCAGTTTTCGCTCAAATCTTGTTTCAGGCATAACTTTTAGCCCGTAACTCCGATTTCAGCGAATCTTATATCAAACTTGGGTGATTTTCTGTGTAGATTAATAATATCAGGTTGTTATCTTGTTTTGAGGTGTTTTGCTTGAGTGATGTTTTCCGTGCTCCATGTGCATCTTTAGTGCATCCATCATGCATTCATGTTTTTCGAGTGCGCATTGCATCGTGTTGATTGGTGCATGGTGTGTTTGTCTTGTTTAGAGCCGGAAGCTGAGAACGAGTTTTCCAACGAGGTTGAGCACGAGGTTTCCAACGAGTTTGAGCACGAGGACCCTTCTTTCGATCCGAACGTCTTCTCTTCAGGCAAGATGACCGAACCCCGATAACATTACTATCTTTGCCTATTGCTAGTAGTCTCGATCTATAGTTTTGCCTCGATGCCCATGTTCTTCTTGTCAGCCTCCTACTTGTAACCAATTGCCATGTTTAACCACCCTACCTATGCAAACCGTTGCTTGGCTAAGTACGCTTCGCTCAGCCCTTCTTATAGCGTTGCTAGTTGCAGGTGAAGATCGAAGATGCTTGCTTCATGTTGAAGTTTGGTTGGGTTATATCACACTATATAAATGCTTAAACTGAAATCATCTATATATTGGCAAGGGTGGAAGGCTAAGCCTTTTGCTTGGTGATTTGTTCCACTCATGCCGTTAGGATCCGTATAAGCCGGTATTATGTTCCTTGATTATGCGTTCCTAACACGGTTGGGGTGTATGGGACCCCCTCGATAAACCGCTAAGTGCTAAGTCTTTTCCAGCAAGTCCCAACATTGGTACTATTTGCCTAATAACAAACTAAACTTGCATAGGGGGTTATAAACCCTTTTCTTAATTCAACAACCCGGGCCAGTGCTCCTCATGAGTGTTGGTCCAAACTGGGGGTTACGCGGGGCCACCTCGAGGGAACTCAAGGTCTGGTAAAAACCTGTGGGATCACCCATCCGGTCGTGGCCTGAGACGAGATACGCGCGGCTACTATCAGGGTGTCGGCACGCCGGGAGGATTTGCTGGATTAGCCTTACCTTAGCTCGGTATATCTTGAGCACGGGATTCCGAGGATACTCGGGTCTTCCCACTTTGGAGTTGCGACTCCGCGGATCGTGGGCTTGTAATGGGTCAAGTTGGAACACCCCTGCAGGGTTTGAACTTTCGAAAGCCGTGCCCGCGGTTATGTGGCAGATGGGAGCTTGTTAATTCCGGTTGTAGATAACTTGACACAATGTTACTAATACACTACCAGCGTGTGTTCCGTGATCGTCAATTTCCGAATAGGGATTCGGGAGTTGAACACGGAGGGGTTATGATTGTGGAGCTTGTAGCTAGGATCACTTCGTGATCACTTCTCGCCGATGCCTTCTCTTCTCGCTCTCACTTGCGTAAGCTAGATGCTAGTTGCTGCTGCAGACTTATTCTTTTCTTCAGCCTTTTCCTCACCCAAAGGCTTTGATAGTCTTGTTACCCGGAGACGGGATTGCTGAGTCCTCTGTGGCTCACAGTTACTTCACACACCAGATGCAGGTCCAGCTGTGAGCTATCCAGGTGATGGCACCGAGCTGGATTGGGAGTACGACGAGGAGCGTAGTCGGTACTACGTGCGCTACCCGGACGATCAGTAGTGGAGTCTCTTACTAGGATTCGATCCGCCTGTGGTTTATTTATCTGAGTTTGGTACTTTGACATTTGGCTTTTGCCCTTAGAGGGTTGTGTTGTTCTTAATGTATGATGTTTGAGACTTGTACTGTAATTCTGTGACGTGGCGAGTGTAAGCCAACTATTTTCTGTTTACTATCCCTCTTTTACATGAGTTGTGCAAAGATTACCAAACTTGAGATCATTCTAGGATGGATTTATGCCTTTAAGTCGTGCCTCGACACGTAGGAGGTATAACTCCATCCTGGGCATTACAAGTTGGTATTCAGAGCCTTCTCCGACCTAGGAGCCCCCACTGTTTGATCGAATCGTTGACGGTCGAGTCTAGGCACACACTGAAAACTTTTTGAGTCCTATATTATATCGGAGAGTAGGATTTCTTTGCTTCTCATCCCCTTTCTCTCTGGTGAGGACTCCTGACGACTACTCTTGTCTCTCCTATCTTCAAAAATTGCACCAAATTTTTTTTAGGAATCCCGCGAGTATTCTGGGATTGTTTCGATGTTCTCGTGACAAGGATATTGTTCTCGATGCCTCCTGTTACCGAGGAGTTGAGCTTCGGGGTATTGTTGTCACAAGCATATCGCGGCAGTACTAAATACTTAAGACGGCCGACATCGAAAATCTCTCCTATACGGCCAGTGGCAAGATAACCCCGACATCACCCAGTACTGGGGAGGTAGTTCGGGAGTATTGCCATAGCTTGTTATAGTGGATGCTTTTCGAAGGTCCGAGGTACACAGTTTCCGAGAAAGACTGGTTATGTGTTGAAGGATGGATACACCTGGATGTAGGTTTAGAGTTGATTGCGCGGTGCTTCCCGTGTATCCCCAACACCTGATTGCATAACTGGAATCTTTCGGAAATCTATAGGTGGGTTTATCCAGTAGATCGTAGGCATTCTTCCAACGAATGCAGGTTAGTGAGTTCGGGGTTCTACATTGAGTGAAGGGGTTATATGACCGATGTTACTATCAGGAGTTGCATCTTAAAGGGTCCTTGGCTATGCTGATCCGGGGATTGCAAAACCTTTTCGTAACGCGTTCATATGCTTTCAGCACAAAGATGTTAGGACGAAACTCCTCTCTTGTGTTTGTTCCCATCCGTACATTGTTGTTTTCTTATTTTATCCTTTTGTCCCCTATGTGGCTTCTCGTGAAGATTGATGTTATCATTTAACTAAGAATTTCATCCGTTCCTTTCGTTCGGATGTTTTCATTCGTTCTTTTGTTCGAATGATTATTGTGAAGAATTGTTGCAATTCATGCCATTGATTCAGCTTATTCCTTTTGTCAATCAATTGCTGATTCGTGGTCATCTCTTACAGGATGGCTCCGAAAAAGGTTCCCAACGCTAACCCAGAGGTGGAAGAGGTCCCAGATCATCCTCCTTCCCCTCCTCCTCCGCCTGAGGCTTGGAGAGCAATTATGCAGACTACAGCTCAGAATACCCAGTTGATGATGCGGATGATACAGCAGATGCAAGCTAATCAAGCTAATCAGGGTATTCCAGGGAACCAAGGCAACTTCTTCAACCAGCCGCACCATGCTACTCTTAACCAGTTCTTGGCCAACAATCCTAAAGCTTTCAGTTACTGTGTCGACCCTCTTGATGCTGAAGATTGGTTAACCGACATAAAGAAGCATTTTGAGTGCAGTAACGTGAAGGAAGATGATTATGTGAAGTTTGCAGCCTTCCAACCGAAAGATCAAGCAGCTGATTGGTGGCAGCAGTACAAAGACTCCAGGCCAGGTCAAGTGATCTCTTGGGAGAATTTCTGCAAGGATTTCCGTTCGCACCACATTCCTACAAGTGTCATCGAGGGTATGCGTGAGCAATTCCGCAACCTGAAACAGGGCTCCATGTCAGTCTATCAGTATAATGTCAAGTTCCAAAACCTCGCTCGCTATGCTAAGCAAGACATTCCTGATGCCAAGAGCAAAATCTACCAGTTCCGTGGAGGTCTCAAAGATGAACTTCAGCTTGCTCTCACTTTGTTCGAGCCCGATGAATTCGACAAGTTCTATAACATGGCTTTGAAACAAGAAGCAGCTCAGCTTAAGATGGAGGCTTCTAAGAAGAGAATTCGAGGTGCTATTCACTCTTCCTCATCGTCTCAGTTGGCTGCGAAACAACAGAAATTCTGGCTTCCTCCTCCACCTGTGAGTTCAGCTATTGTCAGGCATGATCCAAAGGCAGCAAGGGTCAATCTGATGAATGCAGCGCAAGCGGAGAATTCTTCTGATGTCATTTTGGGTAACCTTCCAGTGAACTCTATCCCTGCTAAAGTTTTGTTTGATTCGGGTGCTTCATGTTCTTTCATGTCTCAACCATTTGCATCCAAGTATAATGTTGACATCAAAAGTTTGCCAAGGGAGTTATCAGTTGTTTCTCCGGGGAGACGAATGCATTCTAGTATATATGCTCCGGATGTTTCTATTCGCATGGGTGATTATCGATTTTTGGCTTCTCCAGTGATTCTTGGTAATTCTGACATCGACCTCATCCTCGGAATGGATTGGCTTTCTCAGCACGATGCTCACATTGATTGTGCTCAGAAGGAAGTCAAGATGACTCATTCTGATGAAGATGTGATTATCTTTGCCTCAAGGGATAACACTATCAGACTTTTCTCTCTCAATGATAAGGGCGAAATTAATGCCATATCTCAAATTCCGGTGGTGAACGAATATCAAGACGTCTTTCCTGAAGAACTTCCAGGCATGCCTCCACACCGTCAGGTGGAATTCGTTATTGAACTCGAGCCGGGTACTGAGCCAGCATGCCGGCGTCCGTACAAGCTCTCTCCGGATGAATTGAAGGAATTGAAGAAGCAGCTTGATAAGCAGGAGAGTATGGGTCTCATCAGACCTAGTACGTCTCCGTGGGGCTGTGGTGTCTTATTTGTCAAGAAGAAAGATGGCACGGAGCGTCTCTGTGTTGACTACCGGCCATTGAACAAGAAGACGATTAAGAACAAGTATCCGCTCCCCAACATCAACGAACTCTTTGAGCAGCTCAAAGGAGCTAAAGTGTTCTCTAAGCTTGACCTCCGAATGGGCTACCATCAAATTCGCATTCGCGAGGAAGACATTCCCAAGACGGCCTTCAGAACGAGCTACGGTTCATATGAGTATACCGTCATGTCCTTCGGTCTCGCCAATGCTCCTCCTACCTTTTCAAGGATGATGCATTACATCTTCAACCCCTATACTGGCGAGTTTGTGCTTGTGTATCTGGATGATATTCTGGTGTTTTCCAAGAATGAAGAAGATCACGAAAAGCACTTGTGTCTGGTTCTTGATCGACTCCGAGAGCATAAATTCTATGCCAAGTTCTCAAAGTGCGAGTTTTGGCTCGATAAGGTTCTGTACCTGGGCCACATTATCTCAGCTGACGGTATTGCGGTTAATCCCAAGAAAGTTGAAGCAATTGTCAACTGGGAAGCTCCTCAGAACGTCAAGCAGCTCCGCAGTTTTCTGGGCCTTGCCAGCTATTGCAGAAGGTTTGTGGAGAACTTCTCCAAGATTGCCAAGCCTCTTTCCAACCTCCTTCAGAAGAATGTCAAATACTTTTGGTCTCCCGAGTGTGAAGTGGCTTTCAAAACCCTCAAAGAGAAGCTTGTCTCAGCTCCAGTTCTGATTCCTCCAGATGAATCCAAGCCCTATGAAGTGTTCTGTGACGCTTCTCTTCAAGGCCTTGGTGGTGTGCTTATGCAAGAGAAGAGAATTATGGCATACACTTCACGTCAGCTAAAGCCAGCTGAGAAGAACTATCCCACACATGATCTCGAGCTAGCAGCTGTGGTACATGCTCTGATTACGTGGAGACATCTGTTGTTGGGCAGAAAGGTCGACATCTTCACTGATCACAAGAGCTTGAAGTACATCTTCACACAGCCGCATCTGAACCTCCGCCAGACTCGTTGGGTCGAGATGATCCAAGAGTACAACCCCAGCATTGAGTACACTCCAGGCAAGGCGAATGTGATTGCAGATGCTTTGAGCAGAAAGGCATATTGCAACAGCCTTCTTATCAAGCCACACCAGCCTGAGCTTTGTGAAGCTTTCAGGAAGCTCAACCTTCAAGTTGTTCCGCAGGGTTTTCTTGCAAATCTCCAGATTGCTCCTACCTTGGAAGATCAAGTCCGTGAGGCCCAGCTCAGTGATACCATGGTGAAGAAGGTGAAACATGGGATTGCAAAGGGCACTCCAAAATACAAGTGCTTCCGTGTTGATGAGAGAGATACCTTGTTCTTCGAGGACAGACTCGTTGTTCCCAAAGGTGATCTCAGGAAGCTCATAATGGAAGAAGCTCATGATTCTCTCCTTTCCATTCATCCTGGCAGTTCCAAGATGTATCAAGACCTCAAGCAGTCTTACTGGTGGACACGCATGAAAAGGGAGATCGCCCAATTCGTGAACGAATGTGATGTATGCAGAAGAGTGAAAGCAGAACATCAACGTCCAGCCGGTCTTCTCCAACCTCTTCCTATTCCCGAGTGGAAGTTCGACCACATTGAAATGGACTTCGTCACTGGCTTTCCTAAATCCAAGCGAGGCAATGATGCTATCTTTGTGGTGATTGACAAGCTTACCAAAGTCGCTCACTTTCTTCCAGTCAAAGAATCAATCAATGCAGCTCAACTTGCAGAGCTGTACACTTCCAGAATTGTGTCCCTACATGGCATTCCTCAAGTGATATCCTCAGACCGTGGCAGCTTGTTCACATCTAGGTTCTGGGACTCCTTTCAGTCCGCCATGGGCACGAAGATCAGGTTCAGCACTGCCTTTCACCCTCAGACTAGTGGTCAAGTCGAGCGTGTGAATCAGATCCTTGAAGATATGCTCAGAGCCTGTGTCATCTCCTTCGGCATGAAATGGGAAGACTGTCTTCCATTTGCCGAATTCTCTTACAACAACAGCTTTCAAGCAAGTGCAGGCAAAGCACCGTTTGAAATTCTCTATGGCAGAAAGTGTCGTACCCCTCTCAACTGGTCTGAAACAGGCGAACGCCAACTTCTTGGCAATGATTTGATCTCTGAAGCCGAAGAAATGTGCAAAGTCATACGTGAGAATCTCAAGGCCGCTCAGTCGCGTCAGAAGAGCTACTACGACGGAAAGCATCGTGATTTGGCTTTCGACATCGGAGATCATGTCTATCTCCGAGTTTCTCCGATGAAAGGAAAGCTTGCTCCTAGATACGTCGGGCCTTTCAAAATTCTTGGCAAAAGAGGCGATCTAGCCTATCAGCTCGAGCTCCCTTCCAACTTTGCAAATGTTCATGATGTCTTCCATGTGTCTCAGCTTCGCAAATGCTTCAAGGCACCTGAGCGCATGATTCCGTTTGAGGAGATTGATCTTCAACAAGACCTTTCCTACCGAGAGCATCCAGTTGCAATTCTCGAAGAAACTGAACGCAAGACTCGCAACAAGTCCATCAAGTTTCTGAAAGTCAAGTGGTCACATCACACAGACCGAGAAGCTACCTGGGAACGAGAAGATCATCTTCGTTCCGAGTACCCTTCCTTTTTCCAGTCCTAGATCTCGGGACGAGATCTTTTTGTAGTAGAGGAGAGTTTGTAATGCCCCGGATGTAATACTTTCCCTTTTGGGTATATAATATATATCCGTCTTCATCTATTTCCATTTCGGGTTCTTTGTCTTTCGGGCTTTCGTCGTTTTGTTGTGTGAGTGTGTGGCATTCATTCATATCATGTAGACATGTGCATTGCATTGCATTTGTGTTGTGGGTTGCATCCGGTTCGTGGCGTTCCTTCCCGTTGTCCGTTTCGTGTTCCGGAGCTCCCTCACGTGTCCGTGACGTCCCGTAGGCCTACTTTGTTGTTCGGGCGTTTTACGTTACCGGTGTGCCGCGAGGTTGTGTTGTGTGTTGTTGTTTTGTTGTGTGCAACCCGCCTCTCAAATCTCGTCTCGTTTGGACTCCGTTGACTTTTCCCTCCGTTGTCCGTGTGGGTCCGATGTGCCTTCACTTCGTGTCCCGGAAATACCCCTGCTGCAGTCTCTTTTCTCCGTCTGGGCCTTTTAAATCAACCCCGCGATCGGATCCGTCGGATCGCGATCGGAGGGCTCCTAAACATCCCTAGTCCCCAAACCCTAGTCTAAATCTGCTACATATAGACCCCTAGTCTATTTGGGGCAACCCCTCCTTCTTCCTCCTCTCTCCCCTTCTTTTTTTTTTCTTTTCTACCTCAGATCCACCTTGTCTTCTCGGATCCCGAGGGGATCCAGCAGTTAAACCGACCGCAGCAGCAGCAAGTCGCGGCAGCGCGCCGGGATCCCCTCGCCTCGAGCGGAGTCAACGCTCCAGCGAGCGCTGGGGGCCTCTCCGTGCGGCCAGATCGACCGCACCACAGCCCGTCGACCGCACCTTCTCCGCGGCCCGTACGTCACCCCTCCCCGGCCCGAGCGCGCTGCCGTGGCCCAGGAGGGGACCAGTTCACCCGAGCCGTACCAGGCCGAGCGCTCGCCTCCGAGGCCGCACCAGCCCCCAGCGGGTGGGCCGCCTCCCGCAGCCAACCGGGCGCGCGCCCGCCGCTCCACCGAGGCGACCGGGCCGTCGCCCGTACCAGGCCGCCCAGCTCCGCATCGCCACCCCGCGCGGTCGTGGCCCGTCTTCACCCCTCGCCGGCCCATCGCCTCTGCCGCTCCCTCCCGTCGCCTGGGCCGCGTGGGCCAGTTCGCCAGCCTCCCGCAGCCGCGCGCCGCCGGCCCAGAAGCCGCTTCGCCGCGGGCCAGATCTGGGCTAGTTTCGCCGCCGCCGGCCCGTTGCTGTACCAGATCTGTTTTTTTCGTTGAGGTTGACTCTAAACCCTAAGTCACTGTTTTTCCTGATCTGATATGATTACTTTGACCTGCTGTATCTTTTACTGTGGTGCTCCGTTTTGCGCGTGTAGCATGTCCAGATGTTCGTGGAGATGTCCTCTACGTTTTACCTGTTGTAGTCATGCATGTTAGATGTCATCTTGACACTTGTTTTGCTGTTGCAAGAGTGCATCATGATATAAACTGCTGTTATGTGTTATTTTCATGCCACCTTTGACTTGTGATAACTTTTAGCTCGTTTGTCCAAACGATGCAAATGACATGTCCACGTGTTCGTCTTGCCACGAACTACGTGTTGGGTGTGATAGGTTGCATGGTAGATTTATTATTGCCTTGTTATCATTGTTGCAAAGTTCCATGTTCACATGTTGTGTTTTCACTTGTTATGAAATGCCATCTTGTTGAGCTCGTTATAATCGTTGTGTTCACCTCTATGATGCATGCTTGTGTGTTTCGGGATCACCGTCATATGTATTTTGATGAGGTGCTTACCCTTTGCCATGTTTAGTTTCGAGGTGTCTTAAACATGCTCTTTTTGATGCTATGATAATGTTGCTGTTTTAGGACTTAGTGAAATTTCACTAAGTCTGAAATCTGTAACGTTCCGATGCCATGTTCGTGTGATGTTGTAGGACAAAGCATGATAGTTTTGGGGTGGATTTTGATTGTTCCTTGAAGTATATATTGTTGTCTTTCCATTCATGTCCTCACATGTCCATTTGAGTGGCTGTAGCATGTTTATCTTTTGCTCCAAACTTTCAATAAAATTCTGCTGCCAGAATTTTATTTCAAAGTTCAATATGTCCAAGATCATTGCTATTGATCCGTGACTCCGTTGGGGGTGCACTTTGGACCTAGTTGCTGTACTTTATATCTAGTTTGTGTTCAAGTCCTTTGCCATGCTTTTTGGGTGCTGTAGATTAATTATTTTTGAGCTCCCAAGTTGCTATGTTGCTGTAATTTTCAGTTTTCGCTCAAATCTTGTTTCAGGCATAACTTTTAGCCCGTAACTCCGATTTCAGCGAATCTTATATCAAACTTGGGTGATTTTCTGTGTAGATTAATAATATCAGGTTGTTATCTTGTTTTGAGGTGTTTTGCTTGAGTGATGTTTTCCGTGCTCCATGTGCATCTTTAGTGCATCCATCATGCATTCATGTTTTTCGAGTGCGCATTGCATCGTGTTGATTGGTGCATGGTGTGTTTGTCTTGTTTAGAGCCGGAAGCTGAGAACGAGTTTTCCAACGAGGTTGAGCACGAGGTTTCCAACGAGTTTGAGCACGAGGACCCTTCTTTCGATCCGAACGTCTTCTCTTCAGGCAAGATGACCGAACCCCGATAACATTACTATCTTTGCCTATTGCTAGTAGTCTCGATCTATAGTTTTGCCTCGATGCCCATGTTCTTCTTGTCAGCCTCCTACTTGTAACCAATTGCCATGTTTAACCACCCTACCTATGCAAACCGTTGCTTGGCTAAGTACGCTTCGCTCAGCCCTTCTTATAGCGTTGCTAGTTGCAGGTGAAGATCGAAGATGCTTGCTTCATGTTGAAGTTTGGTTGGGTTATATCACACTATATAAATGCTTTAATTGAAATCATCTATATATTGTCAAGGGTGGAAGGCTAAGCCTTTTGCTTGGTGATTTGTTCCACTCATGCCGTTAGGATCCGTATAAGCCGGTTTTATGTTCCTTGATTATGCGTTCCTAACACGGTTGGGGTGTATGGGACCCCCTCGATAAACCGCTAAGTGCTAAGTCTTTTCCAGCAAGTCCCAACCTTGGTACTATTTGCCTAAACAACTAAACTTTTCCGAGGGAGTAATTAACCCGAGGCTTAATTAATTCAACCCCCTGGGCCAGTGCTCGACTTGAGTGTTGGTCCAAACCAGAGTCACTTGCGGATACTACCCAGTTCGCTGGGGTCTTTGGTATCTGTACGTAGCGCTCATCCGGACGTGTCCTGAGACCTAGATACGCGCGGCTACTATCAGGGTGTCGACACGCCGGGAGGATTTGCTGGATTAGCCTTACCTTAGCTCGGTATATCTTGAGCACGGGATTCCGAGGATACTCGGGTCTTCCCACTTTGGAGTTGCGACTCCGCGGATCGTGGGCTTGTAATGGGTCAAGTTGGAACACCCCTGCAGGGTTAGAACTTTCGAAAGCCGTGCCCGCGGTTATGTGGCAGATGGGAGCTTGTTAATTCCGGTTGTAGATAACTTGACGAAATGATACTAATACACTACCAGCGTGTGTTCCGTGACTGTCAATTTCCGAATAGGGATTCGGGAGTTGAACACGGAGGGGTTATGCTTGTGAGCTGTAGCTAGGATCACTTCGTGATCACTTCTCGCGATGCCTTCTCTTCTCGCTCTCACTTGCGTAAGCTAGATGCTAGTTGCTGCTGCAGACTTGTTCTTTCTTCAGCCTTTCCCTCACCTAAAGGCTTAAATAGTTCTGTTACCCGGGAACGGGATTGCTGAGTCCTCTGTGGCTCACAGTTACTTCACACACCAGATGCAGGTCCAGCTGTGAGCTATCCAGGTGATGGCACCGAGCTGGATTGGGAGTACGACGAGGAGCGTAGTCGTTACTACGTGCGCTACCCGGACGATCAGTAGTGGAGACTCTTACTAGGATTCGATCCGCCTGTGGTTGTTTTATCTGAGTTTGGTACTTTGATTTTTGGCTTTTGCCCTTAGAGGGTTGTAGTGATCTTGATGTATGATGTTTGAGACTTGTACTCTTATTCTGTGACGTGGCGATTGTAAGCCAACTATTTTCAGTTTACTATCCCTCTTTTACATGAGTTGTGCAAAGTTTACCAAACTTGAGATCATTCTAGGATGGACTTATGCCTTTAAGTCGTGCCTCGACACGTAGGAGGTATAACTCCATCGTGGGCATTACACTCTAGTTTGGGACCAACACCATCAGCACTGCCCCCCTGCTATGTAGAAAAGAATCTCCAAGGAGCGTCCCCCTTATGCAGATTTAATTAATTAATTAAGTCATTATTATGAGGCAAATTAAAACCAAAGTTGGGCCTTGCTGGAGGAGTTTTATTCAAAGTCGAAGTGTCAAGGGGTCCCCATATACCCATCGTGTAAGGAACGCAAAATCAAGGAACATAATGCCGGTTTATCGGCGCCTAAGGTGGCATGAGTGAAACAAAACACGGAGCAAAAGGCCAAGCCTTCCACCCATGCCCAGTATATAGGTGTGTTAATAATAATAATAGATATTGTGATATTCCAACAACAAGTTCCCACCTGGAACGATCTTCATCTTCACCTGCAACTAACAACGCTATAAGAGGGGCTGAGCAAGCGGGTAACATAGCCAAACAGTGGTTTTGCTAGGAAGGTGTCAAAACGTTAGAGGTTTCATGGCAACAAGGAGAGGCTGACATAAAAGATGGGTAGCGCGACATGTAATGATAGCATCGAGACGACTAAGCATGGCAATGGTAGTAAAGGTATCCAAGGGTATGATCATCTTGCCTGAGATCCCGCAAGGAAGAAGAACGGATCTATGAGGAAGACGAAGAAGAAGCCTTGAAGAAGAACCACGGGTAGACGAACGAATCCTCACGATCGCAACGGAACAAGCACTAACGAGGAGAAGCAAGCAATACGGTAAACACACAACACAAGAATCATGACAATATGCTCAACCAAGTATGATGCAGACAGTTCTATATAGGATGCACTACAAGTCTATACAGGAAGCACAACATGGCAATGTAGGAAGCACAGTAAAACAACACAAGTCTATATATGATGCAATACATGGCAAGGTATGATGCATGACAAGTCTATACAGGAAGCAATGCATGACAAGGTAGGAAGCACAGAAAACTACACAAGAAACATGACAATATTCTCAAGCAAGTATGATGCAAGACAAGTCTATATATGATGCAAGGGGTGAAGCAAAAGTAAACTAACTATTTAGACAAGTTTAAATGAGGCCGGAACAACAAACAACAATTTCGGAAAATCCCCATGTGCATATTATGAATTTGGTACTGTTCTGCCTATTACACCATTTTTAAGTTGTTAAACAGCAAAACAAAGTGCATCATGTTATTCTACACATTTTTCTAGCCCATTTACATATAAAGTTTATTAAAAACTGAGCTACGGTTACTTAGTTATGAAATAAATCATTTTAGCATGGCATTTGAGCAAACTTATGCAAATAGCAATATAAACATTTTTAACAGGAGTGAAAGAGGCATATTATTACTCTACACAAAATTCTAAGCATTTTACATATATAAAGTTTTTACATGTGATGCACAGATGTGAAGTTATTATATGCATGATGATTGAGGGTTTTTCTGCAATTCTGAAACCCTGGGATAATAGCTAAATCACAACAGAGGAAAAAACATGCAACGGGCCTAATCTGCTGGGGAGCTGGGCTGCTCACCATAGGCCGAGGCCCGTCGGTGTAGAGGAAGCAGAGGGCTGACGCGCTGGGCCTCCCAGGCCGGTTCGATCGAGCAAAGCAGGTGCGGCTGAGGCAGGGGATCGGGTCAACGCGGGCGAGCGGGCTGCGGGTGCGGGGGATGACTTCCTGCTCGACCCGCCGGATCGAGGCCACGCACAGGATGGGTGACGACGCGGTGACCCGGCGGCGCTGCTGCAGAGCTCCAGCGACGCAGTCTACAGGTGCGGGCACACGACGAGGAGGGAGCATAGGGAGACGAGGCGGCTGCACGAGCGGGAGGAGAAGGAGCTCAGGCAGGGGGTGATGCGGGGAAGGCCTGGTCCTGAGGGGCTCCAGCGTCGCGCTTGCCAGCGCGGTGGAGGAGGCCCGGACGGTGAGGTCGTCGGGACCCTGGACGGTGGAGGTCCTCGCCCGATCTGGCGAATGCGGTTCCAGCTGCTCCAAACGATGGAGGACGAGGGGGAGGAGGAGAGGCACGGCCTTGGAGACTTGGCGTCCATGGCGGAGGAGCTTCTGCGGGTGCTCTGGACGGAGTTGGCGGCATGCGAGGACGGGTGCGCTCAGGCGCTCGGGGAGGGATCAAGCGAGAGGAGCTCGGGCCTCATTTGCGGGATTGGGTGGATCGAGGGGAGGAGCTGGTTGGTTGGGAAGGTATCTGGGAGGATCCCGAGGTTGAAGAAGACATGAGGAGTGGCGGCGGAGGAATGGGAGGATGGGACATATCTCCTAAAAAATTAGGGTTGGAGTAGTTATATAGCAAGCGGGTTTAGGTTAGGGGTATGTCATCCCTCCGATCGTAATCGGACGGTCAAAATATAAATAGCTAGGGAGTCCAAATAAGAAAACAAAGATATTTTAGGGATGTTTGGGGATGATCCGGACCCATCGGTAACGAGAGACCGGTTCGCTTCCGGGGAAGTTTCGGGCGTGCAATCGAGGGGGTAAAACTGGGCTGTGTAGAATGTGAGGCTGAGAAGAGAGAGAGAGAGAGATGGCAGCCCGGCAACAGGTCTCGGAGCACTGAAACGTCCGACGTTTATCCGGCTATAGTGTCGCTATAAGTTTATCGGTTGGGCTATCAAACGAACTCCGAATGCGACGAAATTTGACAGGCGGTCTACCTACGCTATAATAAGACCACACATCAAGTTTCACCCCATTCCGAGAACATTTTCCGTCCACTTATAAAATCAATATTCGGAGGTGCCGCGGGCGCGTGCGAGTGTGTCTGGACTCAGAACGGACAACGGAGAGAACCGGGGAGTCCGAACGAATGCTAGTTTGAAAACATGCTGATGTAATGCACATGATGACAAGGTAAAGTTCAACACGCAAGCAAATGACATGGCAACGATGACGGATATCTGGCTGACACCTAGCGCATCGATCTTGGGGCGTCACAACTCCCCCACACTAACAGATGATCTCGACCCGAGATCCTAGAGATGGCACCGGGTGAAATGGAAAAAGAAAGAGGTAAAACAAAGTTGCTTCTTTGACAAACGAGTGAAACCAAAGACCTTGAGAGGTTGAACAATCTTGAAAGAAAGAATACAACGGAGATGAACAAAGTTAAGAGCACTCCGGTAAAATGAGGAACAAGGAACACCACGAGAACCTTGCAGGTTGAAAGACATGAAACAAGTGCTCACGGATGACGAAAGAATTTCAAAGCCACTCCGGTTAACCAAGATTGAGAAGGAATAAGAACGAAATAATTTGGACAGCACTCTGTCTGAAAATGGAAGGAATTAACATGAGCTTGAGGAGATAGGCTGATAGTTGATGAAATCAACAACACACTGCCTCTGAAACAATTGAAAGAATGGCACAAGGAGAAAGATTTCAGATAGCACTTCGGTTGAAAAGAGAGGCAAAACTTGATAAGATGAGAAAATTAGAATGGAGGACACAACACTCCAGTTAAATAGACAAGCAAGGGAAGAATATGATCTTAACAAAACAAGATGATGGAACGAAGAGAGCAATATTACAATGCCTCCGGGATGAAAGAATAGATGCTAGATCGTTGGAAAGAAAGAACGGAGAAGAAAATGACAACTTCTCCCACGATTGAATATGAAAATCATCCTTACGAAGAAGGGTTGAACAGAGTTGTTAGAATTACAACAACGAAAAGAATAAGCTCGTTGTGGGCTTATGGACAGCATCTCAAAATTATGAGGTGACAACCAACCACTAACAGAAAACAATTGTTTGGATTGAGATAAGCAAGGAGACGAAAGAGTTACTTTACCGAGAGGATAATGAAGAACTTGGGTCATTTATAAGCACCACAATAGCAACAATCCTTAGGGAAAGCTTTAGGTGAAAGACAACCCAAGATAACTCTAACGAAGAAATTGACTAGATTAAATATCTCATTCCTGTCAACTTGTGAATCATGAAACCTGAAGGGAAATTGTCAAGAATGGCATAACACCATCTCAAAAGCTAAGGGAGAAAGAATTGCACTTAGTGATGCAAGACCAAGAAGAACTCCGGTAATAAAGCATGAGAAGTGGAAGATGAAAAGAATAAGATTCAAGGCCTGCGGTGAATTAGATGGAGCTTTGAAATGATATAATAGAAATAACTTGGAGCTCCGGAAAACAAGATGAACAACTTAGAACCGAGAATATGACATGATGAACAAGCTCCAGACAAAAGAATTAAATAACCTTCAAGGAATAAGAATAAGAATTATGTCATGCATATCCTTCATCAATTTAAATTGATGACCACCAAAGGATTTGGCATACTACTTATTCTCGTTGGAAAGAATTAAAGAGAGATATCGCACAAGCTTGAGAAAGTATTCAACGAATCACTGGTAGGATTTCAGGAAGAACGAATTAATTGATATGATGACAAAGGGAAAAGAATGTTGAACGAACCACCGTAAAAATCGAAACCGAGTGAAGATAGAGAACAAACCACCATGAAGAATTAGAAAAATGAACGAAGATACATGAGGCAATTTTAGATACAAAAGAACGAATGGACCACGAGCAGAGTACATAATACTTGAATGATGCACCGGAAGAATATGGAGACGAACGGAGAGGCATCGATGAAGAATAGTTGGAGGACGAAGTTGAAAACTAAGAACGAAGAATCTTCTGAAATGATGGCCTTCGGAGGATCACAATGGAAAGAATTCATGAAATGCTTCGAATGGGTATGAAAAGAATTCCTCACAATCGGAACAATAAAGAGGATGGCATGAAGCTAGAACCATGAATCTTCAAGAGAACGGGCCAAGATTTAAGAGAAGCTCTTCTCCTGTCTTCAAATATTGAGAATGACAAGGAGAAAAACCTCCATGAATTGTTGAGGCACTCCGGAATGAAGAATTAAAAGGTTGAACCAATGATGAAAAGAATTTGAAAGCGGTCCTGGAGAAGGACTGTGACTGATGGGATTCATACTTACGTCACACTTTGAAAAGAATTTGAGTATAACTCCGGAAAAATTGGAAGAGTTAGGTAAGATCCTGGAAAAATACCTATGGGTTAGGGCCCACTAAAGAAAACACCGTTGGAAAAGATTGCTTAAGAGATATTGCACCTGTTGAATTAAATGGCTTGAGTAAGATAACAATCCTCAAAATAGCTTGAACGGATTAAGAATGGAAACACGAATCTTCTGAGATACCTTGTACACACCGGATAAGGATAGGAGAGTTGAATGAATAAGAGAGCCTTCGGATAATAAATTTCAACATGGGAAAACATGCGAAACAAAAGGAAGAGATATGATCATGACCGAAGCTTGAATTTAGTCCACCGGAGAAGAATATTAGAATTAAGAATGATGAACTTGAAACTCTTGAGCATCTTCACGATAAATCACCGGATAAGAACATTGAAGGAAAAGAATGAAAAAAAATATCACATGAATAAAATGGATATTTCATTTGAGAATTTCTGGCTCCATAAGGAAAAAGGGTGGGAGGGCGGGGAAAAACAAAGACAAATTGAGATGAACAAAATGGACACCGATTGATAAATAATTTAACATGACCATCTTGAAGATTAATAAGGGCTAGCACTCCCATAGAAATATGAGAACGCCGATTAGGAAAGGTATGGAATCAACACTTGACATCGAAGCAACTCGAATACCAGAATCAAAACAAAAACAAAGTATTGATATGTTGCAACATAATCTTCACAATATCATTCGAACAGAGAATTGAACGAATGAATTCCGTAGGTTAATGGTACAACACTTGTCGAGAAGCCACTTGGGAGAACAAAGGGAAAATAAAAACAACAAGGAGCAGATAGAACAAATACAAGACAAAAGTTTCATTCCACATATTCGTGCTGAAATCTCATGGAACGTGTTACAAAAGGGTTTTGCAATCCCCGGATCAGCATAGCCAAGGACCCTTTAAGATGCAACTCCCGAACGGAACAACGCCCATAAAACCACTTCACTCAATGTAGAACCCCGAACTCCTATCATGCATTCGTTGGAAGAATGCCTACGAGCTACTAGATGAACCCACCTATTAATTTCCGAAAGTTTCCAGTTATGCAATCAGGTGTTGGGGATACAGGGGAAGCATCGCGCACTCAACTCTAATCCTACATCCAGTTGTATCCATCCTTCAACACATAACCAGTTATTTCCGGAAACCGTTTACCTCGGACCTTCGAAACGCATCTACTATACAAGCTATGGCAATACTCCCGAACTACCTCCACAGTACTGGGTGATGTCGGGGTTATCTTGCCACTAACCACATAGGAGAGTTTTCGATGTCGGCCGTCGTAAGTATTCCAGAACTGCTGCGATATATTTGTGACGACAACACCTCGGAGCTCAACTCCCCGGGACACTGCCACAACCCCTAATGACAGGAGGCTTTGTGAACAATGTTCTCGTCACAAAGACATCGTAACAATCCAAACAATACTCGCGTGATCCTAAAAGAAATTTGGTAAATTTTTGAGAGTAGAAGAGATAAAAGTAATCGTCAGGAGTCCTCACCAGAGTGAAAAGAGATGAGGAGCAAAAGAAATCCTACTCTCCGATATATATATAGGACTCAAAACAATTTAAGTGTGTGCCTAGAGTCAGCCGTCAACGATTCGATCAAACAGTGGGGGCTTCTAGGTCGGAGAAGGCTCTGATACCAACTTGTAATGCCCAGGATGGGACTATACCTCCTACGTGTCGAGGCACGACTTAAAGGTATAAGCCCATTCTGGAATGATCTCAAGTTTGGTATCTTTGCACGACTCATGTAAAAATAGGGATGAAAATTCAAAAGGATAGTTGGCTTACACTCGCCACGTCACACAATGCATTACATAAGCATAACAACATCCCAAAACATCACAACCCGACTACGGGCGAAGATCCAAAAGAAAGATACCAAATACATAAAGCCATAGGTCCGAATCGCCCCTAGTAGAAACCACTACTGATCGTCGAACACGTCACATACATACGGCCACTCTCTTCATCGAGCTCCCAGTGAAGTACTTGAACCAGCTGCTACATCATTCTCGACTGAACCTGCATCTGGTGTGGAAGTATCTGTGAGCCACGAGGACTCAGCAATCCCATAACCATGGGTATCAAGACTAGCAAAGCTTTATGGGTAGGAGGGGGTAAAGTGGTGAGGTTGCAGCAGCGGCTAAGCATAATATGGTGGCCAGCTTACGAGTACAAGAATAAGATGAGCATCTACGCAAACGGCCGCAAACTAGTAGTGATCGCTAAAGATCCTAAACTACCTACGAGTCATACATAACCCCACCGTGTTCTCTTCTCAAAGTGAAAAGAGACAGTCACGGTCACTCACACAGTTGTGTGTTTTACTTTGGATCCTCTGTCAAGTTTTCTACAACCGGACATTAACAAATTCCAATCTGCCACATAACCGCGGGCACGGCTTTCGAAAGTTCATAACTCTGCAGGGTGTCCCAACTTAGCCCATCAGAAGCTCTCACGATCAGCTGAAGTGATAAATATAATATCATCACCCTTATCTTAGGGAAATCCGATCAGGCTCGGTATCCCGGTGCACAAGACATTTCGACAATGGTAAAACAAGTCCAGCAAGACCTCCCGGCGTGCCGACACCCTGATAGTAGCCGCGCGTATCTCGTCTCAGGCCACGTCCGGATGAGCACTACGTACTGCAACCGAAGACCCCAGTTAACTGGGTGGCAACACAAGTGGCTCTAGTTTGGGACCAACACCATCAGCACTGGCCCCCCTGGTATGTAGAAAAGAATCTCCAAGGAGGGTCCCCCTTATGCAAATTTAATTAATTAATTAAGTTATTATTATGAGGCAAATTAAAACCAAAGTTGGGCCTTGCTGGAGGAGTTTTATTCAAAGTCGAAGTGTCAAGGGGTCCCCATATACCCATCGTGTAAGGAACGCAAAATCAAGGAACATAATGTCGGTTTATCGGCGCCTAAGGTGGCATGAGTGGAACAAAACACAGAGCAAAAGGCCAAGCCTTCCACCCATGCCCAGTATATAGGTGTGTTAATAATAATAATAGATATTGTGATATTCCAACAACAAGTTCCCACCTGGAACGATCTTCATCTTCACCTGCAACTAACAACGCTATAAGAGGGGCTGAGCAAGCGGGTAACATAGCCAAACCGTGGTTTTGCTAGGAAGGTGTCAAAAGGTTAGAGGTTTCATGGCAACAAGGAGAGGCTGACATAAAAGATGGGTAGCGCGACATGTAACGATAGCATCGAGACGACTAAGCATGGCAATGGTAGTAAAGGTATCCAAGGGTATGATCATCTTGCCTGAGATCCCGCAAGAAAGAAGAACAGATCCAAGAGGAAGACGAAGAAGAAGCCTTGAAGAAGAACCACGGGTAGACGAACGAATCCTCACGATCGCAACAGAACAAGCACTAACGAGAAGAAGCAAGCAATACGGTAAACACACAACACAAGAATCATGACAATATGCTCAACCAAGTATGATGCAGAAAGTTCTATATAGGATGCACTACAAGTCTATACAGGAAGCACAACATGGCATGGTAGGAAGCACAGTAAAACAACACAAGTCTATATATGATGCAATACATGGCAAGGTATGATGGATGACAAGTCTATACAGGAAGCAATGCATGACAAGGTAGGAAGCCCAAAAAACTACACAAGAAACATGACAATATGCTCAAGAAAGTATGATGCAAGACAAGTCTATATATGATGCAAGGGGTGAAGCAAAAGTAAACTAACTATTTAGACAAGTTTAAATGAGGCCGGAACAACAAACAACAATTCCGGAAAATCCCCATGTGCATATTATGAATTTGGTACTGTTCTGCCTATTACACCATTTTTAAGTTGTTAAACAGCAAAACAAAGTGCATCATGTTATTCTACACATTTTTCTAGCCCATTTACATATAAAGTTTATTAAAAACCGAGCTATAGTTACTTAGTTATGAAATAAATCATTTTAGCATGGCATTTGAGCAAACTTATGCAAACAGCAATATAAACATTTTTAACAGGAGTGAATAAGGCATATTATTACTCTACACAAAATTCTAAGCATTTTACATATATAAAGTTTTTACATGTGATGCACAGATGTGAAGTTATTATATGCATGATGATTGAGGGTTTTTCTGCAATTCTGAAACCCTGGGATAATAGCTAAATCGCAACAGAGGAAAAAACATGCAACGGGCCTAAACTGCTGGGGAGCTGGGCTGCTCACCATAGGCCGAGGCCCGTCGGTGGAGAGGAAGCAGAGGGCTGGCGCGCTGGGCCTCCCAGGACGGCCCGATCGAGCAAAGCAGGTGCCGCCGAGGCAGGGGATCGGGTCAACGCGGGCGAGCGGGCTGCGGGTGCGGGCGACGACTTCCTGCTCGACCCGCCAGATCGAGGCCACGCACAGGATGGGCAACGACGCGGTGACCCGGCGGCGCTGCTGCAGAGCTCCAGCGACGCAGTCTGCAGGTGCGGGCACGCGACGAGGAGGGAGCACAGGGAGACGAGGCGGCTGCACGAGCGGGATTAGAAGGAGCTCAGGCAGGGGCTGATGCGGGAAGGCCTGGTCGGCTCCGGCGTCGCGCTTGCCGGTGCGGTGGAGGAGGCCCGGACGGCGAGGTCGTCGGGACCCTGGATGGCGGAGGTCCTTGCCCGATCTGGCGGATGCGGTTCCAGCTGCTCCAAACGATGGAGGACGAGGGGGAGGAGGAGAGGCACGGCCTTGGAGACCTGGCGTCCATGGCGGAGGAGCTTCTGCGGGTGCTCTGGACGGAGTTGGCGGCGTGCGAGGACGGGTGCGCTCAGGCGCTCGTGGAGGGATCAAATGAGAGGAGCTCGGGCCTCATTTGCGGGGTTGGGTGGATCGAGGGGATGAGCTGGTTGGTTGGGAAGGTATGTGGGAGGATCCCGAGGTTGAAGAAGACATGAGGAGTGGTGGCGGAGGGAATGGGAGGATGGGACATATCTCCTAAAAAATTAGGGTTGGGGTAGTTATATAGCAAGCGGGTTTAGGTTAGGGGTATGTCATCCCTCCGATCGTAATCGGACGGTCGAAATATAAATAGCTAGGGAGTCCAAATAAGAAAACGGAGATATTTTAGGGATGTTTGGGGATGATCCGGACCCATCGGTAACGAGAGACCGGTTCGGGTCCGGGGATGTTTCGGGCGTGCAGTCGAGGGGGTAAAACTGGGCTGTGTAGAATGTGAGGCTGAGAAGAGAGAGAGAGAGAGATGGCAGCCCGGCGACAGGTCTCGGAGCACTGAAATGTCTGATTTTTATCCGGCTATAGTGCCGCTATAAGTTTATGGGTTGGGCTATCAAACGAACTCCGAATGCGACGAAATTTGACAGGCGGTCTACATACGCTATAATAAGACCACACGTCTAGTTTCACCCCATTCCGAGAACATTTTCCGGCCACTTACAAAATAAATATTCGGAGGTGCCGCGGGCGCGTGCGAGTGTGTCTGGACTTAGAACGGACAACGGAGAGAACTGGGGAGCCCGAACGAATGCTAGTTTGAAAACATGCTGATGTAATGCACATGATGACAAGGCAAAGTGCAACACGCAAGCAAATGACATGGCAACGATGACGAATATCTGGCTGACACCTGGCGCATCGGTCTTGGGGCGTCACAAATATTCCACAACCAAGCTCAACGAAGTCAAAGAACAAGGGACACAGAGGATTATACTGGTTCAGGCCACCTTGCGCTGTAATCACTACAAAAAAAGACACATCCGTGACATTTTGGGCTGAACGGAACTTTTTTCTGTCATACTTATGACACTTCTATGACAATAATTGTGACAAAACACAGTATCATCATATATGTCATGGGGTCCTACTTCTATGACAACAAATCATGACAGAAAATGGGCTTTTTGTCCTGGGCGGGCTGGAGACGCAGCTGCATGACATTCTTTGGGCCGTCCATGACGGAAAAAACCGTGGTAAAAGTGAGGGCGATGAAAATATGGGGGTGTTCCCGGTTACGGTGGGTTGTCGGGGCCGAGCGATGCGCGTTTCTCTCGTACCCGTACGCACGTGGGTGCGAGGCGTTGGGCTCTAACTGAACCTGAGCGATTGCACTGCAGGCTACGCGTTACTGAACCCGAGCGATTGATCGATGGCTGTTAACTGAACCCGATCGAGCGGTTCCTTCGCTACTGCTGCTAACTGAAGCTGATCGATGCTGCCTTTGCATGAATAGTGAGCGTTGCTGGGGGGGGTTGGATGAACAGTTCCCGGTGGGGGTGGCTGAACAGGACCCCGTGGTGTTGCCTCTGCATGAACATGACCCCGTTCGATCGAGCCGGTTGGGGCTGCATGAACAGGACCCCGTGGAGGGCTGCATGAGTAGGACCACCCCGTGGAGGGCTGCATGAACAGTAGACGGTGGAGGGCTGGATGAACAGTAGCCCGTGGAGGGGTGGTTGAACAGGAGCGCATGGAGAGGGCTGGTTGAACAATAGTCGATGGAGTAGTGCGCGGTGGAGGCTGAACAGTCGCATGTGGAGGCTGGAGGAGGTCGACGGTGGATGAATAGTAGCCCGTGGAGGCTGTAGGGGGTCGATGGTGGTGATGAACAATATCCCGTGGAGTCCCGTTTTGCGGTACGCCACACCCTTCCCGATGAACAGAACCCCTGTTTCGACCGTAGCGCTCCAACACAAGTCCGTTTCCTCCGTTTTGCGGTACGCCACACCCCTCCTGATGAACAGGACCCCCGTTTCAACCGTAGCGATCCAACACAAGTTCGTTTCCTCTGATTTACGGTACGCCACACCCCTCCCAATCAACATGACCCCCATTTCGACCGTAGCGCTCCAACACAAGTCCGTTTCCTCCGTTTTGCGGTATGCAAGAACCCTCCCGATGAACAGGATCCCGTTTCGAACGTGGCCGGTCGAACACAAGGCCGTTTCCTCCATTCTGCGGTACGCCAGGCCTCGTTTCCATCGGCTGTTCCGTCCAAGCCCTCCCGATGAACACGACGACGCATTCCGTTCCGACCCAGCTGGTTGGCTCCCCATGAACACGACGACGATGCTGTTTCTCCGTTCTGACCTAGCCATGTACACGAGCCCTAGCCGTATGTACGCGCGAGTAGGCGTTCGAGACCCCGCCCGTATGTACGTACGTGGACGTATTTACTTTCTTGCACCCTGGCCGTTGTATGTACGTGTACATGCTACATGCGCGCCTCTGCTACGACACATGCGCGCCTCTACGACCAGTATGTACATAAACGTTCGCGACCAGAATGAAAATGCTACATACGCTTCGACGAGGTGGGTCCCGACTGTCAAGCACTTCCATGCATGCGAAGATGTAGCTGGTGGGTCCCAGCAGTCAGGGGGGCGAATTTTTTTTTTTCGGACGCACTTCCTTGCGTGTGAAGATGTAGCTGGTGGGTCCCAGCAGTTAGGGGGAAACATTTTTTTCGCGAAATACGGTGGCCCACCCGGTGGGTCCCCGATGTCAGGTGGAGGAATAATTATTTTGCGCCTAATAAGGAGGCACTTCCTTGCTCCGACCGTGGACCCAACTGTCAGCCTCTCCACGTACAGTACTCTTCCGATGGAAGTCGTTCCTTGACCACGTTGACCACGCCGCGCCGAGAGCACCAGGGCGGTGGACGACGGCGAGGCCTAGGAAGGGGACGACGCGGAGCCGGGGAAGACACGACAGTGGAAGCCCACAGGAAGAGGATTATGATGGTTCACTTGTTCGGCTGCGGTGTGAGGCTGCCGTCGCCGCAGGGCCTGGCCAGCGGTGGGAATAGTAGGGGACGGTGAGGCCTCCACGGCAGCACATCCGGCCACGGGAGGCAGGAGCATGCGACACGACCGACACTACTTTGGGCGGCTGGAGCAAGAAGATCAGAGGTTGAAGAAGCACTATGGCCGCTGGATGGACATCGTACGGTCACTAGAGCTAGAATCGTTCATATTGACTAATTTGACAAAGCACTCCGTCCCCGTCAACTTAGTAGGCCCACAAGTTAGCCACCCACCAAGGTGGGTCCCAACTAGTAGTGAGAGTATTCATTTTTTTTACGTAATAAGGCGGCACTTCCAGTGGGTCCGAGCTGACAGCGGGGGGAACATTTTTTTCGCCAAATACGGTGGCCCGTCCGGTGGGTCCCAGCAGTGAGGGGGGGAATGTTTTTTCGCAAAATACGGTGGCCCGTTCGGTGGGTCCCTGATGTCAGGTGGAGGAATAATTATTTTCCGCGTAATAAGGAGGCACTTCCTTGCGGCTGCCGTGGACCCAGCTGTCAGCCTCTCCACGTATAGTACTCTTCCGATGGAAGTCGTTCCTTGACCACGTTGACCACGCCGCACCGAGAGCACCAGGGCGGTGGACGACAGCGAGGCTTAGGAAGGGGATGACGCGGAGCCGGGGAAGACGCGGCAGTGGATGCCCACACGTAGAGGAGTATGAGGGTTCAGTGGTTCGCTGCGGTCTGAGGCTGCCGTCGCCACAGAATAACAGGGGGTGTGGGTGAGTAGAGGGATGGCTTGGCCAGCGGTGGGAGTAGTAGGGGGCGGTGAGGCCTCCGCCGCATCCCAGCCGGCCACGGGAGGCAGGAGAACGAGGCACGACGGACGCTGATTTGGGCGGCTAGAGCAAGAAGACCAGAGGTTGAAGGAGCACTACGGCCGTTGGATGGACATGGCACGGTCACTGGAGCTAGAATCGTGCATATTGACTAAGTTGACAAAGCCCTCCGTCCCCGTCAACTTAGTAGTCCCACAAGTCAACCTGTGACTATACTGGGTCCCATCTAGCAGGGGGAGTATTCATTTTTGTGTGCGTAATAAGGAGGCACTTCCTTGCGTGTGAAGATATAGCTGGTGGGTCCAAGCTGTCAGCGGCGGTAACTTTTTTTCGCGAAATACAGTGGGCCTTTCGGTGGGTCCCAGATGTTAGGTGGAGGAATCATTATTTTTCGCATAATAAGGAGGCATTTCCTTGCGTGCGGCCGTGGACCCAGCTGTTAGCCTCTCCACGTACAGTCCACTTCAGATGCCTGTCGGTCGTTGACCACGTTGACCAAGCCGCGCCGAGTGCACCAGGGCGGTGGACGACGGCGAGGCCTAGGAAGGGAACGACACGGAGACACGGAAGACTCGGCAGTTGTTTCCCACGCAGAGGGGAGTACGACTGTACGAGGGTTCACTGGTTCGTCTACCGTCGCCGGAGAATAACAGCATGTGTGGGTGAGTAGAGGGATGGCTAGGCCAGCGATGGGAGTACGGTGGGGTGGTGAGGCCTGCATGGCAGCACAGCCGGACGCGGGGAGGAAGGAGCAGGCAGTCCCGCCGGCGCTTGTTTGAGCGGCTGGAGCAGGAAGAGCAAAGATTGAAGAAGCACAACGGCCGTTGGATGGACATCCAACAGTCACTGCTTGTGTATCAACCATTTTTTTAGGAAAGCATCAAATCTGTGGAAAACATCATACATCCCATCTGCCATTATTTCTAATAATTTACAGCCCATTTGCTAATTCTTAAGGTTTTTTTGGAGCCCATATTCTTTTTGTTAGCATTACAGCCCATATTGTGGCCACGGTTAAAAATTTATACGAAATTTTGCATATTTCGGTGCGGTCCGAACTGTCTTTAATCGCAAATTCGAGTCACATTCAAACTGATTTTAAAAATAAATTTATATCAATATAAAATCCAACAAATTGTCCACGCATAAAAATCAATGCAATTTAAAATCTCGAAATGAAAAAAAGAAATTTGAAACTAATTGCCGGTTTGATGTGTTTTAAAAATGTACAACCCATTTCGCATTAATAATAGGCCATTTTCTCGGCCAGCCGAATGAAGCTCTCCTCGTTTTGAAAGATTTGCAGCCCAACAGGCGTGACAAAGCGACTTACTTGGCAAATCACAAAAAAACTGGGCCGTGGCCGTGGACCCAGCTGTCAGCCTCTCCACGTACAGTACTCTTCCGATGGAAGTCGGTCGTTGACCACATTGACCACGCCGCGCTGAGAGCACCAAGGTGGTGGACGACGGCGAGGCCTAGGAAGGGGACGACGTGGAGCCGGGGAAGACACGGCAGTGGATGCCCACGCGAAGAGGAGTACGAGGGTTCACTGGTTCGGGTGCAGTGTGAGGCTGCCATCGCCGCGGAATAACAGGGGGTATGGGTGAGTTGAGGGATGGCCTGGCTAGCGGTGGGAGTAGTATGGGGGCGGTGAGGCCTCCGTGGCAGCACAGCCGGCCACAGGAGGCAGGAGCAGGCGGCACGACCGGCGCTGCTTTGGGCGGCTGGAGCAAGAAGACCAGAGGTTGAAGAAGCACTAAGGCCGTTGGATGGACATCGTACGGTCACTGGAGCTAGAATCGTTCATATTGACTAAGTTGACAAAGCCCTCCATCCTCGTCAACTTAGTAGGCCCACAAGTCAGCCTCCCACCGGGATGGGTCCCAGCTGTCAGGGGGGTATTCATTTTTTGTGCGCAATAAGGAGGCACTTCCTTGCGTGCGAAGATATAGTTGGTGGGTCCGACCTGTCAGCGGAGGGAACGTTTTTTCGTGAAATACAGAGGCCCTTCCGGCGGGTCCCAGATGTCAGGTGGAGGAATCATTATTTTGCACGTAATAAGGAGGCATTTCTTTGTGTGCGGCCATGGACCCAGCTGTCAACCTCTCCACGTACAGTCCACTTCCGATGGATGTCGTTTGTTGACCATGCCGCGCCGAGAGCACCAGGGCGGTGGACGACGGCGAGGCCTACGAAGGCAACGACACGGAGCCGAGGAAGACACGACAGTGGCTGCCCACGTGGTGGAGAGTACGAGGGTTGACTGGTTCGGCTGCCGTCGTTGGAAAATAACATGAGGTGTGGGTGAGTAGAGGGATAGACAGGCCATGGATTCGAGTATATGATGGGCCGTGAGGCCTGCCCAGCAGCACAGCCGGCCACGAGAGGCGGGAGCAGGCGGTTGCAACGGCGCTGATTTGGGCGCCTGGGGTAGGAAGATCAGAGACTGAAGAAGCACGATTGCCGTTAGCTTGACATCTAACGGTCTGACGCTGGTAGAGTCGATTGTTGACTAAGTTTCTTTTTTGATAAACCTTGTGTACGGATGAACTTAGTATGCCCACAAGTTAGCTTCCAAATCTGTGGCAGACAACATGTAGCCCATTTGCTATTTTTAATAATTTTCAGCCCATTTGCTAATTCTTAAATAATTTATTACAGCCCATTTTCTGCCCAGGACCACGGTAAAAAAGTTCAACCTTATTTTGCATATTTCGGTCGAGTCCGAACTTTTGTAATCCCGAAATGATAAACATTTTTTAAGAACTTATTGATTTGCCAAAAAAATCGTTTTGTTTTTGTAAGCTAATAAGACGTGGGACAATTGAGTTGGTTTAAGGGAAAACAGTGGTAAAAAAATCAGCGATGGGAGGGAAAAAAACAAAAAAAATAAGGATGTAAATATGAAAAGGGAATTTTATGTATTTTCAATATAATGATACGTGTATATGAACTAGTAAAACTATAGTTAGATATTAGAAAATGGATGTAGGACATGCGTTTCAAGAGGAAAATAAAACTGGGCGGTGTGTTTGATCCAGTAAAAAAAGTGCATGCGGATGTTGTAAGATAAAATATAACTAACGTTGGTGGGCCAGAGGCCACTAGATACCTGCTGGATCTTTGTGCCCCGTTGTCGTCATGGGCTAGGCCTGTTAAAAACAAAACCAAGCCTAGGCAGTCTACAACCCAGTTGAAACTTGCTCGACCTGAAAAAACAATATACGTACTCAATAAACGAGATAATTCTGCAAGTACATACTGATAACTGGGATGCAACAGAGATATTGTTTTTTCATCGTGATAATAAAATCATGCACTTGTTTCGAAAATTTGGAGAACTGGGAATTCGAATGGCAGGTGTTTATGCTACCCATCAAATAAATATCAGGTGTCTGAAAATTAGTTTCGAAACAAATGATTCAGCTTTATATCCACGGCGACCCTCGACATGATGGTTGGAAGCAAATGCCGAGTTCATACCAAAAGATCGTTAACAACAATACCAACTCACGAACGACAAGGTAGTACAAGTACCAATACCAAACTAACTTATAATCTTTTTACTCCTGGCCCTAGTGTTCGTCTGGTAGAAAATCTTGCAGAGGACCACCTCCCGCTCCTTATCTTGCTCCAGGTCCCCGAGGTGGTACTGGTGCATCACCCAGTTGGTCCCCTGCTGGTCGAAGTTCTTGTTGGTGTGCAGCACCAGAACCTTTTTGCTGCCCATCTGCCGACCATTGACCATCACCAGCAAGGTATTGCCGGTGTTGTGCCACATCGCGTGCATGCTACACTCCAACTGTATCTTGCCACGCGTCCACGTGCCCCTTTTGAACGCCCTGGAATTGCGCTGGAAGAAATGCATGCTTAGGTCACTTAGTGTGATACTTGCAGTATTGTCGAATACAGGTTTTAGTGTACGTAGTTGGCATTTTCATAACATCTTTGGCATGTTGCAGTCACTTGTTTCACTTTTTATTAACTGTCAAATTTTAATTGCTTCACCAGGTCTGCGTCTAAAAAGAAAAATAGAGCTATAAACAAAGGAATATGTTCATGCAAGTAGACGACCGATCGATGTCTTACCTGGAAGTTTTTCAGGATGGGTGTAGCATATGCCGTGCTCGCTGTCGATGGTTGGTATGAACAAATCGATGAGAGGGTGAGATCTCGCGCTGTTAGCACTCACTTTGGCCTCAAGGTGCTCGATCAGCTCCTGATCCATGGGATCGAACTTGACGCTAGCCGGCAGCACCGGCCAATCCTTCTTCGACTTGCATGGGTTAATTCCAGTTATATGGTACTCAATGTATGATCAATCGACTGTTTTAAGTGAATGATGAAAGATTTCGACAGATAAGTGGTACTCCAAATCTGAAGTCCAGAATACCCGAACACGCCGCCGGGATTCTTGTGTTACCTCTCGCGCAGCGTGTTGTCACATCAATTCAATGTGTGGACATGATGAATAATTTGACCGACATATACTAGTACTGCTACTGTACTACTTACTAGTCGTATTTAGTGTCACATTTTAACCATAGGTTCAACTAACAAGTACACATTTTAGTGAGGTAACACAATACGCGAGGCTCGATGGCAGTGGTATCCAAAGATGGAAGGGTGATCTCTCGCTGGGTGTAGATACCCACGAGACGCCACGGACTACCAGATTGATGGATGAGGACGATCCAGTTGTCCTTCATGCCCGCCTAGTAGTGGCCGCGCATGAAGGACAGGTGGACGGGTAGTGGTAGCATGTCGAGGGGCACCACGGCAACCTCCGAAGGATCGTCAAGTTGGTGTCTGGGCCACCTGCGAGGATCGGGCATTAGCAAGCAGGGTGTCTTGAAAAGAGCCGGGCGGTTGCAGACGAGTAGACGGTACAAAGACACCGAGCATGCGGCCAGAAGGACGGTGCTGAGTAGGTCCATACGATTACAGATCTGCTCCAAGAGAATATCGGGGAGGGAATTCCAATCGCGGCTCTGCGTGTTAGTCGGTTCTGCCATTGGGGTTTTCGATGCCTGCGAGCCAGCGGGGAAGTGGATTTGGGCGGGCGAGCAAAGAAGCTTCTCCTCGTGTGGCCGAGCAGTGAGTGGGGGGACATGGTACGCGCGAGCTACCAAGGAAGATAGCACGGGCGGGCGAGCAGAGAGCGGGGGGAAATGGTGTGCGGCCGACGATGGGGAAGAGAGGAGGAAGAAGAAGAGAGGAGGAAAAAGAGTGGAAGACGGGGAATAAAGTGCATTAAATCTCAATTCTACTACTAATACCAGGATATACCGTCCTTTGGAGTGTAAATAGTTACACCGATGACATATTTGTCTACCACAAGAGGGCCCATATGTCAGTTAATGGAGGACAGAAGCGTGCTCTACTGGCAAACATGATGGCAGTACTGGGTAAGGCTAATTTAGTAACACCAACACGCTGGTTCAGCTTATTAATTAAGTGTCCCATCTGCTGCAGCGTGTATTGTCACTTCACTGCAAAGACTAGTTGAATAGTTCTTTCTGACCGAGATGGGGAATAATGGATCGCGGAGACTTCCTTTCTACATTATCCCTATGCCTCTACGCTCACTTCACTCATTTTGCTCTGTACATAGTCACTTGTTGAAATCTCTAGAAAGACAAATACTCCGTATTTGGGAACAGAGGGAGGATTTTACTCCATATTTGGGAACAGATGCAGGATTTTACTCTGTATTTGGGAACAGAGGGAGTATCACCATATGGAGGGAATAGATGAAGCTTGAAATATGAACATGTCAATGGGAGGGAGTATGCCCCATGCTTGCATGCAATATGCAACACTCACACGTACACATGGACGCACGCAACACTCACGCACCCATGCGGCACACAACACACACGCTCACGCTCAAGTGCTCAACCTACTCCCTACGTCCGTGAAATATCATACATTTAGAGATTTACACATTTACCAGGGCATACTTAATGCCCAAAAGTAGCAGACTTATGTGTGCATCCGACCATTGAGAGAAGAAGATTAAATGAAGGTCATTGCATGCTGTAACTAAGGATAGACATGTAACCTATACCTAGAGCACAAGTTGGTGCATTAGTCAATCAATATCGATTTAGATTAAAGGCTAAATGCATTGGAAGTGTAGATGTACTACACTCTTTGTTTTTTAGCTGATTTCTTTGCTCTTCCAACTGACAGGTGGGACCCAGAAACCAGGTGACAATTTAACTAGTCTACAAAGTGCCACGTCGACTATGCGGCCGATCAGTAGGGTGCAATACGGTGCTCTACGATGAGCTAGTGATCGTATAATCACTGCAAAACTATATATAGTGACCGTAAAGAGCATATTGTTACATACATTGACCGCCAGTGTATTTTTCTCGTTTGAAATTAAGCCATATTAACCGGAAAGGACGCAGTATGGACTAGTACTAGTACTGCTTTGATGTGTCCCGTCAACTCGCCGAACGAGGAGAAGCTTGCTTACTATGCCTCTCCCTCACCCACGCGCGCGGTGGTCCGCAGGCCGAGGAGAGGGTTTTGACTACAGCGCCCTCTCCCTCTTCCTCTCCCTCGCGGTGGACGTGCAGCACTTCAATCGGTGTCAAATTGCCAGAAGCATAATGTGTACTGTAGTATCATCATTGTTGGACCTTCCAAAGAGGCGAAGAGCCACGTGCAAGGTTCACACAAGTACGAACTGTTGAACCTCCCAAAGAGGCAAAGAGCCAAGCGCAAGGTTTTATTGGAGTTGTTGTCCTAGTAGGAGCGTACTACACGGAGTACAACTATAGCGAACGATGCTACTGTATGATTCCGCCACATCACGTATATCCAAAGCTGTGCCACCTTTTTTTCTCAAAGAGTGTGTTGGAGCCCGTGCAACAACCAGACAAGTTGCACGTACACATAACACATTTAATAGTAATAAATTCTAAAGGACAAATGCCAGTATGCCACACAAGTTCATCTCCAATTCATGTGATAAATTTGTGCACGACTAGTCTACATATATTCACAGCGCTACCGTTCACAATTTACCGTACTTCACTTACACGTTATAGATGGGCTACATGTCCTCCTCCAGGTTCTAGTCCAGGTGTTCTTCATGGATGGCACGATCCTTAGAGGTGGGCAACGGGAATCATTGTCGCAGCTTTCTAGTCCGGTTCCACACGATGGAGACTCATCCACGTTGAAGCGACATAAATCAGGGATAGCATGTCCCAGCATGTCGTGCATCCGGCGGTGCGCACTGAAGACACAACCATGCTTCATGAACGGCAGGCCTTACGTGTCGTGCACGGAAGGTGGCATCCGCTTCACAATGGGGTAGTTGTCCCCAATGAAAAGCGAGTACTCTCCAAGAGTGTTCCTCGGCACCCATGTAGCACCACGGGGGTCAAACTCGGCGCCGTTCATCTGGTACACGCGGCATCTCAGATCTAGACACATGGTGACGTACATAGAAAAGGTCCATGCATAATAATGTTATGCTCAAATATGGCGGTCAGTAATACTGTGCAGCAAATAGTACTACTTTGGTATAGACGAAGTAAAATAATCGGCTTATTATATATAGGCACTCTTGGCTACATGGATGAGATAGTAAGACATGGAAAAACAAAAATGGTGGAAGCTAGTGGGTTCAAGTCTTCAAGGGCCTAGCTAGCTATACGCGTCCTCCTAGGTAAAAAGTACTCCTACTAGTACATAAGTGGAGTACTAGTACAACAATGAAAGAGAAGGCGAGAGGGTTAAAAAATGGAATACCTGGGTAGAAGGTGACGGTCCGATCGTGGTAGATTGTGTGACCATGTTGCACATCAGTGGTACCATGGGTAACAACTGCTAAGATAGTTGATCCCAATATGCCATAGTCAGCTACAAGGTTCCAGGTTAGACCGAATCGCGGATGCAAATGCACATCCAGGATAGGCGATCTTATTTTGATCGCGGGATGACTGGTCCCTGCAAAATAATGGAGTACCGTTAGGGATGCAAATGATGGTTTGTGCATTCCGTTTGTAATGTCCCGTACCGTAGGACGGCAACCAGATGAAACAAGTCCCCTGGCTTGTCACCGTGAAGATGCGGCCTAGATGGCGCATGGCGGCATCGAACATGTAGGGGTACAAATCTGCCGCCGCCAACATGCGCCAGCCTTTGCCGTTAGTGCCTCTTGCATTGATGGCAATCCTTATGTTGAACACCGCAATGAGATAGTAATCGTCGTAGCCACGTCGCTTTGTCGGTGGGTTCACAATTGCTATCTTCTTCAATCTCATGTAGGCATCATCATACGTATTCAAGCCCAGCCAGTCCGGAGGGCCTATCCCAATGGTGGATAAGGGGTCTACCGGAACGGCCGCATTGCTGTGGATGTTGTGCAAAATGATGGTGGTATCCGGCCGGAGGTATGCAAGCCAATCTTCGTTGGCACCGACCCAGACGTATATATAAGACGGTGGGCAGCGGAGAAATTACGGGATGGAAATGGAATAACTAAGTACTACATGATCAAACTCAATTACTGACCTGCTTATCAGACAAAATCCGACTACCTCTCAACGTCGGCAACTCTAGTGGAGTCAATGTGCAACCATGGACAGGGAGCGGTGGACTGTTCAAAGGATTGTCCCATAAAAGAACCTTCTCCTCGAGGATGCGTGGAAGACCAACAAGCATGGCCTTTTCCCAAGCTATTTTAAGCATCGTATTGAAAAAGTTGGTGCAGGAAGCACCAAGTCTTGCGACGGTGAAGACGTCAGAGCGGCGTGCGATTTCTCCCAGAGGATCGTCGTCCAAGGTCTCCCAGCCCCAACGAGGAGGAGAACCGCCTGGCGAATCCATGGGAGCAGCGACGAACTGCCTTCTCTTCGGGGGAGGGGAACTGGCGAGGAGGAGATAAGAGCGTAGTAACCGCAGGGCCTCGTCCCTTCCAACTGTAGCGAAGGGGTGAGGCTATTATTTATTACTAGTACTAGCATTATGGGACGTTATGGGTTGCATTATACTATAAATAATAGCACTAGTAAGAAATTTTTGGCACTAGCTAGTAGTTTTTGGCGTGGATTAAGAAATTTTGGGTATGTTTTTGCTATTTTCTGTACACGCCAACTAGTGTCAAAAAACGTCTTACATTATGTGACGGAGGAGAACGTACTCATACTGTAGCAGCACTAGTACTGCTTTCTCAACTAGTAGTGCGAGGGTACTACTAGTGCTATGTACTGTATAGTGTAGTGCACCAGTTTTGAACTCTTGAATCTCACGGCCAAGGAGCTATAGTTGGAAGTGGAGGGTACTACTGTTCTCTAGAACCATCGATGTACTATCAATGCAGGGAAAGTACACCTACGTAGTGGCCTAGTGGGTACTCTCGGTGCTCTATTCAGCCGCTCCTCTCATGTAGCTGGCCTACTCAGGCCCTCCACTATGTAGGCCAAAACCGGTGCCAAATTCACTTTTTGAACATTTGGAACCGTGTCCTACATTGCCCAATCGATGCCATATAAAAATTTCAGGGCATCGATGCTTCTACTTGCTCCGACGCCATATTTCGTTGAGGCAATAAACAAAGCAGCCACTGTACTTTTGCATGCGAAGCACCACCAGCACCACTAGCGAGACACTGATTTGAGCTGATATATTACTAGTTTATAGCTAGGTGGGCCAGAGGTGGATGGATGCCAAATCCTTCATGTTGTGGTGCCGGTGCTAAATATTTTTCATTTGGCATCGAAGTGTATGTGGCAAACTTTTTAGATTTCTGGCACCGACACATAGTGGAGGGCCTCAACCACTCCTCTCACGCACACACTAGCAGCCTATTTATCAGCGACGGTTACTGCGGGGGTAGAATATTTGAGTTATTTGATACAACGAGACTAGTCTTTTCGCTTCCATTTCTGGAGGTGTAATGGATCTCGTCGAACTTTGTTAGTAGTTCCTTCTTTATGAATGAGATGAAGCAAAGCTTTTGCCTCCGTTTAAAAAAACACGTCAAGATGAATTTCTTTTATAGTATAGCTGATAATGGAGTGAAGTCCATGCGTGCAACGCCACAAGCTACAGAGTAGTAGTAGAGCACTTTACGTACAAAGCCATATTGCACAGTTCCCAATGCCCCGCCAGGCTTTTCCGGCTCCTCGGGCTTAATTGGGAGGCGCTAGTTTAAATATGCTACTAGCTGATGAGGAAGCTACAAGCAAGGTGCGGCTAGGGCGAGCACGTGAGCCACGAGATCCTGGGAAGGAAAACCCGTTCACATGGCTAGGGTATCCAGTGCACCCAGATTGTGGTGCCGCACGTTCGTTTGACTTCAAAACTCAAACTACCCGTGTAAAATATTGGCTCGCAGCGAAGTTACTATTTAAAAAAAGGCCGTCGTGCGTTCGGCCGGGATCAAACCCACAAAACGAGGTATACACTCCCGCGACCACTAGTAGTACTCGCTGGAGTACAACGCAACCTAGAATCGCCTTTTGTCGCTAGTAGTACATTGTTCCTTACAAGAAACCCCTAATAATGCAAGAAACCACTAATAATGCCAAGAAACTACTACCACTTGCATACGTGACAGACTTAAGATAAGACTACCTTATCAACCACTGTACATGCTCTTACCAACCAGCCCTACCAAGAAACGACTACTCTACAAAGTGTCGTTATAGGCATGTTTCAACCCATGGCCCTGTTTGGATACATTTGTTGTCAATCTAACCCTTCCATCCAAACACCACTCTGGTTAGAGTTAGTTCAGGGTTAGAATCTAACCTCTGACTTAGAGTATCCAAATAGGGCCCACATCGCCCATTAAGTCAACGCCTTCTATTCGACTGGGTGCTATGACTTGTGGGACCTACATGTCAGTCTGGACAAAAATCCCCGAGTGATCTCCTACCTCTGACCCGTCCACCTAGTCATCATCGGCCATGGGACGCAACTACCGCCGCCGGCAGAAGGCGAGGTCAAAACCGCTGGCGGTGCGGAGCCCATCTTGCAGCAGCCCGAATGCCAGCTCCGTCCGGCGCTCGCGGCCGCTAGCTAGCCAAGATAGCTCCGTCCAGCTGCTTGTCTGCAAGGTTTGCTAGCTAGATTGGCACGGCGGCGCGGCGGCTTGCTCACGTGCGCCACGCTAAGGCCAGCCGTCTGGCTCGAGCGAAGGCCAGCGCGACGGCTTGCTCGCTCGTGAGTGACGCTCGGGCCAGCCTGGCAACCTGTACGAAGGCCAGCGTGGTGTCCGGCCCGTCCGGCGGAGCGGCGACCAACTCGCTCATCACCGGCTCCACCGACGAACACGCATCACTACTGTTTGAAGTAATGTTCGGGAAAAATAATGATTTGAGGGGGAATAGCAGGATAGAAGGTCAGATGTGGGTCCCTCGTGTCAACGGTCAAACAAAATGTGTTGGTTTAAGCTACCTCGTCAGCACAGACGTGTGGGCCAACCCTGTCATAAATGGGTTTAAACTAACCTAATCGGTAGGTAGTAGTTTTTGGCGTGGATTAAGAAATTTTGGGTATGTTTTTGCTATTTTTTGTACAATAGATTCTTCCTAGGGCTGATTGAAAGTGATAGTTTTTTGTTAAATACTCTACATATTGTAAGTAGGAGTGAAAGTAAAGCTTTGGAACCCAATAAGCAGGGCTAGTTACATAGTGCATATGTGTACATGTTTGAAAGTAAATATCAACCATGAGTGACTAATATCTTGATGGAAAACTCAAAACTATGGAATACTGGGATTTTTTTTGCATGGTTGGAAATACTAGCAATGTTCATGTGCGTTGTAACGAATCATAATTAGAATTATACTTATTCACAAACTTAATACAAAACACTCTAATTTTGATATACATATATCACTAGATATATATTATGTTTCAATTAGAATATATTCCTTGGGCTGTTTTGGTGAGGTCAGGGAGGGATGTGGTTGGTTTTAAGATACTAATTACGGGTTTTTCTGCAAATTGGTAGACAAGTGGGATGTTTGTGAGAAAAGGCAACAACTTACCTCACAGTCGTTAGATGTAGATCTAATGGTCACAAACGACGGATGGCAGACACACCATCATCACCAACTTAGTCTTCTGTAGGAGTACTGGCAAGATCCGTGCATTGCACGGAACATCAAGATGTATTTTTTATTAAAACACTCGTTGTGATTGACCCATGCTGGAGTAATCCCATGTGTAAAAACTAATGATATCTAGATAACTAGGAGATAAGGTGAAGAGGAGTGGGGCGTGGTGGTGATTGGTGGTCGGACTGAGCGGAGGCATGGGGATTGGCGACGCCGGCAGGGGCCACCAGGCCAGTTTGTTCCAGAGGCTTTCGTTCTTAATTGCTCAACAATGAGGTTGTTGGAGACAAGGATGAACGAGGGAAGGCCTTGTCTGCAAATGTGGAGAGGGGGTGCAGATATCTTTTAGTTTAATTTCCATCAGTCAGATATAGATCAGACGGTCTATATTGCAAGATGGCACGCGTACCATCATCTCTATAAGTATGGAGATACAAACGTATTATTGATACTTGTTTCCGTAAACTAGCATCTACATTCTATTCAACGCCTCAGCATGTGAGGCCTTAGCATAATGACTTCTTGACTGTGTAAAGCAAATGTTTTCCCATCGCCGATAAGGAGGGGCTGACGGCGGCGCGTTTTTTGGCTTGCTCTAGTCCTAGTAGTCATACTAGGTGGTCTAAGCACGTGTAGATTTATTCTTTTTCACATCTCGTGTTCGCCGTACTGCCACGACTGTTGATGAATAGACGGTAAGTTATTCATGGGGAAACCCTTGTTGAGCGTGTTTGCGAGAGAGAGAGAGAGACAGTGTGCATGTGTGATATGTCTAGAGACTGAGGCAATGATAACAGATCCTTTGTGTCTATGCGTGTGGAGGATAGAGAGAGACATGTACATGGGGCTTTGTGTTGTGTAACGTGGAGACACATATACATAACTAGAGAGTGAGTGTACGAGATACATATGCGCACATAGGGAGAGATGAGGATCCAGATTAATGGGTGTTTGTGCGTGTCTGCGTGTGTTTGTGCGCGCGTTTGTGTGTGAGAGGGAGTGTGTGTATGTGGAGTAGAGAGACCACTAATGATGTAAACCTAGTATAAGGGAAGGGGGAATGGTGTGACATGTGTAGTAGCGGGATAGCATGGGTGCGGGCGGGGGGAGCAGGCTATTTGGAAGAGACATCGATTGTGTGTGGGAGAGGGGTGTGAGAGCGAGAGAGAGAGAGCTAGCGAGAGAGAGAGAGAGAGAGAGAGAGAGAGAGAGAGAAAAAGACGGGGCGAGAGAGGGGCGTTTGTGTCCGTAAATGGCGTATAGATAGGGAGACAATGTTGATGTTATTTGAAATTGGCCTATGTACGGAGACGCAAGGGAAGCGAGTCATCGTGTGTGTGATAGGGACTTCATGAGAGATCTAGAATAGATGGTGTAGAGAACAATGTGCGAGATCGAGAACGATGATACATTAGGGAGCTATGGAAAGAGTCACGACATATATGTATACATGGAGGAGCTGGGGCGGGTCCGCATGTGGGAGAGATAGAAAGAGGAGAGTGGTGCACAAGGAGACAAAGTGTGCTTGTTTCGAAGTGGGGGTTGTGTGTGAGGTGAGTGTGAGATAACCACATAACTAGGGAGATAGACATTTGGGGGTGACGTTTTGTGTGTATTGGAAAGATACACTCTACATAGTGCGTGTGCTTGGGAAAGAGAGATGTCGGGTGACCTAGCTAGAGAGTAGGGGAAGAGATGTGTGCATGCCCAGGAGACAAAGTGATAGAGACCTCTATTGGGGTCCGGACTTTAGAAGAGAGAGGGGTGTTAATGTGCTCGTGTGTTGGTGTTTGGGTGAGAGAACGACTTCTGTGTGTGTGTGTGTGTGTGGGGG
>LR738714.1:176383538-176417474 GCA_902687465.1 Secale cereale | reverse complement strand
GGGGGGGGGGGGTGGCTTCAGATAAAGAGTGAGGTGTCTATGTTTGAGGGACTTTAGCGTAATTGAGATATACATGGTCAATAGTGTGTGCACTCAAGGTTGATCAATTTGTTTCACAGTTTGGACTATGAGATAACAATACTTTTGAACATGCGTGATATACTTTGATGTACCAGAATTACAAACCTAAGATTGGAATTTTGGAATTCGACTCCATCATTAGTTTTTGTAATTCATTTAAACAGAGGTACATTCTTAAGCCGGGATTTTGTGATTTCAAATTCATATATCAAACCTAGAGATATACACATACGGGCATGTTCAAACTTTATAATCATCCACTATATTCATACACATACACATTTTTGCTTTTGTCGTTATATTTAGGATAAACACATTTGGAATTTCATTTGAATTGGACCATATGATGGTATTTGCTTGTTGTAGCTCAATGATCCATATTTGAATTGAATGGACAATCTAAGTATCGAGTTGGAGACATTGATTTTCAAAACTTGCACTTTTTTTACGTGCAAAACAAACAAATTATCGGTCATGATATCATAGTTGGCCGTACAAGAGAAGAATATAATTTCAGGCGCCAAAAGCTTTCAAACTTCCTGCTCACATCGAAATATCTCGCGGCTGAAATTTTAGCCCTGCGATATTCCTGTTTTACCCCTACCACATGAACAGAAAATGGCTGCTTTGGTAACTCCATTGTTTTCCCCTCTTTGCCCCCAACATTCTTCCCCAGAGCCCCTCCCCTTCCCCTTCCCGACCCCCCCAACCACGGCAAGCCGCCGAATCTAGTCCTCCATCGTAGCAGTGTACCTCACACCCCGACGGATCTACCTTCCGCACCTTGGAACCCCCAACTGCCAACTCACCACTTCACCGGAGCCGCTTCAGCGACTGGCTTGTACACCGCTCCAGATCTCCTTAACTGCCATCATGCTCCACCGCACCGGATCTGCTTAACCGGCGCCCTCGTCCACCACAGTGTAGACCCTTCACTGACTCCCTCGTCCGTCCCTTCGCTGGCCCTTCATACAAGCTCTCGTCCGCCGGAACAGATCCGCCTCACCGAAAGCACTGTACAACATGCCCGCCGAAGCCTTCGTCCACTTCACCGGACCCGCTCCACGGACGCCATATTCAACTCCACCGGCCCTACTTTACCGACGTCGTAGCCTCATCAGGTTATTTTGATCTGTACTCCTTTAGTTTTTCTCTTTATCGTGCAACTATTCACTTACCATAGATGAGCTTTCTTGTTTGTCGACAGGCACCACAATCGTAGCATCGGAGCCGCTTCAGCGACGGCGACAGCCGACCCAAACTCAACCGCAACACGAGCACCATCGACGATCCTTAGCTATCAAGTATGCCAACGATACCCGTACGCCGCCAAGAAACAGGTACTATTATCCAACGGCCGGCGCCTACGTTCACTTTCTTAGCATAAGCACCACACCTTTGAATTTCTTCAAGGCATCATTCAGTTTTTCATGAGACACGTACACTACTTGCACCTGTAGGGCCATACTTCTGGCAGTGAACATGTTACATGTGCTAAATTACATACCAGTGCACATATAGTTAATATGCTTTAGTTTTGTCCTAAGTATTACTGTACTTCCTAGATATCACTGCCTACTATTTTACTTCTTGCATGCTATATTTATGATAATGGTGTTGTTCTGATGCCACCTGTTGGTTCCATCAGACTGCTTCTTGTTCTCTATGCTTAATTGCACATCAGGAAACTAGCATGTGGTTCCACTGGTTTTTGTTCGTTTTACCCTACATTTTCTGATGCTAGCTATTACATCACTTCTAGGAGCCTCTGTTCATTACTTTTTTGTGTGTTCTTGATCTTCCCAAGTTGCATGACTACTTTGATGCTTCTATTAATTATGGAGTTGCCAACCCCGCCAAGCAAAATATTTGTTCTTTTGGGGCTGGCACCTCAAACAAGCATAAAAATAGAGGGATGCTGATATATTGTCGTGTATGCACACACCCTTCTTTAATTAGTTTAGATGAACCATTGATGATCAATTCGAACCAGTGCATGCGGTTAAAATTAATTTTACCTAAATAGAGGGTGCAGAATAAACTACAACAAGTAGATTTGCAACCACGGGATGCTGACGATGTCTTCAAAGAATATTGCAATAGCAGCAAGGCTTCACAACAACATATGGTAAGCCAGTGTGTTTTAGTACATGTGAAATGTAATGCGTGTGGGCTGCATTCTTGGCTTGTGCCCTCGACCTGTAATCCTACAGAATAACAAATAGTTCAGTTGTCTGCTTTGCTGTATTGCTTGATTCGAATGCATGTTTGTTACTTGTTACGCTATACCTGAGTTGGCCAATATGTCAGCAGTGCCTACTGTACTATCGTAAAAAAATGCATGCCTAGTTCATTTGAGTCCTTAACTTTTCCTCTGAACTTCATCACAAGACTGTGTTCGTAGTTTATATGAGGCCACACTGTTAAGTGCTTTCTCAGATTATTTCAACTGCTTAGAGACCTTGGCAACTTAAATATAGCGGTGGTACACTCCCTTACAAGTTTTCATCTTACCGTTTTAATTTCTTTTCGGCTGATGCTGCTTCGAACCATTTAAATATAGCTTGTCATGCTCGGCAATAATTCATATGTCATTTACCATGTAAGCTTACTACCTGGATCATGCGATAACTATCTCTTACTTATGTCCAGCGAAAACCTTTCAGGATGCCGTTCACACTAGGACACAATGTACAACCCCAAAATCTATTTGTGGAAGCAGTGCGCCATCCATGTTACCAGATGGTAGCAGTTCAGAGGCAACACAGCCGAAGAGCAGTCTAAGCACATATATTATAGTTCTTGAGGCTCTACTAGAGGCAGAAATAGATGGTGTGGCTGCCATGAATGAAGTAATTTTGATCTTGAAGCTGGAAATTGCGCAATTAGCTGCACGCATTATGCAACCAACCCAAGAATTGGAGAAAGTAAGAATGTTGCATTTGAAGACGGAGGAGGTCCTACTGCTTCTGCTATCTGAAGCCCAGGGTAATCCCAGTTCTTCTTTAGATAGCAGTTGAAATTGTCATTAGATTATTGTACTTGCATGTTGTGTCATGTCTCTAAATGGATTATGTTGTAAGACCCCCTATGTTGTCCATGTGTTGTAATGATCCGAATTTTTTAGGCGAGGTAATCCTCAGTACTTTTATGATTGACATAAGGTGAACTGTTTTTTCGTGTGAGCATATTGTATTGGATGAAATAACTATTTGACTCAAAGTGTATCCAACCTATTGAATTCGAAGATAACGACATTTCTAAATCATAATCATATATAAAGGTGGAATAAATCTTTGTTGTGGTTTTGAAGAAATAAATAACAAAACGTAGAATTATGTGTGGATATTCGTAATCGAATAAAAATTAGATTTGGATTTAGTTGCCAGGGCCCAGGGCAAACGTGGATGCTAATTCTCCCAAGTTTCGAACGAAGCGGCTAAACACCCACTATCATTTGTGGGCTGCTCGAAGCAAGTGTTTGCGAGATGGAAATTACTGTCTACCCTGACACTTGACATCCTTATCGACCGGATTTACACTACTGTCGATAGGGGTAGACTAGTAACTTCAATCAGCCGTGACACGACGGCCCGTGAGCCCATCCAGACACGGTGGGCGCCAAACATGGGCGGTAAAACAAATTTGATTCAAGCTCTTCCGAAAGACATGTGTCTCTCCCTCCATTTCCCATTCATCGACGGTGGGTGGCAAAACAAACTCTCCTCGTCTGAAATCGATGTAGGCTAATATTTTACATAGGGGAAGATGTGTAACTTCCCTCAGACGTGACACAACCGCCCTACCTATCAGCCCCCTTCATACACCATGGGCGCCAACCGTGGGCGGCAAAACACCCTCTCCTCGCCCGAAATCGTTACCAGCAAATATTTGGGAGATGAGAGATTACCGTCCTATCCCCAACCGACGTGATGTCCGAAATTTTAAACGGGGGATAAGTTCGTAACTTCGCCACATTTCAGACAAGTGCGTCCCAAAGTTTTATATCCCCCTCACCCTCCATTTCCCCATTCATACACCGTCGGCGCCACGACAACCTCCCCACTGCGGCCAGCCTCCTCCGTCCGCCACCCCATCCTCCACCTTGCCAGAGCCGCTACCCCTACCCCGTCGTCCACTGCAAGAGATGGACGTCTCTCATCCACGGCGCCGGACCAGGATCCTTTCATCGCTTCATCTCGCTTTATTGGCGCCGTCGTCCACTTTGCCGTTGCCGCTCCTACGTCCGCCTCGTCCACGACAACATGATTTATCCCCCAACCCGGACGTCTGCCATCTAAAGTCTTCGTCCCCGCCACCGACAGCCATCGCACCCGCAACACCCTCAATGTATCAGCAGGGGCATACACGCCATTGCAAGAGAGGTGGTACTCTTCCATATGTGCTTAAGTTATTGATCTCACCCGAAAAATAGATCTTAAATTGTTTACTGTACTTTTTTTGTCCGTACCAAATCGTGGTGGCTAGTTGAATGCAAACATTGGTTGCGAAGTAGCTTTGTCCGGTTTGCACCTTCAGATCCGCCATGTCACGGTCACTATACTCGTAAAGCTTATGGTTTCCCCCCTTTATATTCACTACCATCATCGTAGGTGCTCCACTGCTTCGTGTCATGCTAGCACTGCTCCTCAAGACCTCAGCCCATCAAGCGAAACAACATGCCACTCATAATTCCAAAGCTTACGTGTTGAAATCCGAATCTGATATGATGCTCATATTACTAAAACAGAGAATGTTTAATTGGTCACCTAATGTTCCTATATTCGTTTCAAAAAGCATGTGCGCCACCCACTGATCCAGCTAGTTCCACTTTCCTGATTTTACTCTTGATGCTTAGGGTTTTCCCCTTTTATCTACTCTACTATGATCTCCGTAGGTGCTTTCTGTCATACTAGCATTACTCCACCCTTCAAGCTAAACAACAGAACATTCAATGTTCCAAAGCTTAGTTGTTCAAATATGATTGTGATATGATACTGATATTAGTTAACAGGCACATTTAATTGGTTAGCTAAAGGTCCCACTTGAGTTTCCAAATGCATGTCGTGACATATAGAGACTAGAGAGACAACAGAATTGCATTTCTTTGTCACTTGCTGACTGTACTTTCTTGTCCATACCAAATCTTAGTTGTTATTTCAAAGCAAATATCGGTTGCTAACTACCCTTTGAGCGGTTTGCAGCTTCAGATCTGCCATCCCACTGCCACTGTCAACACTATACTCATCATGCTTACGGTTTCCCCATTTTATGATTACCACGATCAGCCTACGTGGTTCGTGTCGTAATAGCACTGCTCCACCCATCAAGCTAAACAAGCTTAGTTGTACAAATTCAAATCTGATATTATGCTGATGTTAGTAAAACTGGGAGATGTTTAATTGGTCAGCTAAATGTTCCTACTTTAGTTTCGAAGTGCATGTGAGCCACATATGGAGAGACCGGAAGGAATAATATTTCTCTATGCGCTCTGGTTCATTATGGGTGGCCAACCGACATTGTATAGAAAGACTTCTAATATCTTCATTCTGCTTGCTCTTCTGCTCTTCTTTAAGATGATCCTCTTCTCTTGCGGTTGACTGGTCAGGTCGAGTTATTCTCCCTTAGTATACTTTAAATCTGTCAGGTCATGTCGACTTGTTCTTCTTTACTATATGTTGAAGTTGTCATCTGCGAAGTATCATCACTTCTGGAGCTCTCATATTTTGAGTAGTAGGCCACATTATATTAATGCACACACCGAATTATAGCATGCATGGCACCTCTTAGAAGAATTGCAGAGATAGCACAAAGGGGTTTACAGGGAGGAAGTATTAGATTAGAATCACTTCTGCATTACAAAGATAATCTCACTTGTTTTTATGTTTTCATGCATGTCTGGTATTGAACATTATCAAAATGAATATGAGATTGGGCGCATGAGAGGAATATTGCGGAACAATCCACTGGCTAACAAACTTGGCATGGTGGAGGATGGCCTATCTTATTCACAAATGAGGGCGCATGCTCTAACTTGGCAAGGTTGTATTGGTCGCACATATTTTGCATATGACCTCTTGCATTACTTCTACTTTGTTACATCATCTGCTTAGTTTAAGCATCATATATGAGTATATGCCATACCTATCCATTTTCTGTACCTATTCCATGTGTCATCATACTATGTTTTTCCAGTCAAATGTTGTTCTTTCGTAATAGATGTCCAAAAGGAAGAGGGTGATTGCAGATCCTCAAGGAGTACAAACTAGGTATTTGGAAAAGGTAGTGATACCTGTTAAATCAGATAGATCAGCAGCCACAGAAAACACATGCCGAACTTTAATAGACTTTACCCCTACTCTAGTGGCCAAACCCCTATTAGAACTGCTGACAGCCCAGCGTCAGGTACTGTCTACGATATCAATTCAAATTTTGAACTCCTAAATTTCTGCATGTGCCTTACATTCTCTCTTGTATGAAAACTAATTTCAGATGAATCTCCTTGCTCAAAGGATCATAGGATCTCACGAAAATACTGGGCTCTGGATTTCTCTTGTCAGTACCTCTTTCCCTTTGTCAGCATACTTACACTCATTGCTGTTTGATTATGTAGCATCACTATAAATGTTCGCTTCTTTATCCTCCCTTCGCTTGAAATTATAAGATCTATATTTACTCTTAGATAAATGTAGAATTAACACAATGGTTATGAAGTTTTGGATTGCTCATGTAAGTACCCGTTGTCATGTACTCCCTCTGTATCGAATTAATTGTTGATCAATTGGATGTATTTAGAGCTTAATAGTGCTAGATACATCCATTTGAGCGACAACTAATAACGGACGGTGGTGGTATTATTGTACATGCATCGCGAGATAGTTGATTGTCTAGCATTATTCTGCATCTTATCTGCCCTGCCCCCCACTTTCTCCAAATTATCATATCTACATTTACTCTTACCAAAATGTTGAATAAAGCCAATGCCACTGCACACGTTGATGTCTGCATTCCTCTTGTCAGTACCTTTTGCCTTGTAACGCTGTACTTAATTAATTTCTATTTGATTATGTATCATCAGTCTACACCTAAGCTTCATTATCCTCTATTTCTTCCAATATTATTTGATCTATATTTACTCTTTGCAAAATGTAGAATAATGGCAACTCTTATAAATAATTTTCTTTGGGGAATTATTTGAATTGTCTTTCCATCAACATGGAGAAGGGCTTTGTCCAGCCCGTGTTAACATGTAATGTAAGTTCGTCCTTGTCAAGCCTTCAAACTTTGTTCTAGTATAGATTTGGATAGGCATCATTTCCTCCACTTCTGTTTACATCTGATTGGATGTTTGCAACAACTACCAGTTTTAAATTGTAGTTGTAAAAACATGTTCCTTATGCAGGACAGATCCATTTATTTGCTTATATAATTGTGAAACCTGTTACATGTCTCCTTGTTTCTCTTTTAGAGTCGTATCTCTTATGCCAGGCAGAACTTTAGGAAAGATAGTGAGGCAAACCATCTTGCGGATAGCGATATGACCCAAGGTCCTGTCTTGATGAAGACAGTGAGTTGAAGCTACTCACCAGCAGGTGTGAGACAACCTCTGTGCAGTCGCTGCCTCAATCAGTTCGACTTCTTCAGTCTCAACTTAAAGCGGAAAGGCTTGCTTCAGCTCAGCTCCGACTTGAAGTCAAATATGTAATGAAGATGTCAGGGGACTTCCTTGCGCAATATAGTGCCATACAGCTAGGGATGAAGCATCTATCGTTGAGACAACTGAGGTCTCATCAGCTTGTTCGGCTGCTTGCGGGGCCCGAGCTTTCCAGGTCTAGTGCCTTCTAAAGTGCTCTCAGTTTTGTATATTCTTTTGTCGGTGCGTTTATATGCACTAGTGGCGACCTTTGATGCCTAGTGTATGAAATCAGTGGTCATGTTGTGCTTTATTATCACCGGTAGCGAACTTTGATTCCCAGTGGATGTAATATGCCATAATTTCTTTGTTGTATAGTCTAGGTTTATTCTTTGGTCGGTATGCTGTAATTTAGGCCAGAAGGTTCAGTGGATCTTAGTGTTGTCGGTCTTCAGGCCAGCCCGTTACTCATATGGGACAAAATCTGGGCCTATAATCATCTTGGGTCATTAGCAGGTCTTAACCTATAGTAGTTTCCCACCTTTAACATGCAATGGGCTACATATTTACTGTAGTGACACTGGGCTTCCTACGGGCCGTAGTAACAATGGGCCTTCTATAGTCCGTAGAAACAATGGGCCTTCTACGGGCCGTAGAGACAATGGGCCTTCTACGGGCCGTATCATCAATGGGCCTTAGATGTGCCGAATGATCGATTGGCCCAACATGGGCCAAAAACGGACCGCATTATGGCCGCAAACGGGCTAGAGTTGGAGTCGTCCATTCATGGGCCGACCATAATGGGCCATCATTAATAGGCCATATTTGATGACACTATGAAAATGTCCCAACGTATTAACGGGCCACAACGGGCCGACAATAACCACGGGCTGAATTTGGCCCACAAGCAGAAAATGGCAGTAACGGGCCGTAAGTAACCGAATGCTGGAAATGAGCCCAAGAATAAATGGGCCCTGAGAAGGCCGAAAGATAACATGGGCTGCAAACGGCCCAATGGATTAATGGGCCGCTAATGGGTATAAAGTGATACACTGTTCATTACGGGCCAGTTTCACCACGATCCGTTAATGGCCCAAGAATAAATGGGCCCTGAGAAGGCCGAAAGATAACATGGGCTGCAAACGACTCAACGGGTTAATGGGCCATTAATGGGTATAAAGTGATACACTGTTCATTACGGGCCAGTTTCACCACGGACCGTTAATGGGCCAAGAGTTACAAAAGGGCCTCATATGGGCCGAAAGACGTCATGGGCCATACATTGGCCGGAACTTAAAATGGGCTGGAATCATATTGGATGGCCCAGATGAAGCTACTGGGCCTAATTTGGATAGGTCGTAATGGGCCCTGGGTTAGCAGGCTGTAAATGGGCTATATGCGAACAGGCCATTAACAGGCTTTCCGTGGGGCGGCCCGCCACCTTTTGACCAAGTCAAACGGGCCGGCCTTTTCACAAGAATGGGCCTTTGTTGGGCCGTGCCACGTGTCGACGTATCATAGGCGCTTTGTGTCCAATGAGAGGATGACATATGTCCCAACGGTGAGCCGACACGTGTTTCCTCCAGCCAATGATAATTTTACACGTGGAAAATCCCCATTGGTCGGGGCTATTAACGGGTTATCGGATCCAAAACCGGACCCGATAGCTTAACGGCGTTCTGTTACGGTGGATGCCACGTGTCGGTCACCCTTGACGAAAGCACTTCTGTGACGCGCGATTTATCGTCATGGACGTGGACACTTGATGATAATTTTGGTAATGTCATGGAACACTTCTACGACAGCACAGGTATGACTATCTTGATTCTCTCATAAATTTGTCATGGATGTACATGCATGGCAGAAAATGTGACCTACTGTGACAAACAGGTGTCATCACGGAAGTGTATTTTTTTGTAGTGAATACCCTACTCCAGTGTGTATGGTGGATTGCCTCATGAGGCTGAAGATGAACAAGTACAAGGGATGAGCAACCTCCGGAGGAGAAGTGTTCTTGGGCTCGGATGAGCTTGTGATGTATGAAGGGTGGAATGGATCTCTCCCCTCCCCATGGTGGTGGCTAGGTCCTATTTATAGTGACCTTGGTCCTCTTCCCAAATATCGACGGGAAGGGATTCCACAACGGCCAAATTTGAAGGGGAACAACTAGTAGAAGTTATCTTGACAAAAGTGGTCTTCTCCTACCAATGGCTCTAGTGGTGACGTCGCGCCAGGCTCCACGATGACCTCCATTCTGCCATCCTGACGGTCCTTGGTCTTGTTGCACCGATATGGAAACCTTTGCTTGATTCCTCGGGACCCCGCGCCCGCGCTTGCTCCCTTAGCACCGAAGGGGAAACTGGTACACTGCGCCCGCTGGCGCCCGCCTGGCCTTGGACGTCATGGCTCACGTCACCTGCACCTCGCGAGGTGCACCTTGCATGGATATGTCCGCTCCTGGGGAGCCAGCCTAGAGAGGCTGCCCCCATGGAGGTATTGCTGTCGTCCGCCTCGCGAGGCTTTGCCCCTCGTGAGGGTCTTGAGCTGTGGTTGCTGAAGCTGGGCCGTACCAGGCCGTCGATGGAGCCACGTCACAGGCCACAGGCATGCAAGACTGGGTACCCCCGTTCCCAGGACGCCGATGATATGTCTCCAACGTATCTATAATTTTTTATTGTTCCATGCTATTATTTATGATGTTTTGTATGTTTAATGGGCTTTGTCATACACTTTTATATTATTATTGGGACTAACCTACTAACCCAAAGGCCTTGTCCAGATTGCTGTTTTTGCCTGTTTCAGGGTTTTACAGAAAAAGGGATATCAAACGGAGTCCAAACGGAATGAAACCTTCGGGGGAGATATTTTTGGAGAAAATCAAGCATGGGAGACTTGAGAACCATGGAGTAGGGCACACGTGGCAACCACGAGGGTGGGGGCACGCCCCCTGCCTCGTGGGCCCCACATTTGGCCCTCGGTGCCCTCCTTCCTCCTATATATACCTACGTACCCCTAAACCATCAGAACAACAGAGAAACCCTAGTTCCACCGCCGTAACCTTCTATTCCCGTGAGATCCCATCTTGGGGCGTGTTCCGGAGCTCCGCCGGAGGGGGGGGGGATCTTCCACAGAGTGCTTCTACATCATCATCATCGCCTCACCATGAGTTGTGAGTAGTTTACCACAGACCTTCGGGTCCATAGCTAGTATCTAGATGGCTTCATCTCTCTTTTTGGATCTCAATACAAAGTTCTCCTCGGTCTTCGTGGAGATCTATTCGATGTAATCTCTTTTTGCGGTGTGTTTGTCGAGATCCGATGAATTGTGGGTTTATGATCAAGATTATTTGTGAGAAATATTTGGTTCTTCTCTGAAATCTTTATGTATGACTAGTAGAACGCCCGTGCGTTGCTACGGGCTACAATACATATAAATGAATCAAATAAATGTTTAAGGTTGTCCTCAAGGTCGAACATATGTCCGGGCGTGTCTGGACATCAAACGGGCGCCCAACATGCTCCTCAAAATACAGTTCAGGCTCCCCCAAATCCAGACCACACGTGACGGAGAAATGTGGTTCTTCAGACTATTCACCATGTTATCTCAAACACGCGGGCCCAACAAAAACCCCACCCCATGACACACCCTTCCCTTTTTCTGTCAGAACCTCCCTTCCTGCTTGATTTTCTATTGGGACATTTCTAGCCGGAGCCCTATTCTTTAAAACTGGATGAAGCCCACCTCACTCTTCACCCTTTATAACCAGATGACGCCCAACTCACCTTTGCCATGGTGTCCTATGTTTTCATCCCGCCAACCACCCCGCTCTCCATCGTATCCAAGTAAAAACAGAACTAATTATGTCTTACTAGTCGTCGACCCGTGTATTCACACGGCTAGTTTAATAAAATATTATTATCACTTTACCTAAATAATAAAATATGGGATGAAGCCTTGAAACCATATGTCATTCACTGGGAGTAAGGAAATTGAGAGGTCCCAAATTTCTAGTGGACAGATCTTGTCCCGTGACCACATAGGTTAAATATTCATCGTTGTGAGCACATATGTTTAATATTCAAGTCTTATTACAGTTTAAATTTAATACCTCAAATAATAGAATACGGAATGAAGCGTATACTCAAATTTTCTATATACATATGAAAATATAATTAATTAATCACTTATAATCTTGGTATATAATGCCTTCAACTCATCGAAAATAAATGTTACTGATTTTTCATTCACCTGACAACAATTCCAATCAGTTTTGAGAATAATTAAGAAGTTTAAACAGAAGAGGAATAGATGCACACATCTGCATACCATTTTTATTACTTTTTTTTCCTGTTCCATAATTTTCTCACCAAAAGATTTTAGTCTCCAACTGATATATTGAAAGCAATAAAAGATGCATAAAAAATAGTCATGGAGTTGAGCTTCTGTACATGTTTTGATGGTTGCACTTTAATGCGTCATCTTTGCTTTCATCATATCATATCGTACTGCGTGTATTAATCTAGACATGTCCTATCTTATTACATTAGTCATTTCCTAATAGTACAATGATAATATATATTTTGAACATATTTATATTATATACCAAATTATTGAAGTACGGTTTTTGTATATAACAAACCCATACTGAAATAATTTGTTATATAATGAGACTAAAGCATATTTCGAACCCATTTATTTACTAAAATACTGATATATTATATAATGAAACCGAAACAACTAAACTGAATGCACATGGCTCATATCCTTTATCTGGCATCCTATATGTGTGGTTCCTACAAATTTACATGCATATTATTCTGCAAAACTTTGAAGCTTCTTCTAACACGCTAGCTGAACATGGCATTAACAAAAATACTTAATCACGTCCAAAAACCCACCAGATTGAGACACTGGAAAAAAAGAAGTAAATATTTTTCTTGAATGTAGATTATTCTCATATCTGACATGTTTAATGTTGTTGCTTGTGTGTAAGATTGACCTTTATAACTTGGTACACTTGAATCTTGTTGCATCCAGTTGGGGTACCTATGGTAAATTGGGTTTGACTGCCACAGAGTTCATTTCAGATGTGTACTTAGGTTTGGGTAACTACGCAAATAATATCTCCCATTTCGTCTACTCTATAAACTGAACTTATTTCATCAGATTATTTTACCTAGATTAACTTATTAAAGTTACAATGCATGGACTGATGTAACATCTAATTCTTACTTATTAGCAATGCAAATTCAGTACCCGAAGAATCAGAAAAATGATTCGAGAGAAGATAGGAACATCTAACCTGCGCCTCTCGTGCATTACACAATGTAAAGTTCGGCAACACGGTGATCTAATGACATATATGATTCATCGGAAGGTTAATTATAATTCATCCAATTTCGTGACCTGGTGGCTTGTGTGGATAGAGTCAAAAAAATTGCGTACATGCAATAGCATGGAACATGAGCATTTGCTGTCTTGCAGACAATAACCTATTACCAACAATGATGCTAGACTATCTGGAAAAAAAATTATGCTAGCTAGCCTGGGATTGGTCATCCTTCAAAGAACATACACAAAAATAGAGAACATACCTGATCAAAACTAAAATCTATGGAGAAATCAACTGCATACTGATAATTAGAACATGTATAAGACATCACAAAAACGAACGGGACTGAAAAATAACCTTTTTTTACTCGTACGATGGGCATCAGTGGTTCCTCGATCGACAACTTCATTGGCTGGATTGTATAATTGCAGATTTAGCAGTGCATGTGGTGAAGGCAGACAATGATCTTATTAATAGAATCGCGAAAAAAGAATTGGATGTTGAACGTTAGATGGCATGAATGAGGAATGGGGCAGAGAGGATCACTAAATATTTGTGTAGAAGGAAAAGTTGTCATGATAACGTATAACATAAAAAACTGAGACAAATAAATAGAGATGAAATCTGAGATAAAAATATTAAGCTTCTTTGCCTGACAGAATATCCATGCTGCAAACAATAATAAATCTGGTAGCGTGATGGATTTGAGAGGGTATAATATACATGTGTGCTTTTTTGGTCATCACGGAAACACGTGCAAGCTGTCTTGTCCATGTAATAAGTTATACTGAACCCGCAATCTTACTTTGATGAACTTATATTACCTACAGTAAGTGCACACAAATAGCATACAGAGGTGAATGCAAAACAAAAATTGTAATTATATAAGAAAATTAGTATACCACCTCTGATCAAAACTGCATAGTGGAAGCTCCTGCATGGCAGTTCGTCATACAATTTTGTATAACGTGTGTAGGAGTGGGTTATATATCAGCCAATGATCTTCATCACCTGGATGCAAATCTCGCTTTTCCAAGATAAAAGCAACATACAATGAGAGGTTGATGGCACCGGGAGGCAGAGGCCAAAGCCTATCCCGCCATGCCCTGGTGTAGTTAGATTCAGTCGCGAGATGTAATTTGCCACTGGATCTGACTCGACGCGGATGAAAAGAAATCTATTGGAGATATTTTTCTTGAGTAGTGAACAGAGGAGGAAGGCAATGCGAGAGCGAGAGGAGATGCCTCGGAGCAAGAGAACACACGGAGGTTATGGCCAATTGGAGGAAGACTCTATCTACAACAGTACAATGCCACCCTCGCCACGTCCTCCACCTTCAGCACAATCCATCTTGGTCAGCCCATCGAATCCTTCTTTTTCATCTTCCTCAGCGCATCCTCGCTGGCCCAGGCACTCATCGGTGATTGTGCTCGCCGTCAGCATCTTTGCGACGGCACACCGGATCACGATCCAGAGGGCATGGAGCGGTAAACAGCAAGGTAATGACAGCGGCCTTTGTTATCACGTACGCCAAGGACGCCTATGTGCTTGCCGTGAAGTAGATGCATGCGACGGACGACTAAGGATGCAAGCACGGGTGTGGGGACATGCCAGCCGTGAGTCCGTGACTATGGTCAGATATATCGGGTCGCAGGACGCAGCGGCGGAAAGGCTGCGTGCATGCGCTGGGAAAGGAAGTTTATGGCTTTGCATGTTCTAGGAGATAAGCAAGGAATGATTATCTTTAAACAAAGAGATATACTTCGTTTCCTCATTTGCACATTTCTAGCAAGCCGTGATTATTATCTTTAAACAAAGAGATATAGTTGGTTTCCTTTTCTACTATGCACGCATGCAAATGTGTACACCTTTTTTTACCCGTTAGAAAAGTTTCTTGTCTACCGTACGTTTTCAAATTATGGGCTGGCTAATCTCTAGTTTCTTAAAAAAAGGGCTAATCAATGTCAAAAAACATTATAGGTTAATCTACACAATAATAACTTGGTCCCACCAGATGAACGGACCTAATTTTCTAATTAACGTGGGATTTTCTTCAGAGTCGCTAATTAGTATGAGTATAGATTGAACTATATACATTCATTGACGATATTCTTGACTACTACACAATTGCTTCCATTTTAGATTGAGAACTCCCTGTAGAAGGCGTGTAAAAATCTGTTTGTGCTACTAAATCCTAGTAATAAGTTGAGAACTATTCTAAATTGTTAAGCTCATACAACAATCTTGAAAACTTAAAATAAATAATCTTTAACCAGTAATTATTATTAAGCTCATACAACAATCTTGGAAACTTAGCAAAGATCATTTTTTTAACTTCTAGCTATACCAAATGGCCCAACTCCTCTCTTGTCGTTCTTCACATGATGACCTGCAAGGAAGAACATTTCAGTAGATGAAGAAGAGAGTTCATGTTTTGATGGTCCTCATTTTTGAATCCCATAAAAACCTTGGAATCAGAAGTTAACACAATATATAGCAGGACCATGAGAACAAAATTTGGCCCCATCCTATGTTCCTTACTCTTGACCTATCTATCAAACTTTTTTGCCACACCTTTAGATGCTGACATCACCTCCCAAAGATAGTTGGTTCAAAATGTATTTATTGGGACTCAGTATCTAGTTCCTACTTATTTTTAAGTTTAAGCTTTACTATCATACATTATAGTATAGGTGATTATGATGCTTTATATGTTGATTGATTAGTGCCCCACAAATACCACAACACCAATTATTTAAAAGAATCGTGTCCACTGTACAATGACGTTTGGACTGCTTTAGCAATATATGAACATGTGTTGAACCTTTAAAACCATATAGGGGAATTCTGAAATTGTAATACAAGATTAAGTAACCTCAGACTATATTTATTCAGGTATAAAATGGAAGACAATATTGTGCAGGTATAGAATGGGCATCCCCTTCACCCCTTTTGAACATTACATCATGGAAACAAACTTGCATTGTGACAGAAATAGTGATAGAAGGAAATACTGACATAGTTAGATTAGAAAAAGATAACAGAGGCATACTTGTGAACGGACCTAATTTTCTAATTAACGTGGGATTTTCTTCGGAGTCGCTAATTAGTATGAGTATAGATTGAACTATAGACATTCATTGACGATATTCTTGACTACTACACAATTGCTTCCATTTTAGATTGAGAACTCCCTGTAGAAGGCGTGTAAAAATCTGTTTGTGCTACTAAATCCTAGTAATAAGTTGAGAACTATTCTAAATTGTTAAGCTCATACAACAATCTTGAAAACTTAAAATAAATAATCTTTAACCAGTAATTATTATTAAGCTCATACAACAATCTTGGAAACTTAGCAAAGATCATTTTTTTAACTTCTAGCTATACCAAATGGCCCAACTCCTCTCTTGTCGTTCTTCACATGATGACCTGCAAGGAAGAACATTTCAGTAGATGAAGAAGAGAGTTCATGTTTTGATGGTCCTCATTTTTGAATCCCATAAAAACCTTGGAATCAGAAGTTAACACAATATATAGCAGGACCATGAGAACAAAATTTGGCCCCATCCTATGTTCCTTACTCTTGACCTATCTATCAAACTTTTTTGCCACACCTTTAGATGCTGACATCACCTCCCAAAGATAGTTGGTTCAAAATGTATTTATTGGGACTCAGTATCTAGTTCCTACTTATTTTTAAGTTTAAGCTTTTCTATCATACATTATAGTATAGGTGATTATGATGCTTTATATGTTGATTGATTAGTGCCCCACAAATACCACAACACCAATTATTTAAAAGAATCGTGTCCACTGTACAATGACGTTTGGACTGCTTTAGCAATATATGAACATGTGTTGAACCTTTAAAACCATATAGGGGAATTCTGAAATTGTAATACAAGATTAAGTAACCTCAGACTATATTTATTCAGGTATAAAATGGAAGACAATATTGTGCAGGTATAGAATGGGCATCCCCTTCACCCCTTTTGAACATTACATCATGGAAACAAACTTGCCTTGTGACAGAAATAGTGATAGAAGGAAACACTGACATAGTTAGATTAGAAAAAGATAACAGAGGCATACTTGTGACGGAGAGAGAGAGAGAGAGAGAGAGAGATTTCTGTCCGCTCCTCCTTCAACTCCACCTTCATTCTTGTATTAATACAGAATCCTTGGACCATTGAAATTCAACCAGAGACCACCCAATCTGAAAGGTTTAATGTATATAAGTAATAGGTTGCAGAACTAACAATAGATTGAAAACCACTCCTATGTATGTATAACAAAAAAAGTATATCACTAAAATCTGTATCATCATCGATCAACATAAGCAAGATCAATCATACATATCTTGAGTGGAAAATTCAGTAGACTTGAAAAGATAATCAATTCCTCTGTTCATTCCTTAGCAAAGAACCAACCAGTCCACAAGAGATAGGCAATTCCTCTGCCCATCAAACTCGTTGCCTCCCCGGAGAAAAAGCGGAACACCCAATAGTAAAAAGCAGGGGAGAGGCCGGCCGTGGCTCAGGCTGCTATGCTCCCAGCAGAATTAGCCGCCAACAACCTGCCGTTGACATCGCTCCCTGCCAAATCGGCCGCTGCCGCTTGTTGTTGACACTGCTACTTCGACCGCTCCTCTTGATCTCGTCTCCTTCCGCCACCTAGCTGTCCTTCTCCCATCACCGCCATCAGATCGGGAGAGATAAGAGAGAGGCAGCGACGTCTGACTGAGAGAGCGATCGGATCGAGAGGGAGAGAGAGATGAGGGAGTGGCGGCGGCGGCAGCGTCACACAGATGGCCTACACGGCGAGTGTGTCGGAAGCGGGAAGGAGGTGAGAGCGAGACGCGATGGGTATGAGTGTGTACGACATATCAACCGAAGATGGTGGCCCTCACGTTATTCTAACGGAGGCCTAGGACAGCGAGATCCACCAACCCCATCACCGACCACGAACCGGAGGAGGGACGGGGCGTGGTAGCAGGCGGCTGCTGCTGGAGGCTTGGCGGGGCGCGGCCGCGTGGGGATGGTGGTGGCGGCGGCGGCTCCTCGAGGTCCCGCAGGAAGAGTGCCCCTTGATTGAGGGGATCAAATGCGAGGCTGGGGGCTCGTGGGGATTGTGGCCAAGGAGCGGGTGCATCGTGAGGGTCGCGTGGAGAAAATGGAGTGGGATCGATCGTGGGAAAAATGATCAGTTTTCATGTACGTGGGCTGACTTGGCATGTTTTCTTGGGCTGGTGCGACAGCGGCCCTCGTGCGATGATGAGAGATTTTTGTCGATGGCTAGTGCGAAGGAGGTCGATCCATCGTGAGGTTGAACCATCACAATGTTCGATCCCCCTTTAATAGTAGAGATTATAATATCCTTGCAAGTCTCTTCGAATTATTGGTTTGGTTTGGCCTACTAGATATATAGTTCTTGCAACGGGAGAAGTGCTTGGCTTTGGGTTCAATCTTGCGGTGTCCTTTCCCAGTGACAGTAGGGGCAGCAAGGCACGTATTGTATTGTTGCCATCGAGGATAAAAAGATGGGGTTTATATCACTAAGTTTGAGTTTATCCCTCTACATCATGTCATCTTGCTTAAGGCATTACTCCGTTCTTATGAACTCAATACACTAGATGCATGCTGGATAGTGGTCGATGTGTGGAGTAATAGTAGTAGATGCAGAATCGTTTCGGTCTACTTGTCTCGGACGTGATGCCTATATATAATTATCATTCCTAGATAGTCTCATAATTATTCGCTTTTCTATCAATTGCTCGACAGTAATTTGTTTACCCACCGTAGAATATCGCTATCATGAGAGAAGCCACTAGAGGACACTATGGCCCCCGGGTCTATTCTCAACATATCAATCTACAATCTACTTTACTTTTCCGCTTTTACTTTCTGTTCTTATAATCAAAAATCCCAAAAATATCAAACTATCAGCTCTATTAGATCTCACTTTTGTAAGTGACCATAAAGGGATTGACAACCCCTTATCGCGTTGGCTGCGAAGTTCTTATTTGTTTGTGCAGGTGCGAGGGACTCGCGCGTGGTCTCCTACTGGATTGATACCTTGGTTCTCAAAAACTGAGGGAAATACTTACGCTACTGTGCTGCATCTCCCTTTCCTCTTCGAGGGAATACAACACATGCTTGAGAAGTAGCAAGAAGAATTTCTAACGCCGTTGCCGGGGAGGCTTACGCAAAAGTCATATACCAAGTACCTACCACAAACCCTTATCCTTTGCATTACATTTTTGCCTCTCGTCTTCCTCTCCCCCACTTCACCCTTGCTGTTTTATTTGCCCTTCTTCTGTCGTGTGTTTATCGTTCGCTTTGCCCTGTCGTCATGACTAGCCCCTTATCCGCTCCTTTGTCTCCCGAGTTTGAAGTTCTTCACTTCAAGCAAAAGCCAGGAGAAAATTTAAAATATGCTTGGTTTAGGATGATGGTATCTTATCATAAGTGCACCTTAGAGGTGAATTTTAGAATCTTGTTTCTCAATTTTTATGTTGGTTTGAATATGTCTCATAGACAACTCTTGGATTGCGTTGCCAAAGGGAATTTTATCGAAATTGATCCTAGTATTGTGCATTAAATTATAGAGGGAATAGTGGGAACACTACCTCCCCAAAATGGGTCACATCCAACCCAGGAAGGGATGCAAGTTTTTGAGAAAATTTGCGAAGTAACAAAAATACTACAAAAGTCTCTTGAACCTCTTAAGAGTGTTAGTGGAAATCTCCACCGCATGAATATGTTGATTACCCTTTGTAATAAGCGGCTGGATTCTCTAGATCTAAAGATTTCCGAATATGAAGGGAAACTTAAAGAACCTCCTGGATTCGAGCTTGACCGCATTAAAAGGTGAAGATTAAAGATGGCATTCCCTAGATCTATCCTTGTATCGTGCCTAGCTAGGGGCGTAAAACGATAGCGCTTGTTGGGAGGCAACCCAATTTTATATTTTTTGTTTTTGCTTCTGTTTAGGAATAAATATTGCATCTAGCTTCTGTTTAGATGTGGTTTTGTGTTTTGTTTAGTGTTTGTGCCAAGTAGAACCTTTGGGAAGACTCGTGTGAACTTTATATGATCTTGCTGTGAAAAACAGAATCGTTAGCGCTTGCTAGAATGGTCAGCATATTTTACTGGAGCATGCTAATTAGTTGATTCTTTTTGAAGATGATTAATAGACAAATTCCTCACGTTTACCAATTTATTTTGAATTTTTTGGAGTTACAGAAGTATGCGAAAACTGCAGATTCCTACAGACTGTTCTGTTTTTGACAGATTCTGTTTTTCGTGTGTAGTTTGCTTATTTCAATGCATCTATGAGTAGTATTGGGAAGTATGAATCATAGAGAAGTTGGAATACAGTAGGTTTAACAACAATATAAACAAAGAATGAATTCATTGCAGTACCTTTGAGTAGTGGTTTGCTTTCTTATACTAACGGAGTTCACGAGATTTTTGTCTAAGTTTTGTGTTGTGACGTTTTCATGTTTTGAGTATTGCTTTGATGGACTATGGAACAAAGAGTGGCAAGAGCCTAATATTGGGGATGCCCATGGCACCCCAAGATAAAATTCAAGGACAACCAAAATCCTAAACTTGGGGATGCCCCGGGAAGGCATCCCCTCTTTCGTCTTCATCCATCGGTAACTATACTTGGAGCTATATTTTTATTCACCACATGATATGTGTTTTACTTGGAGCGTCTTGTATTATTTGAGCATTTGCTTGTTAGTTTGCCACAATTATGCTTGCTGGACACACCTATTTGAGAGAGTTAAATATGACCTAGAAATTGATAGAACACTCTATGTGCTTCACTTATATCTTTTGAGTTGAATAGTTTTTGCTCTAGTGCTTCACTTATATCTTTTAGAGCACGGTGGTGATAATATTTTGAAGAAATTGTTGACCTCTCATGCTTCACTTATATCCATTTGAGAGTCTATTAAAATAGCATGGTAATGTGCTTAGTCTATAAAACTAGTCTTCACATGCTAGACATCCAATATCAATGTAGTACAAACTTTCACACTTAGTGCATTGAATATGATGAGAAGTTGGATGCTTGATAATTGTTTTGAGATATGAGGATAGTGATATTAGAGTCATGCTAATGGAGTTATTATGAAATTGAGAAATACTTGTGCTAAGGTTAGTGATTCCCGTAGCATGCACGTATGGTGAACCGCTATGTGACGAAGTTAGAGCATGAGGTATTTGTAAAGTGTCAACCTTTGTGTGGAGGTCGAGGGCACGCGATGGTTAACTCCTACCAACCTCCCCCTAGGAGCATGCATTGATTGCTTTGTTTTGATGACTCGTAGATTTTTGCAATAAGTATATGAGTTCTTTAAGACTAATGTTGAGTCCATGGATTATACACACTCTCACCCTTCCACCATTGCTAGCCTCTCTTGTATCACGCAACTTTCGCCGGTACCATACACCCACTATATATCCTTCCTCAAAACAAGCACCATATATATTCCTCAAAACAGCCACCATATCTACCTATCATGGCATTTCCATAGCCATTCCGAGATATATTGCCATGCAACTTTCCACCGTTCCGTTCATATGAAACGCTTCATATTGTCATATTACCATGCATGATCATGTAGTTGACATCGTATTTGTGGCGAAGCCACCATGCATAAATTTTCATACATGTCACTTTGATTTACTGCACATCCCGGTACACCGCCGGAGGTATTCATATAGAGTCATACTTTGTTCTAGTATCGACTTGTAATATCGAGTTGTAATGAAAGTGTGATGAAAAGAAAAAAAAAGAAAAAAAGGAAAATGAAAAGAAAAAGGGACAATTGCTACTATCTTTTTCCACACTTGTGCTTCAAAGTAGCACCATGTTCTTCATGATAGAGAGTCTCATGTTTAGTCACTTTCTTATACTAGTGGGAATTTTCATTATGGAACTTGGCTTGTATATTCCAACGGTGGGTTTCCTCAAATGCCCTAGGTCTTCATGCGCAAGCAAATTGGATGCACACCCACTAGTTTCTTTTGTTGAGCTTTCATACATTTTTAGCTCTAGTGCATCCGTTGCATGGCAATCCCTACTCACTCACATTGATATCTATTGATGGGCATCTCCATAGCCCGTTGATACGCCGAGTCAATGTGAGACTATCTCCCTCATTTTTGTCTTCTCCACAACCACCTCTGTATTCCACCCATAGTGCTATGTCCATGGCTCACGCTCATGTATTGCGTGAAAGTTGAAAGGTTTGAAAGAATAGAGTATGAAAACAAGTGCTTGGCTGAAATCGGGCTTGTGCATGATATGAATATTTTGTGTGATGAAGAGGGAGCATAGCCAGACTATATGATTTTGTAGGGATAACTTTCTTTAGCCATAGTATTTCGAGAAGACATGATTGCTTTGTTAGTATGCTTGAAGTATGATTATTTCTTATGTCAATATAGAATTTTGTCTTGAATCTTTTAGATCTGAACATACATGCCTCAATTAAGAGAATTACATTGAAAAACTATGTTGGTTAGCATTCCACATCAAAAATTCTGTTTTTATCATTTACCTACTCGAGGACGAGCAGGAATTAAGCTTGTGGATCCTTGATACGTCTCCAACGTATCTATAATTTTCGATTGTTCCATGCTATTATTTATGATGTTTTGGATGTTTAATGGGCTTTGTCATACACTTTTATATTATTTTTGGGACTAACCTACTAACCCAAAGGCCCAGTCCAGATTGTTGTTTCTTGCCTGTTTCAAGGTTTTTAGAGAAAAGGGATATCAAACGGAGTCCAAACGGAATGAAACCTTCGAGAGAGATATTTTTGGAGAAAATCATGCACGGGAGACTTGAGAACCACAGAGTAGGGCACACGTGGCGCCCACGAGGGTTGGGGGCGCGCCCCTGCCTCATGGGCCCCACGTTTGGCCCCCGGTGCCCACCTTCCTCCTATATATGCCTACGTACCCCGAAACCATCAGAACAACAGAGAAAATCCTAGTTCCACCATCGTAACCTTCTGTTCCCGTGAGATCCCATCTTGGGGCCTGTTCCGGAGCTCCGCCGGAGGTGGGATCTTCCACGGAGTGCTTCTACATCATCATCATCGCATAACCATGAGATGTGAGTAGTTTACCACAGACCTTCGGGTCCATAGCTAGTATCTAGATGGCTTCTTCTCTCTCTTTGGATCTCAATACAAAGTTCTCCTTGATAACCCACAAGTGTATGGGATCTATCGTAGTCCTTTCAATAAGTAAGGGTGTCGAACCCAACGAGGAGCAGAAGGAAATGATAGCAGTTTTCAGGAAGGTATTTTTTGCAAGCACTGAAATTATAGGTAAGAGATAGTTTTGTGATAAGATAATTGGTAGCAAGTGACAAACAATAAGAGTAAATTGGGTGCAGCAATGTGGCCCAATCCTTTGTGTAGCAAAGGACAAGCCTGGACAAACTCTTATGCAAGGTAAAGCGCTCCTGAGGACATATGGGAATTATCGTCAAGCTAGTTTTCATCACGATCATCTGATTCGCGTTCGGTACTTTGATAATTTGGTATGTGGGTGGACCGGTGCTTGGGTGCTTCCCTTACTTGGACAAGCCTCCCCCTTATGATTAACCTGTAATGCAAGCATCCACAACTATAAAAGAAGTATTAAGGTAAACCTAACCATAGCCTGAAACATATGGATCAAAATCAGCCCCTTACGAAGCAACGCATAAACTAGGGTTTAAGCTTCTGTCACTCTAGCAACCCATCATCTACTTAGTACTTCCCAATGCCTTCCTCTAGGCCCAAATAATGGTACATGACACCACTAGAGGGGAGACAACATACATCCCATCAAAATATCGAACGAAGACCAAATTCACATGACTACTAATAGCAAGACTTCTCCCGTGTCCTCAGGAACAAAAGCAACTACTCACAAGACATAATATTGTTCATGATCAGAGGGGTATTAATATGCATAATGGATCTGAACATATGATCTTCCACCAAATAAACCAACTAGCATCAACTACAAGGAGTAATCAACACTACTAGCAACCCACAGGTACCAATCTGAGGTTTGGATACAAAGATTGGATACAAGAGATGAACTAGGGTTTGAGAGGAGATGGTGCTGGTGAAGATGTTGATGAAAATACCTCTCCCCAAGATGGGAGAGTTGTTGGTGATGATGGCGGTGACGATTTCCCCTCCCGGAGGGAAGTATCCCCGGCAGAATAGCTCTGCCGGAGCCCTAGATTGGTTTCCGCCTTGGTTCCGCCTCGAGACGGCGGCGTCTGGTCCCAAAATCCTTCCCTTGATTTTTTCCATGTCAAAACGCTTCATATAGGAGAAGATGGTCACTTGGGGCCCACCGACTGGCCCTCGAGGTAGGGGGCGCACCCTGCGAAGGGGGCGCGCCCCCCACCCTTGAAGCCAGCCAGTGGCCCCCCTCGTGGGTTTCTTCCACCAGGTATTTTTTTTATTTTCCGAAAATATGTTCTGTGGAGTTTCAGCACTTTTGGAGTTGTGCAGAATAGGTTTCTAGAGTTTGCTCCTTTTCCAGACCAGAATTCCAGCTGCCGACATTCCCTCTTCTTCATGTAAACCTTGCAAAATAAGAGGGAAAAGGCATAAGTATGGTGGCAAAACATGTATGAACAACCCATAATGCAATAAATATCAACTTATAAGCATGTTGCAAAATGGACGTATCAACTCCCCCAAGCTTAGACCTCGGTTGTCCTCAGGCGAAAGCCGAGAATGAAAAATATGTCCACATGTTTAGAGATAGAGGTGTCGATAAAAACAAAATACAGACATGAGGACATCATGATCATTCTCATAACAACAACTTATATGAATATAGTCATATGATCATTATGAAAAAGTTACAATTCATCCACAATATCGAGTATGCATCATAAACTTTATTGGAAACTAACAAACTTTGGTCTCGGTCATTGAAGCAATTGCAATTTATCGTAACATCGGAAAGAGTCAATATAAGAGCTTTTCAGGAAGCCTACATACTCAACTATCATATAGTCCTTCACAATTGCTCACACTCACGCAATACTTATGTTTATGGAGTTTTAATCAGACATAGAGAAAGATAGGGGCTTATGGTGTTGCCTCCCAACCTTTTACCTCAAGGGTAATGTCAACAGTAATAGATCATAAAAACTTACATCCAAGTGGGTATATATATCAGGATCCTTCCAACACAATGTGCTTGCAAAAGGATAAAATGAAAAAGGAAAGGTGGATCTCACCTTGACACTTATAAGACAAGAATAAAAGGTAGGCCCTTCGCAGAGGGAAGCAGAGGTTGTCATGTGTTTTTATGGTTGGATGCACAAAGTCTTAGCATAGAAGAACTTCTCTTTATATTGCCACTTGTTATAAGGACCTTTATTATGCAGTCCGTCACTTTTATTACTTCCCTATCATAAGCTCGTATAAAGATAATTTCTCCCACACTAATAAATCATACATATTTTAGCGGATTTACAACATGACAACTTACTTGGAAGGATCTGTCTCAATCCATAGGTAGGTATGGTGGACTCTCATGACAAAACTGGGTTTAAGGATATATGGAAGCACAAGTAGTATCTCTACTTAGTGCGAGGAGTTTTGGCAAGCATGAGGGGGAAAGGCAAGCTCAACATGTTGGAAGATCCATAACAATATACTTTATTTTGGATATAAGAAGACATAACCCATTATGTTGTCTTCCTTGTCCAACATCAAGTCTTTAGCATGTCATACTTTAATGAGTCCTCACAATCATAAAAGATGTCCAAGATAGTATATTTTTATGTGAAGCCTCTCTTCTTTTATTACTTCCTATTAATTACAACGATGACCAAAACTATGTTTGTCACCTCCCAACAACTTTTATTTATCATACTCTTGTATGTGAAGTCATTACTCCCCATAAGATTGATATGATCTCTTTGATACTCTTTTTGTTTTCTTTCTTTTATCATGACCCAAGTGAGGAAATCAAGCCCTCGACTCAACACTAATCTTTACTATATAGCTCACAGACTCGATTATGAAAGGATAAAGCTCACAAAGGAAAAGCTCATAACTAGATCATGCTAACTTTATTCTAATAGATCAAGATACTACCAAAAGGATCGAACTAAGTAAAATGGTAAAGATAAGAGTGATGGTGATACGATACCAGGGTCACTCCCGCAAGCTTAGCAGTTGCCAAGGGGAGTGCCCATACCCATGGGATTATGTCTCCTTCTTAGGGGTTGGTGATGCTGGAGTTGTTGCTGACGTAGGCCTGTTGTTCTTCCAAGGCATGGGCTCACCATCGTAGAAGGATGATCGAGTCTCCGGGATACTCAAATCTGCAGCCAAACTCATGTTCTTCAATATATATTCATACTCACAGTTTTGGTTTTGCAGGTCATAGATCTGGGCTTGGAGGTGATCGATATTCTGTTGGAGATTGGAGATTGCTTCTCCGAAGATCCTTGAGTCCATCTTGAGATTGTTGGCAAGCTCCGAGATCATCATGTGGTTGGCGTCGAGACCTCGTTCCACCATACCTTGGCACTTGAAAACTTGTTGTTCTAGTGCTTCGAGTCTTGTCTCCATGCTTCTGGTCCTCCTCGGCCCTTCAACATCACGGATGTGCAGCACCCCCTCATGCAACTCTACGGTTTTGGGGTGGTGCAGCACCTCTGCAAGGTATGGGTTGATGACCTTCTCGAAGAACGTGTCCTTGGGGATGTTGGAGGACGCCATGATGATCTAGATCTGTCAAAAATAGCAGCTCGAAAAGAAAACAGAGGAATTCTGCGTGATACAGAGGTCAAAACCTTTGGGAGTATATATAATGAATTTTTCCAGCACGAAAGGAGTAACCCACAAGAAAACGGAGTCCAAGGGACACACGGGGTGCCCTCGAGGCAGGGGCGCGCCCTGGGAAGGGGGGCACGCCCCCTACCCTCGAGGCCACCTCGTGTCTCCTCCGGACTATGGTTTATTTTTGTATTTTTCTAAATATTCCAAAACGGAGAAAAATTGCCTTTAGAACTGTTTTGGAGTCGGTTTACTTACCGTATCACGTACCTCTTCCTTTTCGGAGGCTGAATCATTCTGGAAAGTGTCCCTTATGTATTCCTCCGGGGTTATGGTTTCAATAATATTAGTTTCAACATTTATAGGATTACCTAAGATATAATGTTTGATCCTTTGACCATTCACCACCTTCGGATTTGTGCCTTCTAAGTTGTTGATCTTTATAGCACCGGAATGATAGACCTCCTCGATAACGTAAGGTCCTTCCCACTTGGAGAGAAGTTTTCCTGCAAAAAATCATAAACGAGAGATGAATAGCAAAACATAATCACCTACATTGAATTCACGCTTTTGTATCCTTTTGTCATGCCATCTCTTAACTGTTTCTTTAAATAACTTGGCATTCTCGTAGGCCTGGGTTCTCCATTCATCAAGACAACTAATATCAAATAGCCTCTGTTCACCGGCAAGTTTGAAATCATAATTGAGCTCTTTGATAGCCCAATATGCCTTATGTTCCAGCTCAAGAGGTAAGTGACAAGCTTTTCCATATACCATCTTATATGGAGACATACCCATAGGATTTTTGTATGCAGTTCTATAGGCCCATAATGCATCTTCTAGTTTCTTGGACAAATTCTTTCTAGACCGATTAACTGTCTTTTGCAAGATTAATTTCAACTCCCTATTACTTAGTTCTACCTGACCACTAGTCTGTGGGTGATAAGGTGATGCAATTCTATGGTTGACATCGTACTTAGCAAGCATCTTACGGAAAGCACCATGAATAAAGTGTGAACCACCATCAGTCATTAGATATCTAGGGACTCCAAACCTCGGGAATATAACTTATTTAAGCATCTTAATAGAGGTGTTATGATCAGCACTACTAGTTGGAATAGCTTCTACCCACTTAGTAACGTAATCAACAGCAACTAGGATATGTGTGTACCCATTAGAAGCAGGAAAAGGTCCCATATAATCGAAGCCCCAAACATCAAATGGTTCAATAACAAGTGAATAATTCATGGGCATTTCTTGACGTCTACTAATATTACCAATTCTTTGACATTCATCACACGATAAGACAAACTTACGGGCATCCTTGAAGAGAGTAGGCCAATAAAAACCGGATTGCAATACCTTGTGTGCAGTTCTGTCTCCCGCATGGTGTCCTCCATAAGCTTCGGAGTGGCACTTGCGTAAGATCTGTTCCTGTTCATGCTCAGGTACACAACGTCTAATAATACCATCTACTCCTTCTTTATAAAGATGTGGATCATCCCAAAAGTAATGTCTCAAATCATAAAAGAACTTTTTCTTTTGCTGGTAAGTGAAGCTAGGAGGTATAACCTTAGAAACAATGTAATTAGCATAATCAGCATACCATGGAGGAGTATGAGAAGTATTTACGATAGCTAGTTGTTCATCAGGAAAGCTATCATCAATAGGTTGTGGGTCATCAAGTATATTCTCTAACCTAGACAAGTTATCTGCCACATGGTTCTCAGCTCCCTTTCTATCAATAATATGCAAGTCAAATTCTTGCAGCAAGAGAGCCCATCTAATAAGTCTAGGTTTAGCATCTTTCTTTTCCATAAGGTATTTGATAGCAGCATGATCAGTGTGAATAGTTACTTTAGAATCAACGATGTATGGTCTAAACTTATCAGAAGCAAACACAACTGCTAAAAATTCTTTTTCAGTGGTAGCATAATTTCTTTGAGCACTATCTAGAGTTTTGCTAGCATACTGGATAACATTCAATTTCTTATCTACTCTTTGCCCTAGAACAGCTCCGACAGCATAATCACTAGCATCGCACATAATCTCAAAGGGTAAATTCCAGTCAGGAGGCTGGACAATAGGTGTAGAGCTCAATGCTTTCTTAAGTATTTCAAATACTTCTAGACAATCATCATCAAAGACAAAAGGAATATCTTTCTGTAAAAGATTAGTCAGAGGCCTGGAGATTTTGGAGATGTTCTTAATGAACCTCCTATACAACCAGGCATGCCCAAGGAAACTTCATATACCTTTGATATCCTTAGGGCATGACATCTTTTCAATAACATCCACTTTAGCTTTGTCAAATTCAATACCTCTTTCAGAAATTTTATGTCCCAAGACAATGCCTTCATTAACCATAAAGTGGCACTTCTCCCAATTCAAGACAAGGTTAGTGTCTTCACATCTCTGCAAAACTTGATTAATGTTGCTTAAGGAATCATCAAAAGAAGTTCCGTAAACGGCGGCCCTCGGGGGCAGCGGCTCCTTGGCCCCCCTTCTTCCTTGTGGATGGTGCTGCAATGGTGCTGGTCCTCCCCTCCAAGAGGGCGGCCTGGGAGGAGGAAAATTCGTGGCCCTTGGTGACATAGGTTTCCTCTCTTTATATAGACTATTGGATTCCCGTCATCAGATTTTGGGCTTCAGTAAAACGGGCTTTTCTCGGCCATCCGGACTCCGATTTGGACGAATTTTATATCCAGAAGCATCCCCTCGAAATTCCCCACAACTTTCACAACTAGACTTTTTCCGTTTGACGTCGTCTTCGGGCCAGAACGTGGCCATTTTCTAAAAACGTTCTCAGACAGATTTCAGGAAAGTCAGAGTCCTACTCCAATACGACTCTTTTTGCGTTTTTGTCAATTTCCAAGTAATTCCTACACAATAAAGTGTAAAACAAGAACATTGTGCACTTTTGCAACCATTAGTAGGTTAGTCCAATAAATGCCTAAAAAGATAGAAAACTTTGATATAAACATGAGACAATGATGCAAAACAAGCATGGCACAAGCAAAAATTATGGATACGTTTGGGACGTATCAGGTATTAATATGCATAATGGATCTGAACATATGATCTTCCACCAAATAAATCAACTAGCATCAACTACTAGGAGTAATCAACACTACTAGCAACCCAAAGGTACCAATCTGAGGTTTGGATACAAAGATTGGATACAAGAGATGAACTAGGGTTTGAGAGGAGATGGTGTTGGTGAAGATGTTGATGAAGATACCTCTCCCCAAGATGGGAGAGTTGTTGGTGATGACGGCGGTTACGATTCCCCCTCCCGGAGGGAAGTATCCCCGGCAGAATAGCTCTGCCGGAGCCCTAGATTGGTTTCCGCCTCGAGACGGCGTCGTCTGGTCCCAAAAGCCTCGCCTTGATTTTTTCCAGGTCAAAACACTTCATATAGGAGAAGATGGTCACCTGGGGCCCACCGGCTGGCCCTCGAGGCAGGGGTGCGCCTTGGGAAGGTGGGCGCGCCCCGACCCTCGAGGCCAGCCGGTGGCCCCCCTCGTGGGTTTCTTCTGCCAGGTATTTTTTATATTTTCCGAAAAAATGTTCTGTGGAGTTTCAAGGCTTTTGGAGTTGTGCAGAATAGGTTTCCAGAGTTTGCTCCTTTTCCAGCCTAGAATTCCAGGTGCCGGCATTCCCCGTTCTTCATGTAAACCTTGCAAAATAAGAGGGAAAAGGCATAAGTATTGTGGCAAAACATGTATGAACAGCCCATAATGCAATAAATATCAATTTATAAGCATGATGCAATATGGACGTATCACTCCTCGGTCTTCGAGGAGATCTATTCGATGTAATCTCTTTTTGTGGTGTGTTTGTCGAGATCCGATGAATTGTGGGTTTATGATCAAGAATATCTATGAGAAATATTTGGTTCTTCTCTGAACTCTTTATGTATGATTATAATATCCTTGCAAGTCTATTCGAATTATTGGTTTGGTTTGGCCTACTAGATCTGTAGTTCTTGCAATGGGAGAAGTGCTTGGCTTTGGGTTCAATCTTGCGGTGTCCATTCCCAGTGACAGTAGGAGCAGCAAGGCACGTATTGTATTGTTGCCATCGAGGATAAAAAGATGGGGTTTATATCACTAAGTTTGAGTTTATCCCTCTACATCATGTCATCTTGCTGAAGGCGTTACTCCGTTCTTATGAACTCAATACACTAGATGCATGTTGGATAGCGGTCGATGCGTGGAGTAATAGTAGTAGATGCAGAATCATTTCGGTCTACTTGTATCGGATGTGATGCCTATATATAATGATCATGCCTAGATAGTCTCATAATTATTCGTTTTTATCGAGATCATGTTCTTTCCTTGTTCATCTATTTATCCGGAGCGTTGTATTCTCCATTCTAATTCTCTCATCTTATCAAGTTTTTGCCTATCTTTTTAATCGGAGTGCTGTCTGAATCCTTCTTACCTCTTGTGCCATTCTTTCAATTGTTTCGGAGGCAATGTGTTGTTGATTTCATCAAGTATCATCCCAACTTGGCAAGTTCTTGTTAATTCCTTCCATTTTTAGACAGAGTGTTGTCCAAATTATTTCGTTCTTATTCCTTCTCCGTCTTGTTTTAACAGGAGTGGTTTTGAAATTCTTTCGTCATCCATGAGCCTTTGTTTCATGTCTTTCAACCTGCAAGGTTCTCGTAATGTTCCATGTTCCTCATTTTACCGGAGAGCTCTTAACTTCGTTCATCTCTCTTGTATTTTTCTTTCATTTTGTTCAACCTCTCAAGGTTCCTGGTTTCACTCGTCTGTCAAAGAAGCAACTCTGTTTTACCTCTTCCTCTTCCGTTTTTTTTACCGGTGCCATCTCTAGGATCTCGGGTCGAGATCCTCTGTTAGTGTGGGAGAGTTGTGACGCCCGAAGACCGACGTCCCAGAAGATTCTAGATATTCCGGGTTCCCCCTTGTGTTTCTTTTGTGCTTGTGTTATTTATTTTTGCATTGCATCATAGCATCATGCCATCATGACTTTAATTTCTGCAACTCAACTTAAATAAATTGTGTGGACCTTTGGTCCATTTAAATCGAGGGAAGTGTGACTTCTCTTTATAACATATCCTCCCAATATTTAGGGAGCTATATTATAAAAATATTCCATTTGTTTGGAATTAACCCAGCACACTTGCATAATTTTCCACATGCCTATTTCACTTCAAGTTTCTCCATCTAAACCTTGTCTACAATTCTTTTCCGTTGTATCGAGGTTCCACCAAAAATTCGAACATTTTTGGACACTTCAAAAATCAAGTCTTAGTTCAAACCCTTTTGAATTATATTCAAATATGTTTGAATTATATCTCGATCTTGCCATTTCTATTTTTCTCGGACCACGCTCATTTTTACGAGCCCGAGAAAAATTACCCTCACGTGTAAATTCTTTCCGTAGATGCCTTTTCTTTTCTCTCTCTTTAGTTCTCTGTTTTTTTAATTTGATAGAGAGAGGGGCAAGAGGCCCAGCCGCCAGCCTCTTAAGCCATCCCAGCCGCAGGCCCATCAGGCCAGAGCCGGCCCAGCCGCCCGAACCCTAGTCAGCATCCCGCAGTTCCTCACCCCTCGCTCCTCCTCTCCCTCCACGCCGCCAGAGGCCCGAACCCCTCCTCCCTTCGGTCGCCCGCACCTCTCCTCTCTCCCGATCCCCCTCGTCCTTTTTTTCCCACGCAGCGCCGCCAGGCCCGCTCTCCCTCGCGGCCGAACCCCATCTCCCTGCTCGATCCCCACGCTCCCCCGTCGCCTCAGCCCCGCCTCCTTCCCCTCCTCGCGTCGCCGAGCCAGCGCCAGCCTGCTCCGCTCCTCCCGACGTCCAGGTGCAGCCGGCCCACCCCAGCCTCGTCAGTGTCTCCTCGCCATGGCCTCAACCCGCCCCTTCGGCGCCCTCCAGCTGATGTCTACACACGCTTCTACTCTTGTAGACTATGTTGGGCCTCCAAGCACAGAGGTTTGTAGGACAGTAGCAATTTCCCTCAAGTGGATGACCTAAGGTTTATCGAACTCAGGGAAGTAGAGGTTGAAGATGGTCTCTCTCAAGCAACCCTGCAACTAAGATACAAGAAGTCTCTTGTGTCCCCAACACACCTAATACACTTGTTAGATGTATAGGTCCACTAGTTCGGCGAAGAGATGTTAAATGGCAAGTGATATGGATAGCAAAACAAAGTAATATAAATTTGTAATAAAAAGTGCAGCAAGCAAACATGTGGTAAACGTGAGCACAAATGGTATTGCAATGGTGGAAACAAGGCCTAGGGTTCATACTTTCACTAGTGGCAACTCCCAACAACATTAACATAATCGAATCACATGATATTTCCCATAAAACATGCAAAGGGGACACACTCGGAGGTCATTTCTTCGTGGTCAAGAGAGGACGAGAATTATGTAGGGCTACAAAAGCACACCTCAAAGTTCGTAGTTCTCAATCTAAGGATTTCCCAATGTCACCGCGGCCATCCAAAGAGAGTCCCACAATCACCACAACATATCTAAAGGATAGTCAAAGACAAGCACCAAGAGACTCTCAATCTTCAATCAACACACAAGAGAGGAAATCACTCATGAAAATATTTTTCTAATCCATGTCCAATAGACCGATGTCACCTTGGTCTCGGGGATTATACTAGATAAAGACAAGTGAGTACATCAATCCAATACATAGAGGAAGGGGAAATATCATGGGATCACCCTAGATTAACATAGCCTATGATCACAACGAAGATCACATCATGGGAGAGAGAATTGACCACATAGCTACTGGTAAGAACCTCAGCCCCGAGGAGGAACTACTCCCGCATCATGGAGGGAGGAAGCAACGTCGATGGAGATGAATCCGGGGGCACTTCCCCGTCCCAGCAGGGTGCCGGCACAGGAATTCTGGTCCCCCGAAGCTTGATGGCGATGGCGGCGGAGATCGGAATCGCGTCTGGAAAAATGGGGTACGGAATCAGGGTTTCCTCGACACGCTTTAAATATATGCCAAAGGGGGGCATCGGAGGTGCCTCGGGGGGCCCAGGCGCCCCCCCGGCGC